>JASEVX010000004.1:100167171-100632171 GCA_031761405.1 Serripes groenlandicus
GATGTGTGACCGTACCTGCTAGGACTTCACTCACATGACTGGATATGGCAACTTACGACTGACAATGGAGTTGTCGAAGTATGTTATGTGACAAGTAAAAATCCTTATTCATGTGAGAGGCATCAACAACTTACGACTAACGATCAAATTGTCAAAGTCTCTAAAGTGGCCAGGCCACAAGAGCATCATTCACATAATAGCTATCGACAGCTTACGTCTGACATTTTTAGGTAGTATTTCATAAGATAGTGTGGAATTCTGTTTTAGCCTACTATTAAAAGACAATAAACGATTATAGCTCATACGTGATAGGGCTTATCGTATTGCATTTGTGGATTTTAATTAAAAGCGGTACAATAATAACTGCTGTTTCAGGACGGCGATGTTGGAAAGAGAGATAGAGAGACAGAGAGAGAGAGAGATAGGGGGAGAGAGGGGGATATATATATATATATATATAGAGAGAGAGAGAGAGAGAGAGAGAGAGAGAGAGAGAGAGATAGAGAGAGAGAGAGAGAGAGAGAGAGAGAGAGGAGAGAGAGAGAGAGAGAGAGAGAGAGAGAGAGAGAGAGAGAAGAAGAAAAGCGAGAGAGAGAAGACAAGAGAGAGAGAGAGGATAGAGAGATAGAGAGAGAGAATAAAAGAGAGAGAGAGAGAGAAGAGAGAGAGAGAGAGAGAGAGAGGAGAGAGAGGAGAGAGAGAGAGAGAGAGAGAGAGAGAGAGAGAGGAGAGAGAGAGAGAGAGGAGAGAGAGAGAGAGAGAGAGAGAGAGAGAGCAAAGGGCTTGGTAAAAAAAAAACATGTTTGTTTTATGCACACGCTTTAAATTTATGATCCTTTGTGATCCAAGTCACATAAATAACGAAAATCAAAAGTCCACAGTGTTTGGAGTTAGTGTCGATTCCGATCAAAGTTCACGTTTCTATATAGCAGGTCTTTCGTCACAATTGTTCTCCAGTTTCCAAGATGTTGGCACATCTGCAGCAGGCGGCTTTTGGAAACATTGTGGCAAAAAGTGAATTTGCTCATCATGAACTATTTCACCTTTGACTATCTAAAATGTTTCCAACTCTATTTAATAATAAGCTTCCAATAATGGAGATGCTCACATTTTGCGAAGATGTTTTCAAATTTGTTAACAAAGAGGGCCGTGATCGCCCTAGGTGAGCCTGAATTATGCAATGCGATTTCTAATGCAAAACACACCAAGACAATTATTCTGACAAAGATTCAAATGAAACCTCCAGTGTTAACAAGATTTTCCTTCATTTGGAGTAGTGACCAATTATTTTTAACTAATATGATACATATTCGAACATGGACTAGATATCATCAAGACAAACATTCTAAAAAGTTTCAAATTGCTCAAAGTAAAAATGCGGCCTCCGGAGTTTTATTGCTCCTAGATATCATTAAGACAAACATTCTGACAAAATTCCAAACTGCTGAGGCAAAAACTGCGGCAACTATATTTTCAGGATTGTCCTTCAATTTGACCTAGTGACCTACTTTTTGACCCGACATGACCCATATTCGAACTTGACATACATATTATCAAGACAAACATTTTTATAAAGTTTCAACATGCTCAAGATATTCGAACTTGGCCTAGATATTATTAAGATAAACATTCTGACCAGATTTTAAGCTGCCGAAGCAAAAAATGCGGCTATTATAGTGTTAAAAAAGATTTTCCTTCAATTTGCCTAGTGACCTACTGACAGAGATGACTCAAATTTAAACTTGGCCTTCATATCATCAAGACAAACATTCTGATAAAGTTTCAACATGCTTAAGTTTAAAATGCAACCTCCAGAGTGTTAACAAGAGTTCCCTTCAATTTAGCCCTAGTGACCTAGTTTCTTAACCAATATTAACCATAGTAAAACTTGACCTAGATATCATTGAGACAATCATTCTGACAACATTTCACAAATTGCGGCCTCTATAGAGTATTAACGAGATTTTCCTTAAATTTGACCTAGTGACCTACTTTTTGACCTACATAGCATCAAGACAAACATTCTGATAAAGTTTCAACATGCTCAAGTAAAAATGCAATTGTTGACGACGCACCTACGACACAATAGCTCACATTGAGCACTTCGTGCACAGGTGAGCTAAAAAGGGTGAAAGAGTTTTCAATATTCAAATATTTTGTTCGAATTCTTAAGCCACCGGCTCATTATAAAAACAATCCATATTGGCTAGTCCATGAGAAAACCAGTGATAGTTACATAGCATATGGAATGGCGTAATCATCGCTCATTGTTTTACGTCATTATTTTTACTCGTAAGTAAACTCCTTGTTTGACGTCATTTGTATTTTTACTCGCGAAGTAAACTCACGTCCAGTGATAGTGACATCGCATAGGAAATGGCGTAATCAAAACTCATTGTTTGACGTCATGTGTATGTTTTTACTCGGAAATGTTATAAAACTCACTGACAGTGATAGTGACATCGCATAAATGAAATGACGTAATCACCGCTCATTGCTTGACGTCATTTGTATGTTTTTACTCGGAAGTAAACTCACTTCCAGTAATAGTGACATCATAATTAGTAATTTCTCCTTTTGCCATAATGTTGACAACTTCATTCTATAAGTTTTCTTTTATTTATAGGATGTTTCCATATGTTTAACTTCATGTTTTCAAAGTCGTCTGCTGCAAATATGTTGTATGAGGGAAATGGTTAACAAAGAAATATATATATGAAGTAAAATGACCTTGATGCCATTCGACAGTTGAATTTACAAGGACAATAATGTGAGCCGTCCCGCGAGAAAACTAACATTATGACCTCTGCATAATATATCGATCCAGATCAGCCTGCGCAGTCCGCGCAGACTGATCCGGGCCAGCACATTCCGTCAGGTCTCAGGGTAATAGAGGTATAGAGTAATGATTCCTGAAACAGAAAATCCACAGGAGGCGAAAAATGTCTATCCAGGAAAGCCTGCGCGGCATGCTTAGGCTGATCCGGTCGATCTTTATGCACATAGTCCACATTGTTGGTTTTCTCGCTGGACGGCTCAAGTAGTTTTTTACCATATTCCGTTTTTCTTAACACTGTCCAACAAACTCTGCAGCTAACGACTTTGACAAATTCTAGGCAAAACAATACAGAATCTCTATGTATAAATGAAAGTATTGATATTGAATAAAGTTGAAAACCGTATGGCCATTTAAGAAATTACCTTTTATGAGCAAATACTCAAATCGCCACAATTATTTAATAAAAGCACTGCAGTGCTGACGGCCTGGGTGCTGCTGGAAGGTTGGATCTTTCAACGCACGGGCCCTACGGCCCCCGGTTAATCCGCAACTGTATATTTCACGTGACTTTTTTCGTGGGGTGGGGGGAATCGGTCACGTGCCCTATGGGCCCCCGCTAAATCCGCCACTACATTTGCCATGCTTTTTCTTTGTTTACCATTAATTTATCCCCCCCCCCCCCCGGTTAATCCGCCACTGTATTTTTCACGTGACTTCTTTCTTTTTTTCCGTTCCTCTTCGCGAATGTTAATAATGTTAACAAGTGTCAATATTTGACATCTCGGCGCATTAATTTCTAAAGCATTTCTTAAACTTATATTGGAGTACTCACGCCTTAAGTTTTTCACTGATGTTCCAACAACATTAAAATTATATTTATGGGGGAGATCCTAACCTTTTAAATGCAGTTTTGTTAATTCCATGATGAACTATTTTTCTCGCGCAATTTCTCATGTGTTGTTTGGTGCTAACAGCAATTGGCAGGCTGCCAACTCCGAAAAAATGGTATTATTACTATGACCAGGTGTTAAAGCCCCAGACCAAAAACTCATCTGATGCAAATGTGTCAGCAAGTTGGAAAGAAATAAACGACATTAGCTTGATCCGGTCTGACATTTGTTCAACGATGTATATTACAATGAAGTACATGTATTATCATCAATACTGTTTTTAATCGAACTGTTGATTGATGTTCAACAACTCTTCAGTTATATCACGTTTCCTGGGTAAGTTACCAGTAGTACTGGTCCATTTATCCCGACACCAGTCAGCCAGTCGTAATCCTAGCCCTCCTTTGCGGATTACGCCATTACTACCATTTTTAAAGAATTTGATATGACCCGGCCAGGGATCGAACCAATGACCTCCTGTACCCGAGGCGGACGCTCTACCACTACACCACCGAGGCGTCTAATAATCGATACGTGAGGACAATCTGTTAGAAATAAATGACTCACAGCTAAAGAATTAATAAAAATACATTAGCGACTTAAGATTACACAATGGTGTTTAAGTGAATAACAATGTGAGCATGGGAAAAAGTACATTACACGATGGCTTTTGGCAACAGAACAGTCTGAACAAAATCTTCACTGTTCAAATATTATAAATTATATATTATAAACATAAGCTTGTTAGAACCTGCTGTCAATGTGTGTACGTTCTAATAAGACGGAGCAGTTGTACAGGCTTATCTGAACCTACATTGTTCAGAAATGCCAACATCCACCTTTTTCCATGCACTTACACATGTAAATTTAAAGATACAAGAACGTGTTTTAATGGCAAATCGTGTAATGATTCACGATCATTGTTTTGACAAAACCGACCTTCTTTGTTCGACAAGAAATAGGTCTAGATCGGTTCAATGTTCAAAATCCATTACAGTAAACAATGGTGAAGTGGTCACAGAATCCGCATTGACCCATTACTTCCCATGATTTTTCAAAGGTCGTGTGCTTTACAATAACCAGACAAACACTTTCAACAATAAAGAAAACTGACAGATTTATATTGATAAAGAGTTGGAAATATTGCAATAAAATGTGAAATTGCTCGTTTTGAGAAATTTCACCTCTTATTTTCTTTTTAATATTTCAATGGCAGGTGTCAAATGTCGTCTGTGTGAAGTAATGTGTAAAGTGTGAGTGGTTGATGTTTCGAAACTTGACCAAATTGTGCCAACTTTATATATATATAGACATATTGATTGAAGTTTAACACCTTTTTCAATGGTATTACAGTTATAACGGCGGCCAGTCCATTCAACGTGGTTTTTTTCCAGGCTTTCTTACACCAGTACTCCACACAACATTTCTCCAAGGCAAACCGTCTAGCTTTCCACATAGACAATTTGGTCCATTGTTGGAAGACGCATTACACTCGTCACAATGACTTTTATCAATCATCGACGAGAACGAATAGCCCAGCCGAGGTTCGGACACAGGAAATCCGGACTGATAACCCTCGTTGTTACCGACTAAGCTTATTAGTCGCCGGGCAGAAGCCCGCGACTTCTATTTTTAATAGCTTTTCGGAAATCACATGGGAGGGCGGCTTATTATTAGAAAGAAACAAATCTAGATGATTTGAACATATTACAATTGTGGTTGTTTACGAACACTAATAAATGACACATCTAAAATGAAATAAATATTCCGATTTTTTAATGTTTGCAGTTTTTATTTGTTTGGAACAAACAAATTTAGTAACTGCAATTCTGAAGCCGTTCGTCTTATTTAAAATTCCACGAATTTCATACGCGTGAAAGTAGTACTCAATACTTGCTCTTACTTTTCAAATGTATCACGATTTTTGAAATAATGATATATTTATATCGTCTTTGTTTTCTTATGTGGTTCTTATATTCAAAGAGAATTACGAAATACAATGAACATTGTATTTTAAAACATGAATGCGGAGAGATTTATAAATCTCAATGAGTGAACTGCTACAGGGAGAACTATTTCCGATTTAAGCTCCAGATACGGTATTTGAATTTTCAATCACGCATTGAAAATGTAGATAAAAACAGAATTGAAAATATTTTCTTTGTGCCTTGTCGGCCATATAAATATAGTATAAAGAATTAAAAAAACAAATATGTGCGTCATAAAATGCATTTAAAATGAGAGTAACACATTTGCAGAGAAATCGTGATCGTCGAATTCTATTTATAAATACAACGGTATGGGGGGAGGGTCTAAAGTGCGGACGCGATCTGCGGACAAATACATTATAGAGGGAAAATGCGGACAAATGCAATATAGAGGGAAAATGCCGACGCAATAGAATATAGAGCAAATCTGCGGACGCTATGATTTGTTGTAAAAAATGTTTAATTAAAGACGGGCAACTGTGTATAATTTGTTACATATGATCATATCCGGGGTTTTCTTTGTAAATATATAATGTGTTTGATTGCTTTTATCAGTGATATAGAATAAACCAAAAATCGAGATCATGCTGAAATGGAATCTCTTTGTAAAGTGTTTTAACGACTTTCCTCTTTATATCATATCTATAGATATCAATAAAGAGAATTGATGGATTGATTTTCCGACAAGTAAATGTCTTTTGACGCATCTGCAGCGGACGAAATTTGTAAACATTGCAAGAATAGAATAGGTTGCTAGTAACTAGCCATAGGTTTTGCTTCAATTATATCCTCTCCTTTACACTCGATTGAAGGGTCATGAGTTCTAGTTATTGTTGGGCCTCTACATTTTCTACTTTGTAACTTTCAACAGTTTTCTATGTGCCATACTACGAGGCAAATGATCCATGCAACATTCTATGCTGTAGGGTACTTGGAAGGGGCAGAACAATTTAAATAACAAATAAACAATAAGTATATATATATATATACAACACTTTTAAAAATCTTAATTTATTTCTAGTAATTATATATATATGCAACTATAATACTAATCTATAACAAATAAGTTAAATGTTTTTTTCTTGCTGTGTAAACAGTAAAAAGCAACATATATTGAAAACATTGTGGGAAAAGGAAAATTTGCTTATTTAAACAATTTCTTAATTCCAATAACCTTTCTTTACCGTCGTATAAACCAAATTTGTATTTGAAGGCTGTTATAATTAAAAAACTTAAATGTTGCCAATTTAATCACATATCTTATCATTATAATAGCCAAATAATTAACAAAAGTTACAATTAAAGTCCGCATCTGTTGTCGAAATATCCACAGGTGCATTAACACAAGATTTGTGAAACCAATTTGTGCATATATCACATTGTACCATGACGGTATCGACACATCCCGGCAAGTTACAAATACATACATGTATATGATAGGTTTATTGGGAAAAGGGGTTACATTTATAATTTGTTTGGAATGACACTCGTAAACAATGGTAATTAACAGTGTATGGTCACGCATCCTTAATTGATTTGGCAAGCTTAAACACCCTTTAAAGGAAACAGCGGCCAGCTTAGGTGTATACTGTAGAGTAAAATTCGGACGGCACAGGTATTGGTTTTCTCTGGAGCATTTAATCCTTTTATAATGCATGATTTCAATTACTCTTTCATTTGGATAGATGTTTCTTTTTTAGCTCACCTGAGCACGAAGTAAATAACCAACGCTAAATGTCGCAAAATCTTCTAACGTTATATGTCGCATCTGTAACGCCAAATGTCGCAAAAAATTGTACTGCCGCTATATGTCGCAACATCAACGCTAAATGTCGCACTCTTTTATAAGCACTCTTTTGTAGTATTACTGTTTCACAATGTACATATTACAATGTTTCATCTGACTCTGTCCCTTCTTTTTTTAGTTATGGCTCCTGAGGTAGTCATTTTTTTGCGACAATTAGCGTCAGCCTTGCGACATATAACGTCAAGTGCGACATATAGTCAAAATATATATGCACTCTCGTACTATCGATATGGATTCGCACTCTTACGATAAGGACTCTCACACAAGCGATATGCACTCTTGTACTACTGATATGGATTCGCTCACTTACGATATTGATTTATACACTAACGATATGGACTCTCACAAAAACTATATGCACTCTCGTTCTAACGATAATGACTCGCACACTAACGATATGGACTCTAGTAATAGTGGTTCATTAGAATAACAGATTGTGAGAAATGATACATTTAAAACGGAAACCGAAACACGTTCATCAAAAGCACCATGTAGAACTACCACAGTTGATTTGGTATATTATTGTTAACCTTGGTTCGAAACAAAATCCTTCGTCGCGATACTCCCTTCAACGGGTGAATAGATTGTTCAAAGACATTGTGAGCAAGACACAACCGCCTCGGTTGTATCTCAACCCTTGCCGGTTCTGTGATATATCTGTGTCGCCTTTTAGTGTTAGAAGAATTATATGAATAGCAGGACCTGGCTGTTGGTTAGTGCAGGCAATCCGTGATGTGTTAACACATTCCTCGCGGGCCAATGCCTGGCTCTACTCTATCTGCGGATAGCCACATTTGGTGGCTAGTATACAATAGATGGAATATGGTATAAACGTTCAAGGTATCAGTTACGGGATGTTAAAGTGCTACATTTATAAACTTTTTTATAAGTAGGTTAAGGAATGGCAACAAAAAGCATGTTACTTATTCCGTGTCAGTTTTTATTCCAGTATTAGCTTATACAGTTTGTGACAAGAGAGACAATTGTATACCAGTTACAATATGTGGCTATCCATAGAACGCATTAACATTTTGAAAACACATGTACACGGACATACACTGTTACATTACGTTATAACATGTACAATTTTCTTTAATTTTACAGTTTTAAAAAACTTAAGAAAATTGTACATGTTATAACGTTATGTCACAGTGTATGTCCGTGTACATGTGTTTACAAAAAAAATGTCTTGGACGTTTATACCATATTCCATCTATTGTATACCAGCCACAAAATGTGGCTATCCGCAGAAAGAGCCAGTCATTGGCCCGCAAGGAATGTATAAACACAAAGCGCAATCTGTTATTCTGATGAACCACTATTACTAGAGTCCATATCGTTAGTGTGCGAGTCATTATCGTTAGTACGAGAGTGCATACAGCTTTTGTGAGAGTCTATATCGTAAGTGTATGAATCAATATCGTTAGTGAGCGAATCCATATCGTTAGTACAAGAGTGCATATCGCTTGTGTGAGAGTCCTTATCGTAAGTGTGCGAATCCATATCGATAGTACGAGTGTGCATATATATCTTGTATATATGTCGTACTTGACGTTATATTTCGCAAGGCTGACGCTAAATGTCGCAAAAAAAATGACTACTTCAGGAGCTATAACTAAAAAAAGAAGGGACAGAGTGAGATGAAACATTGTAATTTGTACATTGTGAAACAGTAATACTACAAAAGAGTGCTTATAAAGGAGTGAGACATTTAGCGTTGATGTTGCGACATATAGCGGCAGTACCTTGTTTTGCGACATTTGGCGTTACAGATGCGACATATAACGTCAGAAGGTTTTGCGACATTTAGCGTTGGTTGCGACGTTTAGCGTCAGCCTTGTGACATAAAACGTCAAGTGTGACATTTAGAGTTGGTGCGACATTTAACGTTGCTACATTGTTCCTTGGCCGCCAGGGAGCGGGGCTTTTTTGCCTTATATGGCTATAGTGTAAACTCAAAAAAATCTTCTCCTCCAAAAGTGTCAGGCCGATTTTCAAATAATTTTGTAGAAATGTTCCTAGGGTGACCCTCTATCAGATTCCTTCCAGCCAAGTTGATTGGTCGAAAAACATGGCCGCCAGCGGTCGGGGCTTTTTTGCCTAATATGGCTATAGTAAAAACTTGAAAAATCTTCTCATCCGAAAGTTTTTGGCCAATTTTCAATTCTTTTTGTAGAAATGTTCATTGGGAGACCATCTATCAGATTCCTCCAAGCCATGTTGATTGGTCGAAAAACATGGCCGCCAGGGGGGCAGGGCTATTTGGCCTTATATGGCTATAGTGAAAACTTGAAAAATCTCTTGTTAAGCAGGAAGCTTTTGAGTAAGATTTTAGAAAACCCTTGGTCAATGGTGATTTTTTTTGTAACAAAAATTATTAAATACTTAGATGAGTGAGTCGGGGCCATAATGGTTATCCATTTGTTTTACATGTCTTTTGAAACTTGGACATTAAATATAATATTCACATGTATGTCTCATGATTTATTTTTATAGACAACTAAAATGGCATTTAATTTTAACGGATGCGTCATTTATTCTTTTACCCGAAGTTGTAATATTTATAAACAATGCATAGTTTATAAATCACACATCTATGCAAAGGCAAATGTTTGAACAGTTTTATGTACCCAAACAAATTCAGTGCCTTCAGCGCTTTGATTTTTATTTCACTCGCATTTTAGTTTTTTGTCTTATTTACGAAGACAAAAGTGGTCCCTTCAAGACGTGAACCAACACCCCCTAATGCAGACTCTTATGTGTCATCATTGAGGTCAATTTCGGATTCTCCTTTTAATAGCAATTTTAACTTACTAAATGTTTTTTTCATGTTCAAAGAGATGTCTTGATTGTGTAGAATTCATTTAATAATAGTAATCCATGAATATCTAAAGTAGGAACTGTTTCTAAGCTAAATATAGACCCTATTCTGTTGTGTAGGTTCGTGACCTTTAACATCGATTTTCGCGCATGCGCATTTCGATATGAAAAAGCGAGTGATATTATTTTATTTTAGACAAGTACAAGACGAATGTTTGACGCAAAGCGTCAAAGAGAAGCCGCAATATTTCGTTGTACATGTAGAAATAAGAAAAAAAGAACATTTTTAAATCCACAAACAATAGAACAATTTAAACTGTAGACGGTAATGCTGATATATTTCTCCTTTTGAAGACTTTTGTTTTCTTCAAATTACCTCCCTTTAAAGCAATACCAGGATATTTACCTTGTGATTCGAATAAGATTGACAAACATTGAAATTATATGAATGAATACTATTATTTAAATAAGTAACAACAGCAAAATTAAATTTAAGCCAAGATAAATGTGTACACATTTCGTTAATTTTTTATAGATACCCTAATGTATAGGTGAATATAACATTTATAAGTAAATGTTTTCATTTCAACGTTCCTAATAGACTAAGGAAAGTCAAGAATACATAAATAAATCAATGCAGTCTTTTCCGGCGACATTGATGCCCTTGCATCAACTTTCTCTTGTAGATAGAAGATTTAACATTCAGCCATTTGATGAGGGGGGATAAACGTGCTCCGTTTAACCCTTTCAGCGCCCAATTGTTTAAAGTAGACTCTTCCATGTTCAAACTCGGACGACTCTATTTTCATGTTATAGGATTTTTGGAATATGTTTATAACTCACAGCCAAACAATGCAGATTTCAGGTTAGACAGCTCGTTACGAGCTGACTCACCTGAATCTGCATTGTTTGCAAAAAGCTCAATATTGCCTTTGGCGCTGAAAGAGTTTAAAATCGGTTTCTCCTTGCTCTCGTAGTTCTAAACGTCATCTACTTTTTAGATATCAATTTCGTCAAAGATAATGTTAGTTTTACGTGTATTTATAAACTTTTTAAATTTTTATTAAACTGATTGATTGATTGATATGTTTTTTAACAACGCTTCACATTTTTTAAGTTATATCACGGCGTTTCCTGGGTAAGTTATCCCAGTACTACTTGTCCATTTATCCTGAAACAAGCCAGTCGGTCGTAATGCTCACCCCGCAACCATGAGCGCCAAGGAGGGCAGCTATTTCTGCCATTTTTAAAGTCTTCAATATGACCCGACTGGGGTCGAACCCGTGATCTCCGTACCCGAGGCTGACTCTATACCACTACACCAACGAGGTGGTATTAATGAAAATTATTTAACCATTATATTTGCTTATTTTAAAGTAAGCTGCTTTAAATGCAAAAAAAGGAAAACAGAAAACATCTGCTAATCTTTCGTTAAATAATATTTGGCATATAATGTAAATACCAGACACAAAACACTTATGATGCCAACCGTAGAGGTTTTAATTGTTTAATTGGGGTTTTACCCCGTTGTTCACATTATTTCAGTTATATCCCGACAACAGTTCAATAGTCATGATCCCTGGGTAAACAAACCAGTACTGCTCTAGGAAATGTGCCTTGCCCAATGGCACTCCACCATAACCATTGCGCTGTGACAGGGGATCGAACCCGGGACGCCCGGTTCCAAAATCCCCGACGATTACCACTTGGCCACGGAGGATTCCAATCCAATCGTAGAGGTTATAACTCCGCAAATCGCCAGGCTCGGCTTATATACATTTGAGCCAGTGAATGAAAACGATATAAGTTGACTTTTGACAACAATATAGAGCAAGATCAGCCTGTGCATTCGCACAGTATGACCACTATATACACTGTTTACTTATTAACCTTCTTAGAAAGGCTTGATGAATGATACTATCAGCTTGTGTAAATTCTGATAAGACGCAGCAAATGTACAGGCTGATCTGGCTCATTCAGGAAACACCGAAAGAAGTGCACCTTGTTTCAAACATTGACTGTTGCATCCGCGTTGTATTTATAAATGGGAAAATGCTCTAAACAAATACATGATAATATATGTTTTGTTATTTGTGTGTGTGTTTGCCATTTACAATGTTCCACTAGCTTTCTGAATAAAGTGTTGATTATTTCTATTCATGTCTTCGCGGAAATATTGGATAACAGTGTAGACTCACTATTATTATAACCATTATCACGCTCGCCATCATATCGCACTGAACACAGCATCCCAGCGGGCCCGCATCGCGCATTGTTAAAACCTATTGTACACATCGGCCCTGGTTTTAATCGGTAGCTGTCAGGCAGGGAAAATGGCCGATCCAGTGAGCAAGGGTGTGCACAGGAGAGGAGCTTTAAGACAGAAAAATGTAGCTGTTGTGAAAGACCACAAAATGGTTCAAAGGTTTTTTAAACAACCTACATTTTGTGGTCATTGTAAGGATTTTATTTGGTGAGTTTGATGGATTTTTACCGTTTAATCTTGCAAATATGTCAACGCGGTTGAGCGTTCCACAGGAATTGCAATTGGATTTCGCGTTCTCATACCTTTTTCAACTGCTGTCGTCTGCTAATTTTCTGCTGTTTTCTGGAAAATTGTCTTACGATTTAATAGCTCGAGGGTTTAATTAATTTTTATTTAATTTTACAGGGGATTCGGAAAGCAAGGATTTCAGTGTCAAGGTAAGAATTCTAAAAAACTACACAATATTTCTGGTCTGAAGTTTTTTTTTATCGCATGTGTGGGCGGTTGTGTGTATAAAGCGAAGACTTTTGTATATTTTCGTTTTATAAATAACCTAGATTCTGACTGTGTATGTTAACTGTCAATTTAAAACCCTTTCCTATTTAAAGTATTTTTTCACTCATCTTTATTGGGACTGGCTGCTATATTCTTGCAAAGACATAACATATTTATATGTCTCTGGTAGATCTACTGGCCAAACTATTGTGAAAATATTATATGTATTACTCAAAACTTCTCCTGCTACATGAGACTTTAACCCTTTCTCACTTGTAGATGCATTATGATGCATCTGCAGCAGACGGCTTTTTGAAAACATGGCGATAAAAGAAAAAATTGCTCAAAACAAGCTATTACTCCTTTTGTCACAATGTTTTCAACTCTATTCAATTATTGTACTTTCATTTAAAGTGAGTTTCAATTTTCTTTTCAGATATATGTTATCAAAGTTGTCTGCTGCAGATTTGTTGTATGTGGGAAAGGGTTAATCTTTCCTTGTTTTCAAGTATTTTAGTTAGTAAGACACTCATTTAAACACTCGAGACAAAACTGAAAAAATCAAGATCTTAATTTCATGAATAAAGCAGGACAATGGAAACTACTGGTCATAACAGCAGAACCAATCCGGATCATTCAATGAAAATGGCTTGCTTTGAGCATATTGCTATATTTTTCTAAATGTTTATAAAAGTTGTTTGTCGCAGATGTGTGAAAAGTTGGCAAAGTTGTTAATAAAAGGCTTACTCTACTACATTTTTCGCCAAAGTACTTTTCATTTATAAATCCAGGAATCAGACACTCAAAGATTAGATGTTAAATCAGTAATCTAAACTGTCAGTTAAAAACCACAAATTCAGAATGCTCATGGTTTTATTTCCTTGAAATATGTCTAAAATATATAATTATCAAAAACTTACCTACAAAATACCTTTCCTTACATTGTTTTAGTTTTTCCTTTAAGAGCTTTTTTCTTTAAGGCAAAACAATGTGTGTTTTAGTCGCAATGAAGGGATGCATATATGATTTTGACAAAGCAGTTGAATGGTTTGTATTAATTACTTAATTTAAAGTCAGACCTGACCATAAAAGATGGATTTCTTTTGTATATTCTTGGATAATTTTATGGTTTATGCATATTTCAATAAAATAAAAGCACAAAAAGCTGAAATTGGTTAGTGCGAGTTGTACGAAACTACCTTCATGATTTGAAATGAACAGATTGAAACAATGTAATACCTTTAAATGTCTAGGATAAATTGTTTTAAGCAAACCAAATGAGATATTATATAGAGGATCTTACATGAGTGCTTATTTGATATTGTTTTTATGAAACGAGTCGACTGAAATAATATGACGCGAGGCTCTGCCGAGCGTCATATTCGTTTCAGTCGACGAGTTTCATAAACACAATATCAAATAAGCACGAATGTAAGATTCTATTTATCACCTAACACCATAAAAAGATTGTTTTCAATCTTTAAATCGATCTTTCTTCGTCCTCATATAAACAGTGACCGAAGTTCACCCCGAAGTTCTAATGCATACGTCCACTGTAAAATGTAGTCCCTATCAATAACCTTTTGATTTTATACAAAATTAGCAACAATGCTCTTATAACGGTTTATTTATCGAGATTTATTCTCTTTAAACAATATTTTTAATAAATGCCGAAATTCAGAACAATTGTAAACAATATGCTGTCATTGAAAGTGACGTCACACTGGAGTGACGTCACATACGTGCTGTGAGTCGGCTATTTATGTAACTAGTTACATATGATATTTATGTCACTGCTTTATGTCACTCCTGGAGTGCAAGTTATGTGATAAATATATATATCAAATTGAAGAGGCATACATCATTAACCCTTTACCACAAACCATAAATCTGCACTTTTGAAAATAACTGAGAAAAAAACTTTCAATTAAAGTGTAATTATTGAATAGAGTTCAAAAAAGCAATGTGGCAAGAGGAGAAATTTCTAGCTCAAATAATATGAGCATTTTCTTCTTTTGCCACAAAGTTTTCAAAAATTATCCGCTGCGTTTATAATGCATCAAAGGGTTCTACATGTATAAGGGTTAGTCAATAAATATAATATTGAGACTGATATATCACATTCAATCATGTGAAAATAAATAAATAATAAGACCATTCTGCTTTTCATCCTTTTTTTGTAAATTCTAGATAACTTGATAATGCAGATACCAGAATAAAATAGAATAAAACTTGTAAATAAAAATGTAGGTACGGTAAGTTAAGGTTTGAGGCAGATGTGAAGCAATATTGAATAATTTTCCTTTCTTCCATAATGTTTATTAATGTTAACATATATATATAGTACTTTATAGTGAGTCATCTCTTTGAGGAAAAGGGTTATGAAACATATTTCCTGGGCTTAAAGCAAATTGGTTGTTACAGCATCCTGTTTCAAGCTGGAGTTAAAACTATTTGTTACGAAGCCATATTTACCAAATTTCTTCCTGGTACATGTGTGAACATAGCATTCAATCAGGTCAGATAAACGTAACATAGGCAAGATCTTATACTAATTATGTTGATTTTATATAAATCTGTAGAAAAGAGTTGTGAATCTGAACAAATTAAAGCATATAACATTGAGACAGTATATATAAACATGAAAAGGAGTAGTTGTTTGTCATGAGCAAATTCTCTCCTTTTTACATGATTGCTCCTTTAAGGTCAGTTCGTGGGGACTATAAGTCAGACCTGTTGAATATCTTTCTGCCAGGCAAAGGGTTAAAATAGCTTCAATGTTGGCATTTCTAAATCTTTAATTGCCTCAAGTTCACTAAAGAAATTCCAATATGTTCTTAAATTTGAAAATGTCTGCTCTCTGCCTTTGATGTGTCTGTAAATCTGTATATTCACAGAGAAATGATAATCACAGGATTTTTTTTACATATATTTACGTAATGTCAATTGTTTACATGCTGTTACAGTACAGACTTTGATCAAGATCAACACTGATTGACACATCTTATTATGTAACTGTTAAGTTGATCCATCGAGGGCTTGGCGTGAGACGGTTGTAACTAAAAACCTATTTTGAAAACCCTGGTTTAGGGGCAATTTTGACCCCTTTGTAAACAATGCAAATTTAGGTGCCATTGCTCAGAACGAGCAATGGCACCTAAATTTCCATTGTTTACCAAGAAAAATTATTTAACGCTTATAAAGAGTTTATGGCGAGGTGATTAACCTTGGTAAGAAAATACCAATTTGAGTTACAACCGTTTCACGCCAAGCCCTCGCCATTTACTTCATAATGGGCTACCCTCCTTGGCACTGATGGTTGCGGAGTTAGCATTATGACTGACTGGTGGAGTTAGCATTATGACTGACTGGTGGAGTTAGCATTATGACTGACTGGTGGAGTTAGCATTATGACTGACTGGTGGAGTTAGCATTATGACTGACTGGTGGAGTTAGCATTATGACTGACTGGTGGAGTTAGCATTATGACTGACTGGTGGAGTTAGCATTATGACTGACTGGTGGAGTTAGCATTATGACTGACTGGTGGAGTTAGCATTATGACTGACTGGCTGTCAGGATAATTGGATCAGTAGTACTGGTAACTTACCCAGGAAACGCCGTGATATAACGGAAAAAATTGTTGAAAGTGGTGTGAAAAATCCAAACGAAGTGTAAGATCTCTGCTTTTTACGAAAAAAAGTTATCATCCCTACTATTGGTAAGCAGAATAGGTAATGCAATTTTCCTTCCAGAACTTGGGTTACTGAATTCAATCAAACCGTGCTTATTGCAGACAGGTTGGAGTGCCCTGGGTGCAAGGTATATTTTGTAGCCCTGCACTGCAGACTAAACCTGGTTTGTCACCCAGGGATAATGAAATTGGTGCTCTGTCTCTATGATATAGCTGAATAATCTGTTGAAAATGACAATAAACCCCAATAAAATGCGAACCTACTACGTTTTGATACAAAATTATGGTGACTTAAAAAATGGTTGAAATAGCTTTCCTTCCTTGGTTCTCAGGATTGCGGAGTTAGCAATGCGACTGACTCAATGCTGTCAGGATAAATAATACATGGCAGTACTTGTAACTCACCCCAGGAAATGCTGATATATAACTGAGAAATTGTTGAAAGTGATGTAAATACCATATATCGAGGGCTTGGCGTGAAACGGTTGTAACTAAAATTGGTATTTTTTTACCAAGGTTATTTACTTCGCAATAAAGTCTTTATAAGCGTTAAATCATTTTTCTTGGTAAACAATGGAAATTTAGGTGCCATTGCTCGTTCTGAGCAATGGCACCTAAATTTGCATTGTTTACAAACGGGTCAAAATTACCCCTAATCCAGGGTTTTCAAAATAGGTTTTGAGTTACAACCGTTTCACGCCAAGCCCTCGATATTATGTATAAAAAAACAAACAAAATTAAGGTGGGGAATAAATATCACCTCGTACGACAATTCTGCAGCAGATGTGATTGAACATAATTTGTCAAAAAATAGAAAATCTCTATAATTGAATGGATAACCTATCACTTAAAGTAAAAAACATTGTGGCAAAAGGAGAAATTGCTGGTCTTCAGCAATTTCTTCTTTTGTCACTATGTTTCTAAAAAAACGTCTGCTGCAGAGGCGTCAGAAAGCATCTATATGAGGGAAAGGCTTCAAGGATGTAGACCAGCTCAGTGTTCCTCAGTTCACTGATCATGAGCACACCCTTGTGCTATTACTAAATCAGACACAAAATTGTTGATACACAACAATAAAGACTTTAACCCTTTCCCTCATACGACAATTCTGCAGCAGACGACTTTGAACATATTTTGTCAAAAAATAGAAAATCTCTATAATTGAATGGATAACCTATGACTTAAAGTGGAAAACATTGTGGCAAAAGGAGAAATTGCTGGTCTATATGAGGGAAAGGCTTCAAGGATGTAGACCAACTCATGCAGTGTTTCTCAGTTCACTGATCATGAACACACCCTTTATGATTATGTCCCTGAGCTCCAGATTAGGGGTTATAACCAGTGCTTTTACTAAATCAGACACTATATTGTTGATATTCAACAATAAAGACTTTAACCCTTTCCCCCATATAGACGCTTTTTGACGCCTCTGCAACAGATGGCTTTTTGAAAACATAGTGACAAAAGAAGAAATTGCACAAAACGTGTAATTTCTCCTTTTGCCACAATGTTTTCCACTTTTTGTCATAGGTTATCCATTCAATTATTGAGATTTTCCATTTTTTGGACAAAACTTGTTCAAAGTCGTCTGCTGCAGAATTGTCATATGAGGGAAAGGGTAAAAAAATGGTACTATTGGCTTCCCTCCTTGGCGGTGAGCATTATGACTGACTGGCTGGTGTCACGATAAATGGACCAGTAGTTACACTGGTTACTTATCCAGGAAATGCAGTGATATAACTGAAAGATTGTTTAAATCGGCGTAAAACACCAAACAATCATTCAACAATAAAGTGGTCTTGCTGCCACTGTTCTATTGAGTTGTGACTAACACCATAATGTGGGGAAATGAAATAGATTTACGAGCATGAAATATGCCAATTATCTGGAGCCCAGAGTGCTTCAACCCTTTCCCACATTCAGATGTATTTTGATGCCTCTGCAGCAGACGACTTTCATTTAAAGAGATGTGTCCCTATTTATTTTCAAAGTCATCCATTGCAAATTTGTTGTATTAGTGGAAAGTTAACCCGTATTAGACAATTTTTTATAAAAAAAAAGTTAAACCCTTTCCCTCATATAGACGCTTTCTGACGCCTCTGCAGCAGACGGCTTTTTTAAAACATAGTGACAAAAGAAGAAATTGCACAAAACGTGCAATTTCTCCTTTTGCCACAATGTTTTCCACTTTTTGTCATAGGTTATATATATCCATTCGATTATGGAGATTTTCTATGTTTTGACAAAATACGTTCAAAGGCGTCTGCTGCAGAATTGTCGTATGACAAAAAACAGAAAATCTATATAATTGAATGGATATTATAACCTATGGCTAAAAGTGGAAAACATTGTGGCAAAAGGAGAAATTGCTCGTTTTGAGCAATTTCTTCTTTTGTCACTATGTTTTCGAAATGCCGTCTGCTTCAGAGGCGTCAGAAAGTGTCTATATTTTTTAACTTTTCCTTTTGCCACAATGTTTTCAATTCTTTTTAATTATGATGATATTTTCATTTTATAGAGATTTTTCATATTTTTGTCAAAATGTTTTCAAAGTCGTCTGCTGCAGATTTGTTGCATTAGTAAAAAGTGTAAAGCAGACATTATTTTTGAGTATGCAGTATAGTATGTATATAGTTTGGGTGTAAAATAAGATATCATCATTGTGTTCATTTCCTCATTTAAACATTTTGCCAGTCTAATCATCCTACATCCGGTTACACAAAATTTATGAAACTTTATAGACCATACTTAAAATGTTTAGGTTGTTCAGTGCCTGGTATATATTTGGGTATTTAATCCAGTCATTAGTCCTTTCCAACATTTGCAGTCACATTTTGACAGATACAACTGTTTAAATGACATTGTTGCAATAATATTTAGAATAATATTATGCTATGAGGTAAATGGTTTATCTCATTCATCAGTGTATGTTTCTGGAACAATTTAACCCTTTCCCTCATATAGACGCTTTCTGATGCCTCTGCGGCTGACGGCTTTTTGAAAAACATACTGACTAATGAAGAAATTGCTCAAAACGATCAATTTCTCCTTTTGCCATAATGTTTTCCACTTTTAGTCATAGGTTATCTATTTAATTATAGAGATTTTCTATTTTTTGACAAAATATGTTCAAAGTCGTCTGCTGCAGAATTGTCGTATGAGGGAAAGGGATAATTAACCTCACCCACAATTTACTAGTCTGTATAGCAGCAGACTGAGGTTTGAAAATATCTTAGAAATATCTCATGATGAGCAATTTCCCTTGTCTTCATCTTATAATATTCTAAAATTGTACTTTCATTTTAAGTCCGATTTCCCATACTCTCCAAATAGATGTTTTCGAAGTTTTTCTGCTGCAAATTCTTTCTGTGCAAGAAAGGGTTAAATGTTGAAATGTGAATAGCATTCATGCATGTATGTGAAAACATAATACATGTTTTTAGGCTGCATACATGATCCTTAAGACATGAAGAAGAGTAGAAGGAAGGCAAGGTTATACCACTGATTTTTTTACCCTTATCCCACTAACATACTATAAATAATTGTTGTTTAAACCTTTCCCATATGCAGCAAATCTGCAGCAGATGACTTCGAAATCATCTAGGCAAAAGTATAGAAAATGTATTGGGTTGTAAGTATTATCATAGAAAAGTATTAAAAATATTGTGGCAAAAGGAGTAATTACTCATCATGACAATTACTATTGCTCATCATGAGCAATTACTCCTTTTGTTATAATGTTTTTCAAAAGAGGTCTCCTGCAGAGGCGTCAGAAAGCGTCTGTATGTGGGAAAGGTACAAAGGGTTAACCTTTTCCCTCATATGACAATTCTGCAGCAGACAACTTTGAACATATTTTGTAAAAATTGGATATCTCTATAAGTGAACGGATAACCTATGACTAAAAGTGGAAAACATTGTGGCAAAAGGAGAAATTGCTCGTTTTGAGCAATTTCTTCTTTTGTCACTATGTTTTCAAAAAGCTGTATGCTGCAGAGGCGTCAGAAAGCGTCTATATGAGGGAAAGGGTTAAAGGCATGTTTATTAGAGTTAACAAATTATTGTTTGAAGTTATGTATGTATATATCCGAATAAGTTTTCTCGTCATGAATGGATTACTTCAGAAAGACTGAACCATCAAATAAATGCTTAACTTTAAGTGATATTTTAAGATAAGTGCTTGTCATTTTAATTTCAGGTTAGGATATTAATCATATGAGCTGTCCCACGAGATAACCAGCAATATGGCCTCTGCGTAATGTATCGACCCAGATCAGCCTTCGCAGTCCGCACAGCTAATCCGGGCCAACACATTTCGTCTCGGTGGCACTGTGGCATAGTAGAGTATAGAGTAATGACTCCTGAAACAGAAATTCCACAGGAGGCGAAAAGTGTCTGTCCGTGTTAGCCTGCGCGGCATGCTTAGGCTCATGTTGGTCGATACTTTATGCAGAGTCCACAATGCTGGTTTTCTTGCGCGACGGCTCATATCCCACCTGCTGATTCATTTGCAGCAGACAACTTTTGAAAACAATGTAAATCGTACTCATAATGAGCAATTTCCCATTTTGCTACAATAATTTCAACACAATTTAATAATAATATTTTTATTTAAACTTTATGAAGAATTCCCATATTTTGCGCAAAGATGAGAAAAGGGTTTAAAACCTAGCTGTCTCTGAGATACTGATTACTTGAAATGCACTAAGATATTTCGAAAGAGAAATGTGGACTTTAAGATTATGTCTCTGATCATGCACCTTATAACCAAACCCTGAGGCTATGTTGAAGAAAGAATAATATCATAAACAATTTTGTTTGTTTTTTGTACCATAAAACATTAGTTTTAATGTAAAGGTAGATTTTGGTCCAAGCCACTGAGCATCCCAAGTGGTGTTCATTCCCAGGCGAAAAACCATGGTATTCTTCAATGAAAAACCATGGTATTCCATGATATACCATCACTGTACAACCATGGTCTACCATTGAAAACCATGTTATGTTAAATGGCACCATAGTTTATAACCATGGTTGACCATGGTCATCAATATCCATGGTTAACCATTGAATACCATGGTTGACAATGGTCATTGATACCCATGGTAACCCATGAAATACCATGGTATTCCATGATATACCATCACTGTAAAACCATGGTCTACCATTGAAAACCATGTTATGTTAAATGGCACCATAGTTTATAACCATGGTTGACCATGGTAACCCATGAAATACCATGGTTGACCATGAGATACCATGTTTTCTCATTACCTGTAATGACATGACTGAATACAATGGTAGAACATGGTTTACCATGAAAGACAATGGTTTACCATGATTTTATCAGTTAGACATACATTATAAATTGTTCACAATTACAAAATTAACTGAAAATGCCAGGGCCTGGAACTACCTTATAAGGCCTAAAAGTGTTCCAGAAAGTAATCATGTTATAACAGTTATCACCAAAGATGATGAATTTCACTTTAAATTACTGAATAAACATTCATTAACATAAGTTTTACCTGTCAAGTGTTTCCAAGCCAAGTTGAATACATTGCCATTTCTGAATGTATTTGTAAATCTTCATTTTATGTTTTTTTTTATCTGCTTTTATCATTAGAATGAGAAGAAAAGTTATTTACAAATCACTATGTACATAATATTTGATGACAATCCATTATAACTGAGTGTTTTGTGAAAACATTGCCTGAATTTTAACATGTCACATTGTCATCCATTTTGAAAATTTAAAATCTAAACTTCCTGTTGTTGTTGTTGTTGCAATTATTAAATTGGTTCTAGAAGTGTTCTATAAGTGTCCTTAATAAATGTTGTAGTGATATATATTTTAAACTTGGCTATTTATCAAACATTTATTTAGAGTCCAAATAAAACCATTAATATTAATTTGAAAAAAAAAAGTTGTTACAAAGTTCTTGCAGTGTAACAGCAGAATAATTTCTACCATGGTTGACTATGACATGGCTAGAATTTATTACCATGGTTGACCATGGTAAATATTTTATGACAACTGGTTGACCATGGTTAAACTTGATCATGACCATGGTTAATATTTGTGTCAATGGTTGACCCCATGGTCATTGACTTGTAAAACCATGGAAAAACATGGCTGTTCATGGTAGTTCATGATCAACAGTAAAATACCATGGTATCCATGGTCAACCATGGTGTTCATTTCGCCTGGGTACTGAGCAATCTCTTTTTTTTGCAGCATTAGTTTTGTCAAAGCATAGAAAATCTCTATAATTGAAAGGATAACCTATGACTAAAAGTGGAAAACATTGTGGCAAAAGGAAAAATTGCTTTTTTTGAGCAATTTCTTCTTTTGTCACTATACGTTTTCAAAAAGCTGTCTGCTGCAGAGGCGTCAGAAAGCGTCTATATGAGGTAAAGGGTTTAAAAGATTTTCTACGTTTTTACCTTGATCATTTTTAGTTTGTCTGCCAAAGATTAGTTGTTTGAGGGAAAGGGTTAACCCTCCTCCACCTGCGGACGCATTTTGACGCAATAGCAGTAGAGGAGTTTTGAAAACATTGTGGCCAAAGGTGAAATTGCTCATGATGAGCAATTTCTCCTTTGGCCACATTATATTGTTTTCAACTTTTTTTAGTACTTAAAATAATAGTTATACCCCCAAAAAACAAAGTTTTGGGGGGGTATATAGGAGTCACTGTGTCGGTCGGTCGGTCGGTCGGTATGTCGGTCGGTCGGTCGGTCGGTCGGAAGCCATATTTTGTCCGGACCATATCTTAACAATGCAACATAGGATTTGAACGAAACTTCATAGGATGATACAACACATTGAGAGGAAGTACAGGAACCATAACTCTATTTTATCTAAATACAAAGTTATTGCCCTTTGTTACTTTTTCTTATTCGTAGAGTCTTGTCCGGAGCATAACTTTAAAACTAATTGTTGGAATTTAATAAAACTTCATAGGATGATACAACACATTGAGAGGAAGTGCAGTGTATAGGAACCATAACTCTATTTAATCTAAATAAAGAGTTATTGCCCTTTGTTACTTTTTCTTGTCCGGAGAATTACTTAATAACTAACAGATGGAATCTAATAAAACTGCATACAATGGTAGAGCATAATCAGAGGAAGTGCAGTGTACAAGAACCATAACTCTAATTTACATAATTACAGAGTTATTGCCCTTTGTTACTTTTTCTTATTCGTAGAGTCTTGTCCAGAGCATAACTTTAAAACTGATTCTTGGAATTTATTAAAACTTCATAGGATGATACCACACATTGAGAGAAAGTGCAGTGTACAGGAACCATAACTCTATTTAATCTAAATACCGAGTTATTGCCCTTTGTTACTTTTTCTTGTCCGGAGAATTACTTAATAACTAACAGATGGAATCTAATAAAACTGCATACAATGGTAGAGCATAATCAGAGGAAGTGCAGTGTACAAGAACCATAACTCTAATTTACATAATTACAGAGTTATTGCCCTTTGTTACTTTTTCTTATTCGTAGAGTCTTGTCCAGAGCATAACTTTAAAACAAATTGTTGGAATTTAATTAAACTTCATAGGATGATACAACACATTGAGAGGAAGTGCGGTGTACAGGAACCATAACTCTATTTTATCTAAATACAGAGTTATTGCCCTTTGTTACTTTTTCTTGTCCGTAGAATTACTTAATAACTAATATATGGAATCTAATAAAACTACATATAATGGTAGAGCATAATCAGAGGAAGTGCAGTGTACAAGAAACATAACTCTACTTTACATAATGACAGAGTTATTGCCGTTTGTTACTTTTTCATATTCGTAGAGTCTTGTCCGGAGCATAACTTTAAAACTAATTGTTGGAATTTAATAAAACTTCATAGGATGATACAACACATTGAGAGAAAGTGCAGTGTACAGAAACCATAACTCTATTTAATCTAAATACAGAGTTATTGCCCTTTGTTACTTTTTCTTGTTTACAGAGTTATGGCCCTTTTGTTGGTCGGTCGTAAACCATATTTTGAGTCAAGGTGCTGTTTTGGGGGTATTTATCATCTTCAGTGATATTTCTAGTTTCATTTATTTTCCATGTATTTGCATGATTGTTTTCGAAGTCGTCTTCTGTGTATTTGCTGTATGTGGGAAAGAGTTAACAGGAAAATAAACTAAAGAAAAACCAGGAAAAACCCTTTGTAATTCCCCGAATGTAGATGGGTATAATAGATTTGATTGAACATGACAGTCTTTGCCTACTGCTGAGTGGCATATATCAAGTACAATTAATTAACCCTTTCCCTCATATAGACTCTTTCTGACGCCTCTGCAGCAGACGGCTATTTGAAAACATAGTGACAAAAGAAGAAATTGCACAGAACGTGCAATTTCTCCTTTTGCCACAATGTTTTCCACTTTTAGTCATGGTTTATCCATTCAATTATAGAGATTTTCTACATTTCCGACAAAATATGTTCAAAGTCGTCTGCTGCAGAATTGTCGTATGAGGGAAAGGGTTAATGGAGTTGTGCTCTTAATTAAGGAACACCATTCACAGGGTATTTGCGAGCAGTGTAGATTCACATGAACATAATGCTTCTTTATAGGTGGATTGGGCTTAAAAATGTAATGTTAGCCAAAATTTAATAGTCACAGGTTATTTTGAAGTATCTGTTCATAACAGATCTTAATCTACACTTGTCATCAATTTGCTGAACCTGGTTTAACCTGGAGCCCTGGGCTAAATCATTGAAGTAATGCTTCAGATATGGGAACTGGTTATGTATTCTTCTTCTAATCACGTATTGTGAAGCATATAATTATTTAATATCATGGTGTCAATGATATATGATCAGTGTGAATGTTTGGCTTAAATTGATTACTAAAATATTTTAATCTTTTTGCTTATGCATTTATAGTGCACTAGTCCTTCAACAACTTCAGAAACACTTCAACCCTTACCCACATATACAATTTGGATGAGTTTAAATCTGCTTAACCTTTTCCCTCATACAACAATTTTGCAGTAGAGGAATTTGAAATTCAGAAAGCGTCTATATGAGGAAAAGGGTTAATCTGATAAACATTTTAAGGGTTGCCTGCTCTTAGAATTTTTGAATAAATTTAAATGATGTAACATCCCGAAATATTTGAAACACAATTCTGAAACAGAATGATGTGAGAAAAGGAGAAACTGCTAGCTTTGAAGTATTTAACATGTTAACGCTTTCCCTCATATAGATGCTTTCTGACGCCTCTGCAGCAGACAGCTTTTTGAAAACATAGTGACAAAAGAAGAAATTGCACAAAACGTGCAATTTCTCCTTTTGCCACAATGTTTTCCACTTTTTGTCATAGGTTATCCATTAAATTATGGAGATTTTCTATCTTTTGATAAAATATGTTCAATGTCGTCTGCTGCAGTATTGTCGTATGAGGGAAAGGGTTAAGTTTACAATTTTGATGAGTCTAAATCTGCTTAAAGCAGATTATTTGTTATTATAACCCTCCCACATCTACATTAGACTTTGAAGATATCTAGACAAACTGTGGAATATGTCTCTATATAAATGGAAGCATAGTTATTGAAAAACATGATGGTGAAAAGGAGCAAATTTTGTATGCCCAGCTGATACATTTTAACCCTTTCCCTCATATAGACGCTTTCTGTCGCCTCTGCAGCAGACGGCTTTTAAAAACGCTGTGATAAAGTTGAAATTGCTCAAAATGAGCAATTTTCCCTTTTGGGCACAATATATTGCTGTATGTGGGAAAGGGTCAAGATTCATCTGCATGTGGGAAAGGATTACATGTGGCATTTTCCATGCATGATAGTGGATAATGATCATGTTCTTAGATCAAACACAAGTGAGGTAGTTCAATAGATAATTATGACAGGGATTTGTTGCTTGTAATGATCAATAAAAATTGTTTCTGTTGTGACAAATGTTCCCTCATTTATTAAAATGCAATTAATACACTCATTAGTCGCCGGGCAGAAGCCCGCGACTTCTATTTTTAATAGCTTTTCGGAAATCACATGGGAGGGCGGCTTATTATTAGAAAGAAACAAATCTAGATGATTTGAACATATTACAATTGTGGTTGTTTACGAACACTAATAAATGACACATCTAAAATGAAATAAATATTCCGATTTTTTAATGTTTGCATTTTTTTTTATTTCACTCGCATTTAAGTTTTTTGTCTTATTTACGAAGACAAAAGTGGTCCCTTCAAGACGTGAACCAACACCCCCTAATGCAGACTCTTATGTGTCATCATTGAGGTCAATTTCGGATTCTCCTTTTAATAGCAATTTTAACTTACTAAATGTTGTTTTCATGTTCAAAGAGATGTCTTGATTTGTGTAGAATTCATTTAATAATGTTAATCCATGAATATCTAAAGTAGGAACTGTTTCTAAGCTAAATATAGACCCTATTCTGTTGTGTAGTTTCATGACCTTTAACATCGATTTTCGCGCATGCGCATTTCGATATGAAAAAGCGAGTGATATTATTTTATTTTAGACAAGTACAAGACGAATGTTTGACGCAAAGCGTCAAAGAGAAGCCGCAATATTTCGTTGTACATGTAGAAATAAGAAAAAAAGAACATTTTTAAATCCACAAACAATAGAACAATTTAAACTGTAGACGGTAATGCTGATATATTTCTCCTTTTGAAGACTTTTGTGTGTTTTCTTCAAATTACCTCCCTTTAAAGCAATACCAGGATATTTACCTTGTGATTCGAATAAGATTGACAAACATTGAAATTATATGAATGAATACTATTATTTAAATAAGTAACAACAGCAAAATTAAATTTAAGCCAGATAAATGTGTACACATTTCGTTAATTTTTTATAGATACCCTAATGTATAGGTATGAATATAAAATTTATAAGCAAATGTTTTCATTTCAACGTTCCTAATGTTTGAATAGACTAAGGAAAGTCAAGAATACATAAATAAATCAATGCAGTCTTTTCCGGCGACATTGATGCCTTGCATCAACTTTCTCTTGTTTGTACTGAAATTTCTTTTTCAATTCTCTCTTCAAACGTTAACCTTTATATGATAGAAATCACATCTATATATTATACTCTTTTCCACATGCAGACAGTTTGTCACATCTACAGCAGAGGATTTGTGAAAACATTCTAACAGTCTATGTGGAAAAGCAGCTAACTAGTTACTTGGAACTATAATGCTGTGTGGAGTACTGGTTTGAGAAAGGGGTAGATGAATTAACCCTTTCCCTCATACAACAATTCTGCAGCAGACAACTTTGAACATATTTTGTTAAAAAGTGGAAAATCTCTATAATTGAATGGATAACCTATGACTAAAAGTGGAAAACATTGTGGCAAAAGGAGAAATTGCTCGTTTTGAGCAATTTCTTCTTTTGTTACTATGTTTTCAAAAAGCTGTCTGCTGCAGAGGCGTCAGAAAGTGTCTATATGAGGGAAAGGGTTAACTGAAATTGGTTGAAAATGCTGTTAAACCCCAACCAATCATCAAAGGATAGGATCAGCTCTTATATATAGTATATATATTGTAAAATACCTACTTACTTTACTTTGTTTTTTTAAGCTCACCTATGCATGACATGCTCAAGGTGAGCTATTGTGAACACATTTTGTGTGGCGTCCGTCCGTCGTGCATCGTCAACAATTGCCTTGTTAACACACTCTACAGGCTACATTTTGCATTCTATCTTCATGAAAGTTTATCAGAACATTCATCTCCATCAAATCTTGGACAAGTTCGAAATTGGGCCATATGAGATAAAAAAACTAGGTCACAATAAGGAAAATATTTTTAACAATCTAGAGGCAATTCAGCAGTTTGAAATTTTGTCAGTATGTTTGTCTTAATCATTTCTAGGTCAAGTTCAAATATGGTTAATATTGGGTCAGATTAACTAGGTCACTAGGCCAAATTGAAGGAAAATCTTGTTAACACTCTGGAGGCAGCATTTTTACTTTAAGCATGTTGAAACTTTGTCAGAATGTTTGTCTTGATGATATCTAATCCATGTTTGATTATGGGTCATATAAGAGGTAACAAAAAAAGGTCACTATAGTCGAAATGAAGGAAAATCTTGTTAACACTCTGGAGGTTGTGAGAATAAATGTCTTGATGTGTTATAGGCATTAGAAATCACATTGCATAATTCAGGTTAGCGATCTAGGGCCATCATGGCCCTCTTGCTTACATTTCTTTAACCCTTTTCCTACATACAGCAATTAATTCTGCTGCAGATGACTTTGAAATCATATAGGCAAAAATGTGGAAAATCTGTAGAAATGAAACTTAAATTATTGAATAGTGGTGAAAACATTGTGGCAAAAGGAGAAATTACTCATATTGAGCAATTTCTCATTTTGTCACGATGTTTTCAAAAGTCGTCTGCTGCAGAGGAGTTAGAAAGCGTATGTATGTTGGAAAGGGTTTTTCCGTTTAAGTAAAGGCAGTTTATTGCTAGATTCCATATTTCTTCTGGTAAATTAGGCAAGAACAACTTCGAATCTTGTGAACAAAGATAAAGTTTTGGAAACAATGACAAATACCTGAATATTGTCTAGGTAATTATAACTATTTCAATTGCAACTCATTCTTTAATATTTTGTCTTTAATGACCTGAAATGATGTGGTAAAAAACACTTTCCTGCAGACAACAATTATTTGCAGTAGACAACTTGAAAATGATCTGGGCGAAATATGGAATATCTCACAATTATTGAATAAAGTAGACAACATTGTGGCATAAAGGTGAAATTTTGAGAATTTATATTATTAATGAGCAATTTCTCCTATTACCACACTCTTTTCAAAATTCGTCCTATGCAGATGTGCCAGAAATTGTCTGCAAGTGGGAAAGAGTTTTAAATTGCCCGTATCAACATTGTGGACATCAGGGGAAAATGTCAGTTAACAATTTCCCACATATGACAAATCTGCAGCAGACAACATTGAAGACATCTAGAGGCAGCTAGAAATATAATGTACACTGCCAGGGGTGGCGAAATATGATTTTGACTTACTTGTCCATTTTTTCAAAATGCTTTTTTGTACTTGTCCGTATGATAGTTATATAGTAAATCCCTACAGAAGTTTACTAGTCCGCATAGGCTCTGGGACAAGCTGGGCAATACGGACAATGGATTTTGCCACCCCTGCACTCCATAACTGTCCTTACTGAGAGAATAATGTTTAAAATAGAGTTGAACAAATGGTGGCAAAAGAAGAAAATGCTCTTGAATACTTTCGCCTTTTGCCACAATGTTTTCAAAAGTTTGCAATGCGTAAAAGAATGGGAAAGGGTTAACCCTTTCCCTCATACGACAATTCTGCAGCAGACGACTTTGAACTTATTTTGTCAAAAAATAGAATATCTCTATAGTTGAATGGATAACCTATGACGAAAAGTGGAAAACATTGTGGCAAAAGGAGAAATTGTACGTTTTGTGCAATTTCTTCTTTTGTCACTATGTTTTCAAAAAGCCGTCTGCTGCAGAGGCGTCAGAAAGCGTCTATATGAGGGAAAGGGTTAACTGTATTTTTATGTCAAAAATACGTTACCAGTCATTTAATACCTGATATATAAGCCCCTAGCACTTAACTCATCCAGAAAATTGATCGCGCCCAGCGTATCCCTCACGTCCGTGTGATATACACGGTTGCCGGCAAGCACCGGCCTACGTGACCCACGTGCCACTTTTAATTTCCTGGACACACCATCTTGACGGCTAAGTTATTTATTTATTTATAAATTAATTTCTTTGTCTTTTTAAGGCGTTTTCGTCTTAAGCAAGTTTGCTCATTCAGTCCCGAATCTGTATAAAACATTAAGCTAATTTAATTGTGAAAATTATTGTTTGTTTTATATGTTTATTTCGTACACAACAAATTGAAAGTCACGGTGGGTTACCCCACCCACTATTTCAATAACACATCGTCGAGTGCGGATTCCGAGTATTGTTTGTTTTCAACATCCTTATTTCCCCTCCTCGTTAGAGGTATCAATTATTGCTATCATCTTCTTGTGTATGATATGTTCGTTGTATATTTATTGAATTAAAATTATGGAAATATTTTGTGAAAAAATATTTTCATTAGGTACGTCCATAGTAGACTAGAAAATAAAAAGTAGAAAAATTTTGAAAATTTTTTGTTTGTTTTTTGGTGTTTATTTTCGTATATTATTCTGTAAATAACTATGCCGAAAGGTGATCAGAGGCGTGGAACATGCGGCCATATAGTAGCTACATGGGACACTCACCTCGCCTGTTTAAATTGCACTAAGTGCACACAGGAATCACCCTGTGAAATCTGCAGTTCCTGGACCGCTTCCGTTTGGAATTTGGCTGGGAAAAGGAGATTGTACAGAGACCGGAAGAAGAAGGTAAGTAAACAAAAAGTGCTGAGTTCTTCTAGCGGTGAGGAGTTTGAAGGTTTTTCAGACTCCGAGATTGTGGCGAGTGTGCAGAAGGTTACGGCTGTTCCTTCTACACTCGTCACAGACGCTCTTTCTTCGGCTGGCTCTGCAAAGGGCAGGAAAGAGCGACTGGCAAAAGGGTTTGGAGTTAGTACTGCGGAGAAACGGGGGTCTGTGGACCATTTCTCTTACGGAAAACAACATTCTCTGATGCCAGGTGTTGGGGCTAATCCTTCGGGTGAAGCAATAGGCCTTTCTCAGGGAAACCTGGCAGATTGGCCGATTCCAACACAACCCTCTGTGGTTTATGAGTCTTCGGATTCATTCAGAGGTCCAAAGAATGATGCCTACGGGCGGGAATTTTTGGAGACAAATGTTGGGATAACGTCTAACGTTCTTAGCATAGGTCAACCGGGTAATGCTTTCGAGCAGAACCCTTATGACTCCGGGAAACCGGTCACCGGGCAACCGGTCACCGGACACCGAAACACCGGGACACCGGGCACCCGTACACCGGGCACCGGACAACCAGGTAGTCATATTGCCACCGGGTCACCGGGTTTTTGGCAACCAGGCATGAGTCAACCGGGTACCGGGCAACCAGGTACAGGAGGACAAATGTCTGGACAGCATGTTCGAGGGGATAATAATTATCCTTCCGTCAATAGACAACCAGACATGCTGTCAGATAGCCACGGTATGCGAGACGCCGGTCATCCGGGTTTTGTTTTATCTGGCACCGGGCACCAGTCAACCGGGCAACCGGGTAACGGTGGACCAGGTCTCGGGCAACATCTACGTATTGATACGGGGTATCATTCGTTTGCCGGACATCCGGGTATGTTGTTTAATAGTTACGGTAAACCGGTCTCCGGTCAACCGTACCCCGGACAACTGAGTAATAGTTATCAAACCTATGGTCATTACGTACCTGGTTCTAATTCTCAGCCGTCGAACACCGGGTATAGGGAGAAATCAATCCATTCTCCAGGGGGGTCGGTGTATATCTCTCGAGATTACACCCCTGCTCCATACCAACCCCCGGTTCAACCGGAACAAAGGGGTGGTGATCTACGGGTTACTCAGGCCTACCGGGAGCAGCAATATCCAAATAATGGGAATTTGCAACCCCCGGGAGGACACCTCTCTATGAGGCAGTCCTTAGATAGGCATCCCCCCGAGCAAGTACACTCGATGTGTCCTGTGAAGGGGAGGCCGGGACCGTCACATACGGTTAGCTCGGTCCCGACTGTCGACCCATTTCAACTTCATCCTGCTGCGGAAGGGAAGTCGTTATCTAAGGGTCTACATCAGTACATAGATTCATCTCATGATTCCTTGTCTGAGTCGGTCGTTCAATTCCAGGTCGAGAGACCAAGTAGAGCTGAACATGGTCACAGGATTCAAAGCTCTCCCACACCTTCGTCTGACGAAGAAATGGGAGATCAGTCCTTTTCAGGTGACGAGCCAACGGTAGAGCGTATGTCTCTACAACAGGCTATTGATGAAGTGTTCAGGGTAGTTCCTGACCATTTTTGCCCAAAGGTTGACGCTCCCCCTCGTCGGAAAAACCTATCAAGTCTCGAGGAATTAAACGCAGAGGCTTTTACACCATTACGTTTACTTCCTCAGGCAAACAATCTGGGCAGATTGATTGAACAATTGCAGGCCACCAGGTCTCTTGACTCTTGTCAACCCTGGTCAGTCCCAGCAGCCATTTCTAAAGAATGGGTAACTCCTAAGAAGTATACCACTTCGAAAGAGTTCTTCCCAGTCAAGGTGCCAGCCTTGGACGGGGACGCTGCTATGCTGAGACTGTCTGCACCCACTTCTGTAACGGTTAATTCCAAGTTACTCGAGAAGTGGGAGGCCAGAGCTAGGTTGGGTGTTATGGTTTCTTCTCATGATGATCATTTCGCTATAGCTCTGTCCCAATTGTTAAAAGAGGAGAATGTCTCTAGCAGAGGTGCTAACAGAATTCTGGAAGCTTTTGATACGGGCAATAGGCATCTCATGGCTCTGAATCTTCAGAACGCCACAGAGATGCTGTCCGCAAGGAGAGATGCGGCGTTAGCCAAATCCTCCTTGCTGCTTCAAGAAAGCAAGGACAAACTGAGAGCTGCTCCTCTAGCTTCCGATCTCCTCTTCGGTGGAAGAATAGCTGCGGTGACTGTTTCTGATTCAGCAGAACAGTCCAGACGCCTCTCGGCGAATGCAGCGAATGCTTTTGCACAGAGCCAGAAGCGCTCGGCGCCATCTGGAAAAGGGGGTAAGGCTAGGAAACCTCCCCTTGCCAAGAAGCAAAAGCAGGATGTTAAGGCCTTTGCGCCAAAACAACCGTCTTCCACGGGCCAGAAGTCTGCAAAACCAAAGCCCCACTTTCAAGCGGGAGCTAAGAGGCATACTTCTAAGCGCAGCTCTCTCCCTAGGCCGCAGCCCTAGGGATGCGCACCTCTCTATGATCTTCCCAAGGCCGGAGATAGCAGTCGGGGGCCGCTTGTCGCATTTCATAGAGGAGTGGGAATGTATAACAGAGGATCGTTGGATCTTGTCTGTGATACGGGAAGGGTACTTAATTCCCTTCGTTTCCCCACCTCCTCTGACAAGCGTGCCGATCGATATGTCATCACGCCATCCGGCCATGTCGGAAGTGATTTTATCACTTCTGAAAAAGAAGGCTATAGAGAGGGTTCTCAACCCCAATTCACGGGGTTTCTACAGCCGTCTATTTCTTGTTCCGAAGAAAGACGGTCGGTGGAGACCGGTAATAGACTTATCAGCTCTAAATCTATTGATACCGGTCGAGAAGTTCAAGATGGAGTCGGCCCGCTCCATCAGAACAGCTATCCGGAAAGACGACTGGGCGGTCTCTCTAGACCTCACAGACGCATATTACCACATTCCGATCGCTTCCTCGTCGAGGAAATACCTTCGGTTTGTGGTAGAGGGAGAAGTTTTCCAATTTGTGGCACTTCCCTTCGGCCTCAAGTCCGCACCGCGAGTATTTACCAAGGTAATCAATGCTGTGGGAGCCTTTCTGCGTATGCAGGGCCCACAGCTCCTACAATACTTCGACGACTGGCTTCTTCACAGAGCAAATCGTTTGAATTTAATTCACGATCTGTCTCTAGCCTGGCGGACCATTCTGCGATTGGGTCTTCTACCCAACACGCAGAAATCGGACTTGATTCCGTCAAAGAGGTTTACGTTCGTGGGAATGACTTTTCTCACCGACCTAGCGGTGATTCGAGTTCCCTCGGACAGAGTCGATTCTCTTTGCAAGAAAATCAGACTCACCCTGGATCAGGTGTCGGTAACAGCCCGATCCATGCTGTCACTTCTGGGTTCCCTAAGTGCAGCAGCCGACCTAGTCAGTCTAGGCAGGCTCCACATGCGACCCCTTCAGTATCTTTTTCTGTCCCTGTGGCGTCCATCTGTGGATTCACTGGAACAGGAGATGGCTCTGACGGTTTTCTTCAAGTCACACCTTCGGTGGTGGCTGGATCCGTTAATCTATCTACAAGGGGTGCCCTTGCTCACTCCACCTCCGGATCTGTACCTTTTTACAGATGCCAGTGCTGTGGGTTGGGGAGCTCATTTAGAGCCACAGGGCTTAACAGCCCAGGGCATGTGGACAGTGGAGGAAAAGTGTTTGCATATAAACAACTTAGAGCTGAGGGCGGTCCTGCTAGCCCTCAATCAATTCTCTGCCTCCGTTGCGAACAAAACTGTTTTGTTGTCGACGGACAACACTACTGTTGTTTCCTACATTCGCAGGCAAGGAGGAACGCACTCCCACCTTCTCTTTCTGGAGACGTGGAAGTTGCTCCTTTGGTGCCGGGCGGCGTCGTTGGTAATATTAGTAAAACACGTTCCCGGTCACCTAAATGTTCTAGCAGACAGTTTATCCCGCCAGAACATGATTCTACCGGCGGAATGGACTCTGAACCAGAGTGTGGTAAACTCTGTGTTCATGCAGATCGGAACACCTCTGGTGGATCTGTTCGCCACCAGAGCCAATCATCGGCTTCCACTCTATGTGTCGCCAATGTACGATCCTGCAGCTTGGGCAGTGGACGCACTGACCCTCGATTGGAACCGTCTATTCGGGTATGCGTTCCCCCCGTTCATTCTAGTCCCAATCGTACTTCAGAAAGTACTACGCTCTCAACAGTGCAGAATACTGTTGATAGCACCATTCTGGCCCCAGAGATCGTGGTTCAACGATCTCCTGGCCTGCCTCTCGGCACAACCGGTACGTCTTCCTCTTCAAGACGACCTCCTGTTTCAGCAACCGGGTCGGCGTCTTCATCCCAACCCGGCAATGCTACACCTTCACGTTTGGAGTTTATCAAGCGTTCAATCCGAGAGAGAAGCTTTTCTGTCAAAGTTGCCTCTCGCATCGCAGAATCAAGGAGACAGTCCACTAGAATTGTCTATGATTCGAAGTGGGCGATCTTCTCAGATTGGTGTGGTGCAAGATCGGTCAATCATGAGTGTCCCTCTATAACTCAGATTGCCGATTTTCTTCTTTTCCTCTTTGAGGAAAAGCATCTGGCTGTTAGTACGGTTAAAGGATACCGCTCTATGCTATTGAATACTCTTAAGTTCAAAGGGGGAGAGAGCATTGGTTCAAATCCATTTCTCTCTGAACTTATACGTTCTTTCGAGCTAGACAAACCTGTTTCCAGGAGTTTAACTCCGAAATGGGATTTGTCTTGTGTTCTTAGGTCACTTACGAAAGCTCCCTATGAGCCTCTTGCGTCTGCGTCTATTAAGTTCTTGACTTACAAGACAGTGTTTCTACTCGCTTTTGCGACCGCTAGGCGTAGGAGTGAGTTACACGCACTATCTGTAGAGTCGGGGTACGCCAGGTTCAATGAATCCGACGGCTCCTTCTCGCTACTTTGTCAGCCTGGTTTTCTGGCAAAGAATCAGTTACCGTTGGTTCTTCCGGAAGCCATTACAGTTCCCAGTCTCTCTGCAAACTGTGGGCCTTCTGATCCCGACAGATTCCTTTGTCCCGTCAGATCTCTTAAGTATTATCTTAAGAGGGTTGACGGGGCAAGGGGTCTTAGGAAGAGATTATTTCTTCCTCTTATAGGAGGTAATGATATTTCAGCAGCTACTATTTCTCGCTGGATATCATCTACTATTAAGTTAGCGTACAAAGATCTGTCACTCGCCGATCTCTCATTGCTTCAGGTTCGTCCGCATGAGGTTCGCGCTCTTTCTGCTAGTTGGGCCTTTACCAACAACGTTCCTTTAGAGGACATTATGCATGCTGCAGTATGGAAATCGCAGTCCACGTTTTCATCGTTCTATCTGCGTTCCATGTCTTCTCAGTCAGATAATTTGTATTCTCTGGGCCCACTTGTGGCGTCTCAGCGAGTTGTTCGCTAAATATTCATTTAACACAACAATAAAGTTCACATCAGATTAAATATTCCTTTAATCCAATTTCCGACTTTATAAGCTGTTGTGTTCAGTACTACGTTAAAATGACAAATAAATTACATGGTGCTACATCTCTGATGACGAAGTGTTGGACGATCCTCCCGGCCGATGCTGCAAAGTCATCAGGTATTAAATGACTGGTAACGTATTTTTGACATAAAAATGAAGTTTTTAGAGTAAAACATATTTTTATTAGAAAATACTTACCAGTCATTTCACAGTCCCGCCTCCCAACCCCGCGTCGTCACCCAACACTTACGGTAAATTAAAAGTGGCACGTGGGTCACGTAGGCCGGTGCTTGCCGGCAACCGTGTATATCACACGGACGTGAGGGATACGCTGGGCGCGATCAATTTTCTGGATGAGTTAAGTGCTAGGGGCTTATATATCAGGTATTAAATGACTGGTAAGTATTTTCTAATAAAAATATGTTTTACTCTAAAAACTTCATGTTTGTGTGGTTTATTCTGCACAAAACAATGCCTTAGGCAATTGTTATTCGATCCAGTGTTGGCCTCTGATGTACCTGTAGTTTATAATGGTCTGCCAGGTAATTGAAACAAAATAATTTATGAGCTTCAGCAAATGAAAGTCAACTCTTTTACCACATGCAGATGCAGTTTATTGCATATGCAGCAGATGAATTTTGAAATATTTTTGTAAAATGAAAATTCGTTCATCATTCATGATGATCACTTTATTTTTTGCAACAATGTTTCAACTGTATTCAATAATGAACATACTTTCATTTATAGATATTTTCTATATTTTACCGAGATGTTTTAAAAGTTGTCATATTTGGGAAAGCATTATACCTTTGACTGCTAAAACCAACCCTATTAACCCTTTCCCTCATACGACAATTCTGCAGCAGACGACTTTGAACGTATTTTGTCAAAACATAGAAAATCTCCATAATTGAATGGATAACCTATGACAAAAAGTGGAAAACATTGTGGCAAAAGGAGAAATTACACATTTTGTGCAATTTCTTCTTTTGTCACTTTATAATGTATTCAAAACGCCGTCTGCTGCAGAGGCGTCAGAAAGCGTCTATATGAGGGAAAGAGTTAACCCTTTCCCACATACAGACACATTTTGACACCTTCATATTAAATATTTTGGCAAAAAGGGTATTTGCTGATAAGGAGCAATTTATTCTTTTGCCACAATGTTTTCAACTCCATTCAATAAATTAACTCAGATTTAAGGAGATTTTCCATATTTAAGCCAAGAGGATTCCAAAGTCACCTGCTGCAGATTTGGTTTATGTTGAAAATTAAGTGTTAATTCTGTTACATGTAACAACCAGCAAAAAGGAAGGTCACTCGTGCATCTGTCCTTTTCTGACCAGGCTGTTGGCTGCTTAACTGAAATTTAATGAGTAATTTACAACAAAAGTATTTGAACTAAAACTTACTCCCATGTGTCATGTTACAGTGTCAGACCATTTAGTCAGTCAGTAACACTGTAAGGTCTGCAATGGTCTAAAGGTCCTTTGCCAAAACTTTCGGTTTTGGACCACTGAAAAATTTCCTAAGGCCAGTGAAAATTTACATGTAATTATAACATAACTATGATTTTTGGACTTGTGAATTTAAAATGATGATTTCATTGAATGATAATTGCTGTTAACCCTTAGTAACCAAGGAAACGCTGTGATAAAACACCATTCAAACAAACACAAGTATGTGAAGAGAACTATGTGAGATATTATAGACATGCAGCTATCTTTCAGCAGAGTGCCAGGTTCTGTTTTATGAGAACATCAAGATTTAGAATAAGTTGCATATTTCATCTTCTAGCATTCTTATTTAACCTCAAACTCTATGGTTGTAGGTACTCAAAATAATTTTCTCAGTGAGATCATTCTTACAAGTACCACAACAAAGGGTTTGGTTTGGTCGCAAGAGAGATATTTGTTTGAAAAAACCCTCATCCTTATTTAATACTAGACAAAGACACTTGCCTAAGTAGTCTGTGATTACATACATGACAAGTCCTTGTGCTAAAGTTTGACAGATGACTGTCTGTAAGTGACAGCTTTAATAATCTACAATCATGTAATACAGCTTGTATATTACAGCTACTGTTGTCAACTATGACATTGTGTTATTTGTGTGATTTTATGCAGGGCCCTTATGCACTAATTAACCATTCTAGATTCATTCTAATTCTAACTTTAATATTCTGAATTTCAAAGTAACACTGTATACTTTCTGATTTGCTAAACCATATTGATTGAGCCAATTAGAACTTTTAAGTGAATTTAGAATAAAATTTATATTCAGCTGAATGGTAAATTATTTTATCACATGACAATGCTTGTATCCGATCTAATATACCCATTACGTATTTCTTTTTATTATATGCCTGTACATTTTCCGGTGGAAATACATGCAGATTGACATGCGCAAATACACCATGACAGATTAAAATTCCGTATCTACATGCGGTGTAAATACAAGATTGTGACGTCAGACAGTGCGCGGAATACTTTCAGCGAGGTATCCCCAATAAACAATGTATTGAATCTGTATATTTAATAGTTTTTTCGCTCTTCATAGATCGTAGGTATATAATAAAAGGAATATTACGTTGCGGGAGCGATAAATGGGTACGTATTGCACGACTCGTAGCGTGGGAAAATCCATATCTTACTCGACCTTCGGTCTCGTAAGATATCGATTTTTTCCACGCTACTTGTCGTGCAATACAAACCCTTTTATCGCTCCCGCAACGTAATATTCCGTATATATACTACCTGTGCAATATAACATGACCAAATTCTTGGAAAATGATGTCACATCAGCGGTTTGACTACATAACGTTAGTCACTTTGGTGCCAAAACCCGTAAATTTCATCTATTTGTAATGTAATAACTATTCCTAACAGTTACATGTAATATTATGTGAACTGACAAAACTTGAACAAATCCGACCAAGTCATGAAATTTGTGATCAGCAGCCACCTGTCTTAAGCAGCCAGTTTTATCATGTCCCTTGGGTGGCTGCTGATCGCAAGTGTAATTAAACGTTAAGTACATTTTTATCAAAATGTGCCTCATAAGTCACTTTGTTTGATGAATAGAATATCTCATTAAGTGTTTATTTATTTGGACTCTGGGTTGTGGGGTTAGCATTATGACTGATATAACTGAAAAATTGTTGAAAGCGGTGAAAAACACCAAACAATCAATCAATCTAGGCTTTAGTATAACAGGACCAGCGATAAATTCCTAGTCTCCAACTTCCAAGGCAGATGCTGTAACCATTACAAAACAGACGATCCCAGTAGCAGTAATATAACTAAAATTTGTTGAAAGTGAAAGCGGTGTTAAATGCCTGTTTTCAAATTACAATACAAACATTTTTTGACACTGTTCTCATAAACTGTAAACAAAAGTCATTTTATGAAAATTGGTAATGGCTTATAACATAAGAAACTATTAATACCAGTACGTACTGTTCTATAGAAAGTTCTACATTTAATTGTAGCCATCCTTGAAAAAGTCTTGAGACCTCAGCTCTAACATGGCTATATTTTGAAATGTTTTTGACTTTTCAATAGATGAATTAGTAGAAGGTATTTGATTGAAGTTATTTTTATCAAAGGCTTGCTAATACTTTAACCCTTTCCCACTTGACGATGCGTCTGCAGCTAACAGATTATGAAATCATTCTGACAAAAGGCTAAATTATATTATGGGCAGCAATTACTCTTATCCACAATGTTTTCAACTCTTTTTAGCTCACCTATGCACGAAGTGCAAGGTGAGCTATTGTGATCACATTTTGTCCGGCGTCCGTCCGTCGTGCGTTGTGCGTCGTGCGTCGTGCGTCGTCAACATTTCAGCTTGTTAACACTCTACAGGCTACATTTTGCATCCAATCTTCATGAAAGTGTATCAGAACATTCATCTCCATCAACTCTTGGACAAGTTCGAAACTGGGCCATATGAGGTCAAAAACGAGGTCACTAGGTCAAATTGAAGCGAAATCTTGTTAACACTCTGGAGGCCACATTTTCAACTTGAGCATGTTGAAACTTTATCAGAATGTTTGTCTTGATGATATGTAGGTCAAGTTCGAACATGGGTCATGTCGGGTCAAAAAATAGGTCACTAGGTCAAATTGAAGGAAAATCTTGTTAACACTCTAGAGGCCGCAATTTTTGCTTCAGCAGTTTGAAATTTTGTCAGAATGTTTGTCTTAAAAATATCTAGGTCAAGTTCGAATATGGGTCATATCGGGTCAGAAACTAGGTCACTAGGCCAAATTGAAGGGTAATCTTGTTAACACTGTAGAGGCCACATTTTCAACTTGAGCATGTTGAAATATTGTCAGAATGTTTGTCTTAAAGATATCTAGGTCAAGTTTAAATATGGGTCATATTGGGTCAGAAACTAGGTCACTAGGCCAAATTGAAGGAAAATCTTGTTAACTCTGTAGAAGCCGCATGTTTTGCTTCAGCAGCTTGAAATTTGGTCAGAATGTTGAGCTAAATGATATCTAGGTCAAGTTCGAATATGGGTCATGCAGGGTCAAAAACTAGGTCACTAGGCCAAATTGAAGGAAACTCTTGTTAACACTTTGGATGCTGCATTTTTTGCTTAAGCAGCTTGAAATTTGGTCAGACTGTTTGTCTAAATGATATCTAGGCCAAGTTCGAATATGCCGGGTTAAAAACTAGGTCACTAAGCCAAATTGAAGGGTAATCTTGTTAACACTCTGGATACTGCATTTTTAACTTTAGCATGATGAAACTTTATCAGAATGTTTTTCTTGATGATATGTAAGTCAAGTTCGAGTTTGAAATTTTGTCAGAATGTTTGTCTTAAAGATATCTAGGTAGTTCGAATATGGGTCATATTGGGTCAGAAACTAGGTCACTAGGCTAAATTGAAGGAACATCTTGTTAACTCTGTAGAAGACGCATTTTTTGCTACAGCAGCTTGACATTTTATGAGAGTGTTTATCTAAATGATATCTAAGCCAAGTTCGAATATGGATCATGTGGGGTCAAAAACTAGGTCACTAGGCCAAATTGAAGGAAAATCTTGTTAACACTTTGGATGCCACATTTTTTGCTTCAGCAGCTTGAAATTTGGTCAGAATGTTTGTCTGAATTATATCTAGGTCAAGTTCGAATATGGGTCATATTGGGTCAGAAACTAGGTCACTAGGCCAAATTGAAGGAACATCTTGTTAACTCTGTAGAAGACACAATTTTTGCTACAGCAGCTTGACATTTTATGAGAATGTTTATCTAAATGATATCTAAGCCAAGATCGAATATGGATCATGTAGGGTCAGAAACAAGGTCAATAAAGGAAAATATTGTTCAAACTCTGGAGGCCGCATTTTTACTTTGAGCAAGTTGAAAATTTGTCAGAATGTTGTCTTGATAATATCTAGTCCATGTTGGAATATGGGTCATATCAGGTAAAAAAATATAGATCACTAGGCCAAATGAAGGAAAATCTTGTTAACACTGTGGAGGTTGCATTCAGAATAATTGTCCTGATGTATTTTGCATTATAGTACATTGTATAATTAAGGTGAGCGATCCAGGGCCATCATGGCCCTCTTGTTAAATATATGAGTCTCCATTTATGAAATTTTTCCATGTTTTTGTCAATATATTTTCAACATTGTCTGCTGCAGATATTTTGTATGTGGGAAAGGGATGAAATTTCTCTTCTAAGCCATACCGAAAGAAGTTTCAGCAGACAACTTTGAGCAAATATTGAAAATCTCCATAAATGAAAGTTACTGTTGTTGAACAAAGTCTAAAAAATTGTAGCAAAAGTTATATGCTGCTGTAGATGAGTCAAAACACAACGTCCTGCCGTGGTTAACCCTTTCCCTCATACGACAATTCTGCAGCAGACGACTTTGAACACATTTTGTCAAAACATAGAAAATCTCAATAGTTGAATGGATAACCTATGACAAAAAGTGGAAAACATTGTGGCAAAAGGAGAAATTGCACGTTTTGTGCAATTTCTTCTTTTGTCACTATGTTTTCAAAAAGCCGTCTGCTGCAGAGGCGTCAGAAAGCGTCTATATGAGGGAAAGGGTTAATGGGTGAAATGAAAATCATCATTCCACCTCCTTTCTCAAGTTCCTGTCCAAGAACAAATTAGAAATAGATAAAGTAATGCAAAGGTGTCTGCTAACAGCTTTTAAGAGCCAAATTTGACAAAATATCTTCTTATTTCCGAGTAAAGGCTAGACAGATAAATCTATTTCTAATGTTTCACCCTACTCTTGATGTTCAAACTGTATTGAAAGCTGTCTGAAAAACCCCTAGAGTAAAACATAAAGAAATGAAATAACAATTTTTAACCAGGGATAGAAAAAGGGTTTTTGAATAGGATGAAGACATTGTCTTTGAACAATTATTCTCTTTTTCCCCCCGCAATATTTTCAAGGAATGTTTTGCAGAATTAGTATCATAAAATACTTTCAGGGAAAGTGTCAGGTATTTCATAAAAAGTTTTAATCGTAAACTTATTACTTAAAAATTAGAATGAAGCATAATTATAATTGTAATGGTGTAGGAAGTGTATATATTCCAAAACTTAAGAGGTCACTATAATGCAGGCGGTATTCTTTTTAGTAACAATTTAACCAATGAGGTGTCAGTGCTTCCAGGACTTTGATTTTGATACTATTTATGTCAAACCAAAATACTTTGCTCTGTGTGTATATTGGATCTGACGACATCCCATAAAATGTCGTCACAAATTGCCCTATTCATAAATATTCATGAACAAGTGCTCGTTTTGTGTGCAACCAACACTCAGTTCTGTTAACAAAATGATCACTATACAATCAGAACACTCTACCATCACCATGACTCGATCTCCATTGTTCATATGGGTTTTCACCCCTTTTGATACCTACCCCAATGAAAATGTCATTGAAATTTCACTGAAATTTCACTGAAAAGCAGTGAAATTTCACTGAAATCCCGGAATTTCACTGAAATTCAACAAAATCACCAAATTTCACTGAAATTTTACTGAGATATCACTGAAATCTCACTGAAATTTGGTCCATCATATCATTTTTTTTCCCACTGAAATTTCAATAATATTTCAGTGACTGAAATTTCAATAATTATTTCAGTGGCTGAAATTTCAATAATATTTCAGTGACTGAAATTTCAATAATATTTCAATGATTAAAATTCAATTATATTTCAGTGACTGAAATTCAATAATTATTATTTAAGTGAAAGCATGTGATACTAATTTGAGAGGTATTTTTATGGACTGGAGAAAATTTAAAAGTAAATACAAGAGGACACGATGATTGTTTTAACAATGCACGTATAAGGAAAACAAGCTCCGCCCCCTGGTGGCCATGTTTTTCAACGGATGGGAAATATTTGAACAATCTTGGTAAAGGGTGCCCCAATGAACATTTGTGCAAAATAATTTTCAAATCGGGCCATTGCTTTTGGACAAGAAGATTTTTAAATTTTTAACAATGCACATATAAGGAAAACAAGTAACTGGAGGATTGCAAGCAATACCATAGTCCCCTACCGGTTTGCACTTTTGAGTCAAAAATTAGGCAAGCAAGAGTTATGGTTCATGTCCACTGCACTCCCCCTTGATGAGATGCATCCATGTGTGAAATTTCATAACCATAGCTAGTACAGTTTTGGAGATATGCTCCGGACAAAAATCAAGTATGAAAATAAAGAAAGGGAAATAACTCAAAAATTAGGGAAGCAAGAGTTATGGTTCATATGCACTGCACTCCGCATTGATGAGATGTATCCACATATGGAATTTCATAGACCTAGGTAGTATAGTTTCGGAGATATGCTCCGGACAAAGAACTGGATTCCGCCCGCGCAATAACTCAAAAATTAATCAAGCAAGAGTTATGGTTCATCTGCACGGCAACCCCCCTTGATGAGGTGTATCCATGTGTGAAATTTCATAACCATAGGTAGTATAGTTTTAGAGATATGCTCCGGACAAAAATCAAGTATGAAAATAAAGAAAGGGAAGTAACTAAAAAATTAGGCTAGCAAAAGTTATGGTTCATGTCCACTGCACTCCCCCTTGATGAGATGCATCCATGTGTGAAATTTCGTAACCATAGCTAGTACAGTTTTAGAGATATGCTCCGGACAAAAATCAAGTATGAAAATAAAGAAAGGGAAATAACTCAAAAATTAGGCAAGCAAGAGTTATGGTTCATGTCCACTGCACTCCCCCTTGATACGATGTATTCATGTGTGAAATTTCATAGCCATAGCTAGTATAGTTATGGAGATATGCTCCGGACAAAAATCAAGTATGAAAATAAAGAAAGGGAAATAACTCAAAAATTAGGCAAGCAAGAGTTATGGTTCATGTCCACTGCACTCCCCCTTGATGAGATGCATCCATGTGTGAAATTTCATAACCATAGCTAGTACAGTTTTGGAGATATGCTCCGGACAAAAATCAAGTATGAAAATAAAGAAAGGGAAATAACTCAAAAATTAGGGAAGCAAGAGTTATGGTTCATGTGCACTGCACTCCCCCTTGATACGATGTATTCATGTGTGAAATTTCATAGCCATAGCTAGTATAGTTATGGAGATATGCTCCGGACAAAAATCAAGTATGAAAATAAAGAAAGGGAAATAACTCAAAAATTAGGCAAGCAAGAGTTATGGTTCATGTCCACTGCACTCCCCCTTGATACGATGTATTCATGTGTGAAATTTCATAGCCATAGCTAGTATAGTTATGGAGATATGCTCCGGACAAAAATCAAGTATGAAAATAAAGAAAGGGAAATAACTCAAAAATTAGGCAAGCAAGAGTTATGGTTCATGTCCACTGCACTCCCCCTTGATGAGATGCATCCATGTGTGAAATTTCATAACCATAGCTAGTACAGTTTTGGAGATATGCTCCGGACAAAAATCAAGTATGAAAATAAAGAAAGGGAAATAACTCAAAAATTAGGGAAGCAAGAGTTATGGTTCATATGCACTGCACTCCGCATTGATGAGATGTATCCACATATGGAATTTCATAGCCATAGCTAGTACAGTTTTGGAGATATGCTCCGGACAAAAATTTGCCGGACTGACTGACTGACTGACTGACTGACAGATGGACTGACGGACTGACGGACGGAGTGCAAACCTAATAGTCCCCTTCGGCACGCCGGTAGGGGACTAACAAGCTCCGCCCCCTGGCGGCCATGTTTTTCAACGGATTGGAAATATTTGAACAATCTTGGTAATGGGTGCCCCAAGGAACATTTGTGCAAAATAATTTTCAAATCGGGCCAGTACTTTTGGACAAGAAGATTTTTAAAGTTTTAACAATGCACATAATTAGGACAATAAGCTCCGCCCCTGGCGGCCATGTATTTTCAATGGATCGGAAATATTTGAACAATCTTGGTAGAGGGTACCCCAAGGAACATTTGTGCAAAATAATTTTCAAATCGGGCCAGTACTTTTGGACAAGAAGATTTTTTAAGATTTGGCAATTTTCCCCTTTTCTGATGCCGCAGCAACCAAAGTTCTACTTGGAATTAAATTCTTTGAACAACTTTGAAAGAGGACCACCTAAGGACCATTCCTGTGAAATTATTTTGAAATCTGTCTATTGGTTTAGTAGGAGAAGTCATTTGTAGGAAATTGTTAACAGACGACGACGCCGGATGATCACAAAAGCTCACCTTGCACTTCGTGCTTAGATGAGCTAATAATGTTGAAAATGGCGTAAACCCCAATTTAACAAACAAAAAATTATTTCAACATGCAGAATTTGCATGAAAACAACTTAATTCATATTAAAGCCATGATAGTTGATTTGTTTTATTAAGATTTAACTTAAATTGCAGGATGATATAACCAACATATTTAATTGTTACATGCTGAAGTGTACAATTGTCACTTTACACATTATAATACACTGCTGATTACATATATATACTGGAGCTGGAACTCCTGTATAGCGCGATAAAAGGGGTCCATTATGATTAAAATCCATTGGCATCGTATCGCGAGTCAATCAAAGTTACATGCCTCCGCAAGTCAAACCTGATAATGTCTACACGAGTAGGTAATGACAATTGATTAGGTCCTACTTTAGAGAAGGCCAAATTATGCTATGTTCATATTTTTTAATTTGAGATATTTTAGTTGTTATACAGGAAAGGGTTGCATGTGGCTATAATATACAAGAAATGGTTGTAAACAAATTAATTCAAGCCGTCATTTGCAAGTTGTCTACTGTTCCTCTGTTTTTGCCATAGACAATCAAACAAATAACACTTTATTCATTACATTGAAAGTTATTAAACATTAGGGAAAAAATAGGCAAATTGTTGATTACCTCTTCAAATATAAGTGGAACAGTACATATATTGTCACCAAGTGGAATGAATAATATAGTTGAAAACATCATAATTAAAGTAGCAATTTCTCCTTTTGTCATTATATGTTATTAAAATGTGTTTGCTGCATATGCGTAGAAATGCATCTACACATGGGTAAGGGTCAAATAATTTACGGGGAAACTGTGCAGCTGACCTATTTTTTTTCTCCACAAATGAACCACGCCATACACAAATGACATTTGGGTTTCTGCAACCAGCCGATATTCATATCAATCTGGTCAAGATCATCCATGTTTACCATCTAGTCACACAAACAGCTTTAACTCCACAGGGGAATAATAATGACTTGATGAAACTGACATACAAAAATGAAAAACTCACAAACAAACTGTATGAAATATGATCGTAACTCATTTATTTATAGGGTGTGTTTTCATTTGAAGTGGCTCAATCTTAAAAACAAAGGGAATGAAAAGTTATGACGCAATTTGTCACGTGAATGTTAGACAACCTGAATTTATGTAAAGGTGAAATGGATTTTCCAAAGCATTTATATTCGGAACAGTCCAAATAAATCAATGGGTGACATGTTATTAACTAGATTTCTAAATTGCTTCAAAAGACTGACATATCTTCACCTCTGTGCATTTATAATGGACTCTTCAAACAAACACCTTTTTACGTAGTTGTACGTAGCAGACATCAGTTGAAAACATTGTGAGAAAAGGTGAAACACTTCGAGTTCGAGTTTATTTAACACTATCAAAGAGAGGGGTTGTTATTTGTTAATTTTTCTTTCAGCTAACCAGCTTTTGAAAACATTGTGAGAAAAAGGAGAAACACAATTCATACACCATTACATTTAGTTATACTGTGAAACATTTGTTCAAAGTTTTACTTTCAGCTAACAAACTTAAATATTGTGAGAAAGGGAGAAACTCTTTAGGTCTGCTTCAGATACATCAAAAATATTGCATCCCATCGACCGTCTGTAATTTGTTAACATGAACTCTATATATAGGACCTTATTTATGTTTAAAATATGTTACGTCATGGCGCGCGTGGTATGACGTCATACAAAATAGGTCGAGCGTCTGTTCAAAGCATGATGGCGGCCATTTTCAAAACAGATGCTGTTTTTTCACCGATTATATGCAATTTATCGTCGATGTTTGCATTTATTTTTGTTTGGCTGATGGATTAAATGTTCTAGAATATTCGTAAGTAATTACTTTACTTTTATCTTGCATTATTTCATTTTTATTGCAATCAAAATGCAGTGACGAAGATCTCTCTCTGTCCCAAAAGATTAATATTTTAAAGCATTTATTTGATCATCAGTGTTTTTCTCACTGTTTCGTGACCTTTCAATTGTGAAAATAGTGACATGTAAAATGTGATAAAATTTAGACCTACTTTTGTGAAAAAAAGGGTAGTCTTTTGATTGTGAATGTCGGCCCCAATTTGGGTTGAAAAAACCACAAAACACTGATCATATATCATTGGTATATGTTAACCTGCGTACGGCACCCACATAAACATTGTTGCTGGGTTTCTAATAAGCCATTCTATTTTTGTATTAGTTCCCCTACCGGTCAGTGACCGGTTTGGGGACTATAGGTTTGGATGATTCTGTCTGCCAGTCTGTCAGTCCCACCTAACCTTGTCTGGCCCGCATCTTAACCATCCAGCATAGGATTTTCAAGAAACTTGGCACACCCGTTAACCATGCTGAGGTGGCCTGGCGTGCACAAGACTCAGGCCTGTACCTCAAATGTCAAGGTCACACTCAAAGGTCAAAATGAGTACTGTTTGATAGGACTGTACCTTGTTCGGCTTATATCTAAACCATGCATCATAGGATTCCCAAGTTACTGGGCACACATGTTCACCATGATGATGTGCCATGTGTCACACAAGACACAGGCCTGTACTACAAAGGTCAAGGTCACACAGAGGTTAAATGTCCTCGTCCGGTAGGGGACTTTTATATTGGTTGCAATACGACATTAACTTTTGTTTGATTGGTGTTTAACGCGGTTTTCAATTTTTTTTCGTCATATCACTGTGACCAGTTCACCTACTCATGTGTTTCCTGGTTTTCCCACACCAGTACACCACACAACATACTTTCCAAGCAACTGGCTGCTTTTCCACATAGATTGTTAAACAGCCCATTGGTGAACAATGTATGACGCAGGTCACAATGACTTTTGTCAAACGTCTGAAAGAATGTTGGCCGAGCTGGGATTCGAACTCACAACCCCTGGATTGACAGCCCACGTTGCTACCGACTGAGCTACCGGGGCTCGGATTTGTTTTGTTTGAACCATAAATTTTTACTTGAGCAGAATGCACAAATTCAAGACACATTCCCATTTTTACAAATATTTGCCTAAACCAGCAATTCAAATTAATTCAAATTAATACTTGAATGCATACTTTTCAGATGAAGCAGGCATAATTTGGAAAACATTCTAGCTTGGGAAAACTGACGAAAGTTTCAAGGACACTCACTACCTGTAACCTGTTGCCGGTGTTCCAGATAAACTATTGACTTTGTAACAAAGGTGAACATTTTATATTTATAATGGTGTACCTGACCTGAGGACTAAGTCCTCAAATGTAAATTTTTCATATCTATAGACCTTGTCAAATTAATGAAGAATAAAACCTATTAATTGACAGACATGCAGAGGCCAGACCTTGCATTCACCGACCGTTCTCCAGAATATTCTTAGACTTGAACTCAAGAGAGCAATAATCAACCATGAAACTTAAGAAAAGTATTAGAAATAAATTTGCAAACTTACTTTATATAATTACTTACATATATATTTACCTTTAATATGTGAATGTATGGAATTTGAAGTTTGTTTTTAGCTCACCTATGCATGAAGTGCAAGGTGAGCTATTGTGATCACATTTTTTCCGGCATCCGTGCATCGTCCTTCGTCAACATTTGCGCTTGTTAACACTCTACAGGCTACATTTTGCATTCAATCTTCATGAAAGTTTAGCAGAACATTCATCTCCATCAAATCAAATCAAGTTCGAAACTGGCTCATATATGAGGTCAAAAACTAGGTCACTAGGTCAAATTGAAGGGAAATCTTGTTAACACTCTGGAGACCACAATTCTTTATCAGAATGTTTGTCTTGATAATATCTAGGTCAAGTTCGAATATGGGTCATATTGGGTCAGAATCTAGGTCACTAGGCCAAATTGAAGGAAATTCTTGTTAACTCTGTAGAAGCCGGTTTTTTGGCTACAGCAGCTTGAAATTTGGTCAGAATGATTGTCTTGTTGATATCTAGGTCTAGTTCGAATATGGGTCATATTGGTCAGAATCTAGGTCACTAGGCCAAATTGAAGGAAAATCTTGTTAACACTCTGGATATTGCATTTTTAACTTGAGCATGATGAAACTTTATCAGAATGTTTGTCTTGATGATATGTAAGACAAGTTTGATTATGGGTCATGTTGTGTTTAAAAGTAGGTCACTAGATCAAATTGAAGGAAAATCTTGTTAACACTATAGGCTGCAGTTTTTGCTTCAGAAGTTTGAAATTTTGTCAGAATGTTTGTCTTAAAGACAAGTTTGATTATGGGTCATATTGGGTCAGAAACTAGGTCACTAGGCCAAGTTTAAGGACAATCTTATTAACTCTGTAGAAGACGCATTTTTTGCTACAGCAGCTTGACATTTCTGATGAGAATGTTTATCTAAATGATATCTTAAGCCAGGTTTGAATATGGGTGACGTACGGTCAAAATCTAGGTCACTAGGCCAAATTGAAGGAAAATCTTGTAAACACTTTGGATGCCACATTTTTTGGTCAGAATGTTTGTCTAAATTATATCTAGGTCAAGTTCGAATATGGGTCATATTGGGTCAGAAACAAGGTCAATAAAGGAAATTATTGTTCAAACTCCAAAGGCCGCATTTTTACTTTGAGCAAGTTGAAACTTTGTCAGAATGTTGTCTTGATGATATCTGAATTGCATTCAGAATAATTGTCACGATGTGTTTTGCATTGCAGTACATTGTATTTATTAAGGTGAGCCCTCTTGTTTGTTGAAGTCTTTAGAATTTTCTCAAAAATGGTTGCTAAATGGAGGCCCGAGTCTTTTCATAATGTTTTGTTAAAGAAATCCTAACAATCACTTTATATTTGTTCAGACAGTTGTCAGTTCCTTTCCATATATGATCCGTCCCGCGAGAAAACCAACATTGTAGACTGCGTAAAGTGTCTACCCGGATGGTAAGCATGCATTGTAGGTTAACCCGGACAGACACTTTTCACCTCCTGTGGACTTTATGTTTCCGGAATCATTACTCTATCACTGAGACGGAATGTGTCGGTCCGGAATATCCTGCACCGGACTGTGCAGGCTGATCTGCATCGATACATTACGCAGAGTCCATGATGTTGGTTTTCTGGTGGAACAGTTCATATTGAGACATGTCAGGACGTCATAAAGATGTCTGTAAGGTAATTGTTAAAATGAAAAATCATTTAGTATTGCAGACATTTTCATTCATCTTGCGGACCATATATTTTCGTAAGTTTTTGTTCAGTATTTGCGCGAGGGTGCGTTTCTTGCTTTTTTGACGCAACAAAATGGGCAAAGAAGACGCAATTCGACCTAAACCAGTAAATATTTAGGAAAAAGTAAACTAAACATTCATTTATAATAATAAAACTTTTTTGTTTATTCATTTATTATATTAAAATGGCATTATTGAACATATCCGTTATTAAAATAACTGTCAATTGCCTTTGATAGTAATTGTATATGTGATCCTAATTTGAATATTCCAGGCTAAGCAGACAAAACAAGATGCTGACAAAACTAAAAGGGAACTGAAAAGGTGAAGAAGTGATGTTAATCTTGATGTTTCCAAGAAAATGATCAGCCTGTCAGATCACCCCAAACCATCGGTGAATTTTGAACTATCTACTCTGGACATTATACTCTCAAAGGTATTACATTGAAACTGAGGGGGGGAAGGTCTGCTATTACCTGCAAAGGACAAAGAGTTATTACATGGCAGAGGGGAGATTCATTAATATTAACAACATGACATGTCAGATTTAGCCGCATGCTTGATTAGACCAGTGTGTAGTGGTAGTATACCGGTATGCATATCGAGGTCGTCGCGGGTATATAGGGATCCGCCATAGGTATGTGTCCAAAGCGACTCATTTCATATCTGATTTGCATGATACTTCGATTTCATGTGATAAAGAGATAAGCTGCATATTTTTGAGACTCAAGTCAATGTTAAATATGATTTATTTAATCTTTGCAATAGCTGTCTGTGATGTAAACATCATAATAACGTTGATTTGCATGATACTTCATACACGGGTTCAATACTGTTGCCTCTTGTACAAGTTGGCATTTCTTTGACCAAGGTCAAGGTGACAGTGACTATTATACTTCTGTATAAAACTTGACACACATGTTCACCAACATTGCCACTTTGCATTTCAACAACCTAGGTCAAAGGTCATGGTCACAGTGGCTATTAAAAGTGTATAAAGTCATGTCATCGCTTAAGTAACTTTATTTATTATCCGATTGCTATGAAACTGAATACATATTTTCATCAGCAATACCTTTTGTATGAGTTCGCGTTTCACTGACCTAGGTCAAGGTCACATTGATTATACAGCGATTGTTTTCCTTCTATAGATGGTACTGTTAAAGGGATCCATTCACAATTACAAATGGTTCTTCACAATTTTCTGACGGAGTCATATAATTCTTGCCATCTAGCATAATTTTAACTTTTTCACTTGATTTTCTGACAAAAATATATAAAATTCTCGACCCGTCGCCTTTGTTTACATTTTTAAATGCCGTGTTTTCGTTCAGTTGTTGCCTTTTAACCGAATCAAATATTAAAAGAAACAATTATATATTTTATACAAACAAAAGTATAGGGAGTTGGGTGATATTTCTTTTAATTTGTTTCACCTATTTCGTCTAGTCAATTTAACCACATGTTGGAAGCAAACAAAATGGCGGCCGATTCAAATTGTTTGCTGATGTGATTTCGATTTCATGTGATAAAGAGATAAGCTGCATATTTTTGAGACTCAAGTCAATGTTAAATATGATTGATTTAATCTTTGCAATAGCTGTCTGTGATGTAAACATCATAATAACGTTGATTGCGCCGGTCTGATAAATGTAAATGCAAAATTACTTAATATTGAAGAGGGCTTCTAGATGATGTTGATTCAGACGTTTGGTATTAAATTCTACTAGAAGTGAATACAATAGACAAAGAACTTGCCAAGAATCTCCCTTTGCCGCGCTTTCACCACAAAGTTTTGATTTAATAAATCTTGAACTCATTGGCCATAGTAGAATGTCTTTAATAATATATGATAACATAAGGTCATACTCTCATAGAGATAATATTATCTGTATTGGTAATTTCATGTCTCACAGGTGAGAGACAACTACAATGTATTATGTACACTATGTTAAAATGGCTATGACAAGTTTTCAACATCATATTAATTAAAATTAGGGTTGGGAATCTGTTGCCAAAATTATAACTGATCATCAGTTGTCCCATTCAACCAATAATCGATTATAAATACGTTCACTAAAGTTTTCATATTGTATATTCTGTCTGGTTCGACTGTTCAGTGTCAATTGTAATGATTATAAATAAGGGTATAAGTACTGAAAAATAGTTGATACATTGTGGCAAAAGGAGAAATTGCTCCCTTCGAGCAATTTCTTCTTTTGTCACATTGTTTTCAAAAGTCGTCTGCTGCAGATGCATCAAAATGCGTTGATAGGTGGGAAAGGGTTAAAATGACCACATACTTTCAAATTTTCAGTTAAAGAAATCATGTTTTTACTTGTATTTCACAGTACTGTTTTACCTAAAAGTACTGTATTTCATTTGCCTTGCATTAATGGCACAATGATAACACAAATAAATTAAGTATCATGTAAATGGCAGATTTGTTATCACAAGGTTAGAATGAGCTAGGGTACTGATTTTTATGATTGTACATGCAGTATAATTATTTCTAGTTGTCACATGAAATTTACAACATATTGTCATTTGTTTTAGGTGAACTGTTCAACAACTTTCATTTGACAGCCACAGAGGAGGAGAAGACCAGGATCTGGATGGAAACAGTGGTTCCCAAGCTCAACAACAAAATAAGGGGCATCCGAAATAATAAATACAAATTAAAAGATTAATTAAATAAAATAAAACTTTGTTAGATGTTTGAGCTCATAATTTATAGTTGATTTAAACTGCATGAGTTTTAACCTCACCTGAGCACAAAGTGACGGGTGAGCTATTGTGATCACTCGTCGTCATCTATCCTACAATCAGTTTGTAATTATGTTTTCCTTTCAATTCTAAATTTTTATGTATATCTTTTGCAAAGTCACAGAGGTCACAACACTGATGTTAGATGTTCTTGAACACATTTTACTCAAACTTCAATGTTACTTTGTTACGGTTAAAAAATAACAGTGAGATCTCACCAAAATTTCAGTGAAATCTCAGTTATCTCAGTTATTTTGCCCCTTTCTTTCACTGAAATCTCATTGAAATCTCAACAAAATTTCAATGTTATATTTGCTCTTTATTTTGGTGAGATTTCACTGAAATTTTGGTGAGATTCCACTGAAATTTTAGTGAGATTTCAGTGAAAGAAAGGGGCAAAATAGCATTGAAATTTTGGTGAGATTTTACTGAAATTTCAGTGAAAGAAAGGGGCAAAATAACAGTGAGATTTCACTGAAATTTTGGTGAGATTTCACTGAAATTTTGGTGAGATTTCACTGTTATTTTGGTGAGATCTCACTGTTATTTTGCCCCTTTCTTTCAGTGAAATCTCACCAAAATTTCACTGAAATCTCACCAAAATTTCGCTGAAATCTCACTGTTATTTTTCCCCTTTCTTTCACTGAAATTTCAGTGAAATCTCACCAAAATTTCATTGAAATTTCACCAAAATATCAGTGAAATCACACCAAAATTTCACTGAAATCTCACTGTTATTTTGCCCCTTTCTTTCACTGAAATTTCACTGATATTTCACTGAAATCCCACTGAAATCTCACTGAAATTTCAGTCAATATTTTCACTGGGGTAATGCTTTATAGATGACAATTTAATTTGGCGGATGCAAAAGGTTCAGTCAAGCTTGTCATGAAGGCACTCACAATGATATTTGCAAACAATGGTAACCAATGTCATGCATGACTATACATGCATCTGATCTTGATCTAATTTGTTTTATACTCATACATCAAATCAACCTTCATCAAGCTTGATTAAAACGGGTGGGGGTGGATTTGGCAAGATGGAAATTGAAGGAAACAAAAAAACGCTGAAGACGGTAAGGCCGGATTGTCGGCAATTTGACCTTGAAAATTGACAAACCAAGGTCACGGTCAAAGTAACCATAGAAATCAATAGAACTTGTTACTGGTTACCTTAAGGCAAAGTTTCAAGTTTGTAACCCTTTCCAGTGCTGAGATATTGCCTCAACCTGAAACTTTAACCAAAATTGCCTCAACCTGAAACTTTAACCCCCACCCGTTTTAATCAAGCTTGATGAAGGCACTCACAATGATATTTGCAAACAATGGTAACCAATGTCATGCATGACTATACATGCATCTGATCTTGGTCTAATTTGTTTTATACTCATACATCAAATCTTGGAAAGAAAGCACTTCATAAATATTCAAAAATTTAAGCCTTTAATTCCAACATACAAAAAATCTGCAGCATGCGACTTTGTAAACACCTAGGCTGAAATATGGAAACCCTCTGAAATTGTTGTAGAATTATTGAAAAGAGATGAAAACATTATGTTTAACCCTCTCCCTGATATAGACGCTTATTGATGCTTTTGCAGCAGACAGCTTGTTGAAAACATGGCGACCAAAGAAGAAATTGCTCAATTAAATGATTGCACTTTCAGTTAACCCTTATCCTGATATAGACGTTTTCTGACGCCTCTGCAGCAGACGGTTTTTTGAAAAAACATTGTGACAAAAGAAGAAATTGCACAAAACGTGCAATTTCTCCTTTTGCCACAATGTTTTCCACTTTTTGTCATAGGTTATCCATTCAATTATAGAGATTTTCTATGTTTTGACAACATACGTTCAAAGTTGTCTGCTGCATAATTGTTGTATGAGGGAAAGGGTTAAAGGGTCAGTTTCCAATTTTCTTCGGGTATGTTTTCAAAGTTATCTGTCTGCTACATATTTTTTGTATGTGGGAAAGGTTGAACAGTTGTCTGCTGCAGATGCATCAAAATGCGTCTATATATGAGAAAGATAAATTTGCAAAAATCATTGTTGATAAGACCAGTGGCAGGTGGACAGGAATTTGACACTAACATTTTTTACCTGGTGTCCCTAAGGGTTACCAGCTTCTGGAATCTGGCACCTGTCCTTGAAATCTGATGTCCCTGCCATTTAAGTGAATTCATTATATGGAAAATCAGTGTCCCAGTGGAACATCTGGCTTTAAAATGAAGGAAAATCTTGTTGACACTCTGGAGGTTGCATCTTCAATCTTTGTCAGAATAATCGTCTTGATGTGTTTTGCATTGCATTACATTGCATAATTCAGGTGAGCGAACTAGGGCAATCATGGCCATCTTGTTACTTAAACATCCTGGTGAAAGTTTTGCTTGCAACTACATATAAAGTGAACAGTAACAGCTTGATTTATTGCATTGAAACTTTCTACAACCCTTCCCAAGTATCACTCCTTTGAAAACATTAAAGTGAGATAACTCTATCCTGCATAATGTAGTGCACATTATGGCCCTTTATATACCTAGACATTCTGGTTAAAGTTTTGTGTGCATCTACAGAAAAAGTCCATATCTCAGTAACTACATGATGTATTACATTGAAAATTTAAACAACTCTTCTCAACCATCAGATTTATGTTAATAATTAAGTTAGATAACTCTGTCCTGCATATTATGCAAAGTATGGCCCTTTTTTACTTAGAAATTCTGGTTAAGGTTTTGCGTGCAACTACATAAAGAGTCCATATCTAAATTATAACTACTTGATGCATTGCATTGAATCTTTATAAAGCCCTTCCCAACTATCACACCTTTGTAAATAATCAAGTAAGATAACTCTTTCTTGCATATAATGCAAAGTATCACCCTTTATTATTTGACTTAGAAATTCTGGTTAATGTTTTGCATGTAATTACATTATAGTCCCTATCTCAGTAACTTCTTAGTGGGGGAATATTCGACTGCGCTGTCTTATGGACAGCTCTTGTTCCGATTTGCTTTGCTAGATATTCCTTATTGTCGGGAGGAATCCGCTGTGGTCGAGTGGTTAGCGTCGGGGATTTTAAAACCGGGTGTCCCGGGTTCGATCCCCAGTCGCGGCACTACGGTCATGGTAGAGTGCCCTTGGGCAGGGCACATTTTCTAGCCTAGTACTGGTTTGTTTACCCAGGGATCATGAATAATTAAATTTAATTGCACGCTAAATGACCTTAGCTGTCGATGCGCCATAAAACAATATACATTCATTCATTCATTCTTATTGTCGGGCTTTTCTGGCTGTCTGTTTGTTTGTGAAGCGACGCTCCACAGCTCAAACCGACAGCTATGCAGCTAGCAAAAAACGTGTTTTAAAAACCCAAACCATTTTTTTATCTTCTCCTACAGTTTTGAATGTGGAGAGCTGAAACTTAGGTTATAGATACTCAGGGTTTTCCCTAAGCTTTGAAACTTGAGGGTCATTGTGACCCCCATGTCATCAAAGTTGAGGGTCATCTTATAAATGTTGGGGGTCCAAATTAGAACTTTATTATCAAGTGATTGATATAAAAAACATTAAAAAACAAGTGTGTTGTTCTTTGTTTTTATTATCCCTTTAATATTAATAATGTCAATTTGTGAAAACAAATTGTGTACATTACCGATAATGATATCGATAAAGCTTAAACCAGTCATTCAGAGTTAAATATAGTCCAAAAAATTTAGACTTTCGGTTTCTCATTTATTGGTCAACCGAAGTCTAAATCCATAGCATGTTTCAGACAGACTCGATTCACGTTATTATGCCGTTTATATCCTTGACAGCTATCGCAACGATAAAAAACATATCTATAATTATTATTATATTAATTTGAGCCTAAAATTTATGCAGCTTACCTCTTTACCACTTTAATCTATCAAAATTCAATTCACAATGGCGAAAAATTTGAAATCTGTAACAAAAAAAAAAATTGTTTTCGGTTAAATAAACTAGACAAAATCGTTATAAAAAAATAAACGCAATATCGCCCAAACTTGTTTGAATAAGATATATAACTATTTCGTTAAATATCCATTTTGGTGTACTGTTAACAACAATACCCACAATACCGTATTCGGTGATCCTCAGTTCAAATCTACCACATTGTGAGTTATTAAACGTTAGGCCTCATTAAGGTGGATTAAAAAGAGATTAAAACACATAAAAACGTGAGTAAGACCGTTTGTGTTTACTTTATACGATAGATAAATGGTCAAATGTTGTCCCATATATGTGTATTTTGGTGTGACACACATTACGTACGCCAGATTCGACCCTGGAAGCGTCGGATTTTTTTTCGCATGTTTTGGTGCAGGATAAGGACTAAGTTAAATATAGATGTTTGGAAAACCGAGATTATAGAAAAATAGAATGGACTTCGATTTACCGACATTGCATCCATAGGGACGCACAGATGTTATTTTTGGGGGTCATTTGAGTAGAAAACGCGTCAATGACGCAGGATTTGTGCGTCATGGAAAACCCTGGATACTTCCAAGATATTTAAATTTATTAGTCCCCTACCGGCGTGCCGAAGGGGACTATTAGGTTTGCACTCCGTCCGTCCATCTGTCAGTCAGTCAGTCAGTCAGTCAGTCAGTCCGGCAAATTTTTGTCCGGAGCATATCTCCAAAACTGTACTAGCTATGGCTATGAAATTCCATATGTGGATACATCTCATCAATGCGGAGTGCAGTGCATATGAACCATAACTCTTGCTTCCCTAATTTTTGAGTTATTTCCCTTTCTTTATTTTCATACTTGATTTTTGTCCGGAGCATATCTCAAAAACTGTACTAGCTATGGTTATGAAATTTCACACATGGATGCATCTCATCAAGGGGGAGTGCAGTGGACATGAACCATAACTCTTGCTTGCCTAATTTTTGAGTTATTTCCCTTTCTTTATTTTCATACTTGATTTTTGTCCGGAGCATATCTCCATAACTATACTAGCTATGGCTATGAAATTTCACACATGAATACATCGTATCAAGGGGGAGTGCAGTGGACATGAACCATAACTCTTGCTTGCCTAATTTTTGAGTTATTTCCCTTTCTTTATTTTCATACTTGATTTTTGTCCGGAGCATATCTCCAAAACTGTACTAGCTATGGTTATGAAATTTCACACATGGATGCATCTCATCAAGGGGGAGTGCAGTGGACATGAACCATAACTCTTGCTTGCCTAATTTTTGAGTTATTTCCCTTTCTTTATTTTCATACTTGATTTTTGTCCGGAGCATATCTCCATAACTATACTAGCTATGGCTATGAAATTTCACACATGAATACATCGTATCAAGGGGGAGTGCAGTGGACATGAACCATAACTCTTGCTTGCCTAATTTTTGAGTTATTTCCCTTTCTTTATTTTCATACTTGATTTTTGTCCGGAGCATATCTCCATAACTATACTAGCTATGGCTATGAAATTTCACACATGAATACATCGTATCAAGGGGGAGTGCAGTGCACATGAACCATAACTCTTGCTTCCCTAATTTTTGAGTTATTTCCCTTTCTTTATTTTCATACTTTATTGTCTTGATATACCTAAACATTGGGTTGCTATGACAACAGAAACAGACTCAAAAGTGGAAACCGGTAGGGGACTATGGTATTGCTTGCAATCCTCCAGTTACTTGTTATAATAGAAACGATTTTTAATTTAGGCCTTTGTTTTCAAATGGTAGCCTTTTACAATTATTTTTACTTCAATCGTCCCTAGCGCTGCAGTGGTAGCTAGTATTCAATAGCGATTTTATTGCACCATCTGATAGAGCTATTCAAGAGCTACAAAAAGTTTTTTTAAGTGATTGACCTCCGACCTCGGGTTTACAAGTTAGAGCCGGAAGTTTGCAAAATATTCAAAGGTGAATCCCACGTCGCCTATCAGCTTGTTTTTAGCTCACCTATGCACGAAGTGCAAGGTGAGCTATTGTGATCACATTTTGTCCGGCGTCCGTCCGTCGTCCGTCGTCCGTCGTCTGTCGTCCGTCGTCCGTCGTCCATCGTCAACATTTGAGCTTGTTAACACTCTACGGGCTACATTTTGCATCCAATCTTCATGAAAGTTTATCAGAACGTTCATCTCCATAAAATCTTGGACAAGTTCGAAACTGGGCGATATGAGGTCAAAAACTAGGTCACTAGGTCGAATTGAAGGAAAATCTTGTTAACACTCTGGAGGCCACATTTTCAACTTGAGCATATTGAAACTTTATCAGAATGTTTGTCTTGATGATATGTAGGTCAAGTTCGAACATGGGTCACGTTGGGTCAAAAAGTAGGTCACTAGGTCAAATTGAAGGAAAATCTTGTTAACACTCCAGAGGCCGCAATTTTTGCTTCAGCAGTTTGAAATTTTGTCAAAATGTTTGTCTTAAAAATATCTAGGTCAAGTTCGAATATGGGTTATGCCGGGTCAAAAACTAGGTCACTAGGTCAAATTGAAAGAAAATCTTGTTAACACTTTTGATGCTGTATTTTTTGCTGCAGCAGCTTGAAATTTGGTCAGAATGTTTGTCTTAAATATATCTAGGTCAAGTTCAAATATGGGTCATATTGGGTCAGAAACTAGGTCACCAGGCCAAATTGAGGGAAAATCTTGTTAACTCTGTAGAAGCCGCATGTTTTGCTTCAGCGGCTTGAAATTTGTTCAGAATATTGAGCTGAATGATATCTAGGCCAAGTTCGAATATGGGTCATGTCGGGTCAAAAACTAGGTCACTAGCCCAAATTGAAAGAAAATCTTTTTTACACTTTGGATGCCGCATTTTTTGCTTCAGCAGCTTGAAATTTTGTCAGAATGTTTGTCTTAAAGACATCTAGTTCAAGTTTAAATATGGGTCATATTGGATCAGAAACTAGGTCACTAGGCCAAATTGAGGGAAAATCTTGTTAACTCTGTAAAAGCTGCATTATTTGCTTCAGCAATTTGAAATTTGGTCAGAATGTTTGTATAAATGATATCTAGGCCAAGTTCGGATATGGGTCATGCCGGGTTAAAAACTAGGTCACTAGACCAAATTGAAGGGTAATCATGTTAACACTCTGGATACTGCATTTTTAATTTCAGCATGATAAAACTTTATCAGAATGTTTTTCTTGATGATATGTAGGCCAAGTTTGAATATGGGTCATGCTGGATCAAAAACTAGGTCACTAGATCAAATTGAAGGAAAATCTTGTGAACACTTTGGATGCCGCATTGTTTGCTTCAGCAGTTTGAAATTTGGTCAGAATGTTTGTCTGAATTATATCTAGGTCAAGGTCTATGGGTCATATTGGATCAGAAACTAGGTCAATAAAGGAAAATATTGTTCAAACTCCGGAGGCCGCATTTTTACTTTGAGCAAGTTGAAACTTAGTCAGAATGTTGTCTTGATGATATCTAGTCCATGTTGGAATATGGGTCATATCAGGTAAAAAATATAGATCACTAGGCCAAATGAAGGAAAATATTGTTAACACTGTGGAGGTTGCATTCAGAATAATTGTCTTGATGTGTTTTGCATTGCAGTACATTGTATAATTAAGGTGAGCGATCCAGGGCCATCATGGCCCTCTTGTTATGATTTTCTTTTATTTTTAGCTCACCAGAGCACAAAGTGCTCAAGGTGAGTTTTTGTGATCACCTTTTGTCCGTCGTCCGTCGTCAACATTTGCTTGTTAACACTCTAGAGGCAACATTTTGCATCCAATCTTCATTAAAGTTTATCAGAACATATATCTCGATCAAATCTAGGCCAAGTTTAAAACTGGGTCATGTCGGGTCAAAAACTAGGTCACTAGGCCAAATTTAATGAAATTCTTGTTAACACTCTGGAAGCTGCATTTTTGGCTTGAGCATGTTGAAAGTTTATCAGAACATATATCTTGATCAAATCTAGGCCAAGTTTGAAACTGGGTCATGTCGGGTCAAAAACTAGGTCACTAGGTCAAATTGAAGGAAAATCTTGTTAACACTCTTGAAGCCACATTTTAAACTTGAGCATGTTGAAACTTTGTCAGAATGTTTGTCTTGATGATATCTAGGACAAGTTAGATTATGTCCGATCAAAAACTAGGTCACAAGGCCAAATTGTAGAACAATCTAGTTAACACTACTAGATAACATTTTTGACTTGTTGTGAGAAAGTTTGTCTTGATAATATTGCCATTGGCGCTGAAAGAGTTAATAAGTCTTAAATAGCCCATTCTCAGGTGAGCGATTCCAGGGCCTCATGGCCCTCTTGTTGTTTATGCATTCTACAACATTTGACCTCTTTTGCCACAATATTTTCAATTCATTTTGATCATTATATATGTCACTTTATCTATTGAATGTTCCATATTTTTGCCTGGATGTTTTCAAAGTCATCCTCCGCAGGTGTGTTGTATGTGGGAAGACTAGGCACATTAAATGAAGATCATTAATTGTTATGAGCTGTAATGGTACAAGATCCAGCCTTAGATTGTAAACGCTTGTTAGATTGCTTATTTTTCCCCCCATGCAGAAAAATGTTGTTTCGCAGTCAGCCAGTATGATTGAATTGTTGACTTGATAAGACTTTACCAACAAGAAATTTCATAGAACATAATTGTTTGTTTCAGTATACATAAGATCAAGATATATATTTTCACCCAGTGAATTCCTTAACCCTTTCCCACACATTTTGACGCATCTGCAGCAGACGACTTTTAAAAACATTGTGACAAAAGGAGAAATTGCTCAAAATGACTTTCAACTTTTTTCAGTAATCATACCTTCATTTTCAGAGATTTTCCGAAAGAATTTTAGATGTTTTAAAAGTTGTACGCTGCAGATAATGTTGTATGTAACTGGCTGTGCCACTGAAGAAATAGCTCTTAGATGCTCACAAATATGAAGTATATCACTTAATGATACCTTTAACTGTTTCCCTCATATAGACGCTTTCTGACGCCTCTGCAGCAGACAGCTTTTTGAAAACATAGTGACAAAAGAAGAAATTGCTCAAAATGAGCAATTTCTCCTTTTGACACAATGTTTTCCACTTTTAGTCATTATAAAGTAAATATCCGTTCAATTAAAGACATTTTCTATTTTTTATGTTCAAAGTCGTCTGCTGCAAAATTGTCGTATGAGGGAAAGGGTTAACCGTTTCCTACATAATTATAGTGTTTTGATGCATCGGTCTGCAGCGGAGGACAATTTTGAAAACAGTGTGTCAAAAGGAGAAACTGCTCATTTTGATAATTGTATAGATTTTCCATGTTTTTGCCTACACTGTCTGCTGTAGATTTGTTGTACTAGGGAAAGCAGACCTTCATCAGATTCTATTTCCTTCTTTGTTAATTCAACCGATTATTGCATGAAAATTGTCAGTCCGAAGGAATTGTTGTCAGTCAGGACTGAAGGACTGATGATATCGACTTTAGCGAAGACTGGGAAAGGATTAATTGTTTTTAGCTGTAATGGCACAAGATTAAATATTAGATTGTAAAAGCTTGTTAGATTGCTGATACACCCCTCCAACTCCTAATGTTCAATTTCTCCTTTTGCCAAAATGTTTTTAACTCTATTTTAAAACTCAACTTTTATATAAAGACATTTTCCATATTTTTCTCCAGATTTGTTAAAATGTCAGCTATAGATTTGTTGTTATTGTGGGAAAGAGATTCTGACAGGGAACTGAGACCATAAACTTTATTACTGACACTAGGATAAATATTTTGATAAAACACATCCACTATCTTAGGGCTTATCAGCAGATCTACTTCTTCAAGTATAACTATAAGAATCATTTTACTAATACCTTTAACATGTAGAAAGTTGATTATCTGGTTTTATACCACTCTCTGAATACCATTTAATAATTTTGTTTTAAACTAGAAACATTTGATAGCTCTCGATGTTACAGTATATATATATATGATTGCGGAATTTGTCATCATGCTGCAATTTTAAAGCTGAAAAACTGGAAATCCACCATACCAGGAAGATGATGAGCATTTCTTCTCTTTAGATATCTTAGATTTTGGGTTGTTGTGGAATTTTAATACATATTTAAATTGTAGATGCAAACATTTTTAGCCTGATAAAACAGTTTTCTAATATATTAAACATTGTCTAATATTATATATCGAACATCAAGGCACGATGTGTCACTACAGAATTTTTGATCAAGTTGATTACAATGGTAATGAAGTTGTGGAAGCCCTAGACTAAGAGTACAATTTACTGCCTGCTAATTTCTATTATAACTTGCCGCTTTGGTGGTGTTGAGGTAGAGCATCAGCCTCGGGTGCGTGAGGTTGTTGGTTAATGATCCTTGGTTAGGTCATACAAATTAGAACAGACTTTAAAAATGGTAATAATGGCTCTCAGGCTGGAGGAGCTTAGCTTTCTGACTAATCCCTTACAGTAGTTCTGACAACTTACCAAGACATGCTGTAATATAACTGAATCATTGTTGAAAGCTGCTTAAAACTCCATTCAGCAAACAATCGACTATTATTATAAAAAATACATGAGCAGCAAGCCAAGGCAAAGACTTTTTCAATATATTGATATAGAATTATAATAATATAGGATTGAATTAAGGTTTAGAAATCTAGGATACATGTATCAATTAAGCTTAGGACCAATACAAAAATGTTACAGTTTGTGACCAAGTGGTACTATAAGCATGGGATGGGGGAATTTTAGACATTAGGCTTCCTGGGGTCGATCCCCTGCTGATTATGGAAGTGTGAATGAATGTATATTGTTTTATGGCGCATCAACAGCTAAGGTCATTTAGCGCTGCAATTAAATTTAATTATTCATGATCCCTGGGTAAACAAACCAGTACTAGGCTAGGAAATGTGCCTTGCCCAAGGGCACTCCACCATGACCGTAGTGCCGCGACTGGGGATCGAACCTATGGAAGTGTGTATCAGTGTTATAATTATGTGGTTAAAATCATGGTCTACATAATTAAACTGCCTTATTTATAGATCAATAAACATACTAAAAACACATCAAAATAACAAAACTGATGTCATATTACATATATGCATGCCCTATTTATATGGTTGACCTTTCAATAACATTGTGCTTGATTATCTGTCCCATCATTTATTCATAGAAATATTCTTCCTCATTATCATATTGACCATATCAGACTTCTCTCCTACCCATACAGTGCGACCACACCATGTTAACCCTTTCCCTCATACGGCAATTCTGCAGCAGACGACTTTGAACGTATTTTGTCAAAAAATAGAAAATCTCCGTAATTGAATGGATAACCTATGACAAAAAAGTGGAAAACATTGTGGCAAAAGGAGAAATTGCACGTTTTGTGCAGTTTCTTCTTTTGTCACTATGTTTTCAAAAAGCTGTCTGCTGCAGAGGCGTCAGAAAGCGTATATATGAGGGAAAGGGTTAACCTTTTCCAACATACAGACGCTTTCTGATGCCTCTGCAGCAGACAACTTTTGGCTAAAGGATAAATTGCTGAATGATTTCAAATTTATTAAGTAATTACACTTTCATACATTATTTCTATGGTTTTTATACGACCGTTTTTTAAAAAACGGTCCGTATTATGGTATGGTCATGTCCCTCCGTCCGTCCGTCCGTCCGTTCGGGTTTTCCGCACTTTTTTCTTACATACTTTGAGCTATTGAGCTGAAATTTTGTATAAGGCTTTGTAGTGATGTGTCACAGATCAAGTTTATATTTCCTGGGATTTCGTCAATTTTTGAATGAGTTATGCCCCTTTTTGGACTTAGAATATTTGTTTTCCGCACTTTTTTTCTACATGCTTTGATCTATTGAGCTGAAATTATGTATATGGCTTTGTAATCATGAGTTACAGATCAAGTTCATATTTTCTCGGATTTCGTCAATTTTTGAATGAGTTATGCCCCTTTTTGGACTTAGAATATTGGTTTTCCGCACTTTTTGTCTTACATACTTTGAGCTATTGACCTGAAATTGTGTATTAGGCTTTGTAGTGATATGTCACAGATCAAGTTCATATTTCCTGGGATTTCGTCAATTCTTGAATGAGTTATGCCCCTTTTTGGACTTAGAATATTTGTCAATTTCTGCATGAGTTATGCATTTTTCATAGTTTCCCATTATTCTTTAACAACTTATTCCTGAACGACTTTATTAACTTTTTACAAACAAACAATATATCAAAACAAAGAGGAAACTTACAAAGAAGTTCCTGACGGGCGTATTATGTACCGTTTGCGGTACTCTTGTTCTAAGTTGATTTCAAAGATGTCTGCTGCAGATATGTTGTATGTAGATACAGGTTAAATCTTTCCAAAATACAACAAACCTACAGCAGATGACTCTGAAAACAGTGAATTGAAAAAAGGGTAACTCAGTGCTAAAAAATTAAAGAACAAGAATTGATTGATTGATTACTTAGGGTTTAACTCCGTTTTTAACATTTTCTCAGTCATATCACGGCGGCCAGTTCAACTTCTCATGTGTTTCCTGGTTTTCTCACACTAGTACTAAACACAACAATATTCCCAAGCAACTGGCTGCTTTTCCACATAGACTTAATTATTAGCCCATTGGTGGAAGACGAATGACGCATGTCTCATTGACTTTTGTCAAACATCGGAAAGAAAGTTGGCTGAGCTGGGAATCAAGCTCACATCCCCTGGATTGACAGCCCACGTCGCTTAGTAACCGACTGAGCTACAATTCAAGAATTGAATATATATGAAAACATAATGTGTCAAAAGGGGAAATTGCTCAGCAGCCAAAATGTTTTCAAAAGTTATCTGCTTCAATTAAGCCTCGACAGACAGAAGGTGTCTATACGATTTAAGTGTTAACCCTTTCCCTCATATAGACGCTTAGTTCTGACGCCTCTGCAGCAGACAGCTTTTTGAAAACATTGTGACAAAAGAAGAAATTGCTCAAAACAAGTAATTTCTCCTTTTGACACAATATTTTCCACTTTTAGTCATAGGTTATCCATTCAATTATAGAGATTTTCTATTTTCTAACAAAATATGTTCAAATATGGTTGTCTGCTGCAGATTTGTTGTATGAGGGAAAGGGTTAAACACAGGCATTTGAAATTATACCAGTATTACTGTAAAAACTAAGATCAACATGCACCTTTCTAAAATATGATGTTTTTAGCTCACCTGAGCTTTGCTCAAGGTGAGTTATTGTGATCGCCTTTTGTCCGGCGTCCGTCGTGCGTCGTGCGTCGTCCGTCGTCCGTCGTGCGTCAACTTCTTCTCCTCAGTAACCAGTGGGTCAATTGGGATGAAACTTCACAGAAAGCATCCTCTCAATGACCTCACCAGATTTCCTTCAAATTTTTGGAATCCATGCAGAATTCTGGTTTCCATGGCAATGAAACGAAAAAAACTTCAAAATTCTTCTTCTTCCAAACTGGTTGGCAGATTTTCAAATAATTTTGTAGAAATGTTTCTTGGATGATCCTCTATCAGATTCCTTCAAGCCGTATTGATTGGTCGAAAAACATGGCTGCCAGTGGGGGCGGGGCTATTTTATCTTATATGGCTATAGTGAAAACTTAAAAAATCTTCTCCTCCGAAAGTGTAAGGCCGATTTTCAAATAATTTTGTAGAAATGTACCTTGGGTGACCCTCTATCAGATTCCTTCAAGCCATGTTGATTGGTCGAAAACATGGCCGCCAGGGGGGGGCGGGCTATTTTGCCTTATATGGCTATAGTGCAAATTAAAAAATCTTCTCCACCAGAAGTGTCAGGCCGATTTTCAAATAATTTTGTAGAAATGTTCCTTGGGTGATCATCTATCAGATTCCTTCAAGCCATGTTGATTGGTCAAAAAACATGGCCGCCAGGGGGCGGGGCTATTTTGCCTTTTATGGCTATAGTGAAAACTTAAAAAATCTTCTCCTCCATAAGTGTCAGGCCGATTTTCAAATAATTTTGTAGAAATGTTCCTTGGGTGACCCTCTATCAGATTCCTTCAAGCAATGTTGATTAGTCGAAAAACATGGCCGCCAGGGGGCGGGGCTATTTTGCCTTATATGGCCAAAGTGAAAATTTAAAATATCTTCAACATCTTCTCCTCAGTAACCAGTAGGTCAATTGAGATGAAACTTCACAGAAAGCATCCTCTCAATGACCTCACCAGAATTCCTTCAAATTTTTGGGATCCATGCAGAATTCTGGTTTCCATGGCAACGAAATGAAAAAAACTTCAAAATTCTTCATCTCCCAAACTGCTTGGCAGATTTTCAAATAATTTTGTAGAAATGTTCCTTGGATGACCCTCTACCAGATTCCTTCAAGCCATGTTGATTGGTCGAAAAACACGGCCGCCAGGGGGGCGGGGCTATTTTGCCTTATATGGCTATAGTGCAAACTTAAAAAATCTTCTCCTCCAAAAGTGTCAGCCCGATTTTCAAATAATTTTGTAGAAATGTTCCTTGGATGACCCACCTTCAGATTCCTTCAAGCCATGTTGATTGGTCAAAAAACATGGCCGCCAGTGAGCAGGGCTATTTTGCATTATATGGCTATAGTGAAAACTTAAAAAATCTTCTCCTCCAAAAGTATCTGGCCGATTTTCAAATCATTTTGTAGAAATGTTCCTAGGGTGACCCTCTATCAGATTCCTTCAAGCCAAGTTGATTGGTCGGAAACTATGGCTGCCAGGGGGCGGGGCTTATATAGCTAAAGTGAAAAAAAAATAAAAAATCAGGTGAGCGATTAAGGGCCATCATGGCCCTCTTGTTTTAAGTTTTCTGCTTAATACTTGTTGTTCATGGAAAAGGTTTAAACAAGCTTCATTAAATCAATTGGATAACAGATGTCACCATAATAATGCAATATCAGTTGTTAGCATGCAATTAAAACAGAACTTACGTATATAATCAGTGTTTGCATGTGCAATCCAAACATGCAGTGATAAATAAGTTTTTTTATTTACAAAAATAAATCTTTGACTTGTGAGGCTTTCAGAAAATTAAATTGTTCTGTCAATTGTAAGATCACGGAGTTAAAATAAATGTACAATCTAGAAAATTGAAAGATTTATATTGATAAAGAGTTGAAAATATTGCAATTAAAAAACGAGCAATTTCACCATTTATTGCAATGTTTTCAAAATTCATGTTCAATGGCAGGTGTCAAATGTCATCCTGTGTGAAGAGAAATTGCTCATCATGTTTTCAATAGTCATCTGCTGCAGATGTGTCAACATACATCTGTATGAGGGAAAGGGTAAAAGTAATATGGTGATGCACTCTCATTATATATCTATTGATTTTCTTTCATTATAAAATATGACCTTCATCTATAAATAATGAAATCTCATGACCTTGCGTATAAAATCAGAGCTTACTACAACAATGTAAAAGAGCATTTATGATAAATGTCATGTTAACACAGCAGAGTTACTAATTAGAAAATCCATATCCAACAGTATGGCGTTTATAATGTAGAGCTCTGGATAAACTGGATTTCAAATTCTAAAATGATGAGCTTATTCGACTCTCAAACCCTTTGTCAGCCGAGCCCCGGTAGCTCAGTCGGTAGCGACGCGGGCTGTCAATCCAGGGGTTGTGAGTTCGAATCCCGGCTCGGCCAACTTTCTTTCCGACGATTGACAAAAGTCAATGCGACATGCGTCATTCGTCTTCTACCAATGTGCTAAGTCTATGTGGAAAAGCAGCCAGTTGCTTGGGAAAATTGTTCTGTGGAGTACTGGTGTGAGAAAACCAGGAAATGCATGAGTAGGTGAACTGGCCGCCGTGATATAACTGAGAAATTGTTAAAAACGGCGTTAAATCCCAATCAATCAATCAATCAATCAAACCCTTTGTTGTAGGTCTTCAAAAGATTCATCTCAGTGAGACGTTTCTTTTGAGCATCCATATAACATAGGGTTTCAGGTTGGGTATTTAGAGACATATTGCTGGAAATTAAGTACCAGTTTAATCTTCCATTTATACTTTATCTAGGCCTCTGAAATGTATGGTTACCTAAATCTATACTAGCTTTTACTCTTGCCACAGAAATTATTACATCTTTGAATGGAACAGTATAATAAATCTACAAATACGCTTTCAGAATTGTATAATCTCCCACTTTGTGCTTATGTCGCTCCCAAGCTCCCAAGAGATTGCTTGGTTTAAAGAATCCTTGCAAAAAGAGGTATAATATATTTTGCAGTTAGAAGTTATGTTAGCTAAGTAAAGAATATGGAAATGAAAGCTATTTATATCAATTGCATGATTGCCCGAGATATAAGAATCATTTTAGGCCAGAAAAACAATTTTGTTAACCCTTTCCCACATACAACAAATTTACAGCAGTCATCTTTGTAATTCTTGAGGCAAAAATTTGGAAACACTTTATAAATGACAGTACAAGAGAAAGTTGATGCAAGGCATCAATGTCGCCGGAAAAGACTGCATTGATGTATTTATGTATTCTTGATTTTCCTTAGTCTATTCAAACATTAGGAACGTTGTAATGAAAACATTTGCTTATAAATTTTATATTCATACCTATACATTAGGGTATCTATAAAAAATTAACGAAATGTGTACACATTTATCTGGCTTAAATTTAATTTTGCTGTTGTTACTTAGTTAAATAATAGTATTCATTCATATAATTTCAATGTTTGTCAATCTTATTCGAATCACAAGGTAAATATCCTGGTATTGCTTTAAAGGGAGGTAATTTGAAGAAAACAAAAGTCTTCAAAAGGAGAAATATATCAGCATTACCGTCTACAGTTTAAATTGTTCTATTGTTTGTGGATTTAAAAATGTTCTTTTTTTCTTATTTCTACATGTACAACGAAATATTGCGGCTTCTCTTTGACGCTTTGCGTCAAACATTCGTCTTGTACTTGTTTAAAATAAAATAATATCACTCGCTTTTTCATATCGAAATGCGCATGCGCGAAAATCGATGTTAAAGGTCACGAAACTACACAACAGAATAGGGTCTATATTTAGCTTAGAAACAGTTCCTACTTTAGATATTCATGGATTAACATTATTAAATGAATTCTACACAAATCAAGACATCTCTTTGAACATGAAAACAACATTTAGTAAGTTAAACTTGCTATTAAAAGGAGAATCCGAAATTGACCTCAATGATGACACATAAGAGTCTGCATTAGGGGGTGTTGGTTCACGTCTTGAAGGGACCACTTTTGTCTTCGTAAATAAAACAAAAAACTTAAATGCGAGTGAAATAAAAAAAACTGCAAACATTAAAAAATCGGAATATTTATTTCATTTTAGATGTGTCATTTATTAGTGTTCGTAAACAACCACAATTGTAATATGTTCAAATCATCTAGATTTGTTTCTTTCTAATAATAAGCCGCCCTCCCATGTGATTTCCGAAAACCTATTAAAAATAGAAGTCGCGGGCTTCTGCCCGGCGACTAATAATTATGGAATATAGATGGAAACATGGCAAAAGGAGAAGCTGCTTGTTTTGAGCAATTTCTTCTTCTGTCACAATGTTTTCAAAAAGTTGTCTGCTGCAGAGGCGTCAGAAAGTGTCTGCATGTGGGAAATTTTAATATGGAAAATGGTTTACTCCAACATTAAAGGAAAGGAAAGCGTATTAACTGTATTGTGTAAACTTCCAGTATACTTATACATCTAAGGAGACAGAACAATAATTATATAACCTGACCTATGCACAATTCAATTCTTATGTACTAGAACATTATGAACAGTTCTAGAACGGTTCTAGATGGCTGTTCAAGAACATTTGTACTTGAACATTGCAAGAACACTGTTTAAGAACAGTTCTTGAATGTTTTAAGAACATCCTAAAGTTCTTAAAATGGTCCTGAACATTATAAGAACAGTTCATGAACTTGAATGTTCTTAAAATGTTTAACTACGTTCTTGATACAATTTCAAGAACAGCATATGCACAGTTTAGGAACTCTTAGTGATTAATATGTTCTACAACTGTTCTTGAAATTATTATTAGAACAATTGAAGAACTGTTCAAGAACTCCAGAACATCAGTTCAAACTGTTATTGTTCTTAAAATGTTCTGCAAATCATTTCAAGAACAACTTTAGATCCTTTTAGGCACATTTCAAATTTAAATATGTTCAACTTCTGTTCCTGAAATTAGTATAAGAACAAGTGAAGAACTATTTAGGAACTGTTTAATGTTGTTAAACAAATTCTAGAAGTCAATTAAACACTTTCCTGTAACAATCTGCTATAGTTCTTTAAATCATTGTTTTCTTTATTTCAAGCATTTACTTTATAATACTGTTCTTGAACCTATATATAAATTAACAATGACTCAAGTATGTGCTATTAATAGTAACAACAACAACATGAAACTGCCAGTAAACAACAATAACAAAAAGGAAACTGCCAGTTTTTAAAATGGATGCTTACCATGTGGCAGTTTTGATATTAGGCTTATTTTTTACAAAATACGCAGTTACCAAGGATTTTCATCAAATATTATGTTCATAGTCACTTATAAATAACTTTTCTGCACACCCTAGAGGTAAATACAGATAGAATTAACATTACATGGAACTAAACAGACAAAGAACTTAATCAGAAATGACAGTTTGAAAAAACTTGACAGGTAAACTTTTATTAATAACTGGTTATTCAGTGATCTAAAGTGAAAATATACAATGAAATGACTTTAAAACACTAGAAGAACAGCCATGAAGTTACATGAGTAATATGTTATGAAATGATAAGTTCTAATTTCAGACACTAGATTTCTTATTTGTATTGATATGATAGGGTGATTCCTCCATTTTTTTGTGACATGACTATGGGTAATTTGAGATATTCTAATGTTCTAAAACATTCAAGAGCAATATTTGAAATGTTGTTCAAGAACATTTCCTGAACATTTCATTATGCGTTTTTGAACAACAGAACTAAGAGTGTTCTTGAACAATTCATGCACAGTAATTCTTGAAATAATCTAGAATTGTTATTGGTTATTTTAAGAAATGTTAAATGAGACAAATTTTATGAAAATGTCAGTTCAGGAATAGTTCCATATATGTTCTTGCACAATAATTCAAGAAGAGTTATAGAACTTTCAAGAACATTTACTGAACAGTTCATGATGTGTTCTTGAACAACAGTTCTAGAAGTGTTGTTGAACAATTCATGTACAGTCATTCTTAAATTGTTCTAGAATTGTTCTAGCTTATTTTAAGAAATGTAAAATGAGACAAATTTTAAGAACACATTTCAATTTCAGTTCAAGAATAGTTCCAGATTGTTCTTGCACAATAATTCAAGAATTGTTCTCGAACCTTCAAGAACAGTTTAAGAATTTCTGTTCAATAACTGTTCCTGATTTGTTCTTCAACAGTTGTTCAAGAACCTTTTAAGAACCAATTTGTTCTTGAAATTTGTCTCATTTAACATTTCTTAAAATGTACTTAAACTGATCTTGAACATTTTATGTGCAGTTCAGGTGCAGTTCTTGCACAATGTTCTTGAACAATTCATGAATTGTTCTTGAATTGTTCTACAAATTTTCGCAGGGGCAGTGCTTACAAATAATTAAAGCCTTTGATTGGTCTGAAAATCAGTGAAGTATTTAAACAGGAAGTATGGTATTATTAGCTCGCCTATTCGAAGAAATAGGGGAGCTTATGTTATCACCCCGGCGTCCGCGTTGGCGTTGGCGTCCGCGTTGCCAGCTTGGTCAAACCTTTGCGTGCAAGGCCTTTTCTCAGACACTGTGTATGCTGTTGCTTTGAAACTTCACACACTTATTCAGGATCATTAGGGGACCTTGTATGTCAAGTCCCATAACTCTGGAATGGATTTTGACTGAATTGTGCCCCTTTTTCGACTTAGAATTTTGGTCAAACCTTTGCGTGCAAGGCCTTTTCTCAGACACTGTGTATGCTGTTGCTTTGAAACTTCACACACTTATTCAGGATCATTAGGGGACCTTGTATGTCAAGTCCCATAACTCTGGAATGGATTTTGACTGAATTGTGCCCCTTTTTGGACTTAGAAATTTGGTCAAACCTTTGCGTGCAAGGCCTTTTCTCAGACACTGTGTATGCTGTTGCTTTCAAACTTCACACACTTATTCAGGGTCATTAGGGGACCTTGTATGTCAAGTCCCATAACTCTGGAATGGATTTTGACTGAATTGTGCCCCTTTTTCGACTTAGAATTTTGGTCAAACCTTTGCGTGCAAGGCCTTTTCTCAGACACTGTGTATGCTGTTGCTTTGAAACTTCACACACTTATTCAGGATCATTAGGGGACCTTGTATGGCGTTGGTATCAGCGTTGCCAGGTTAAGATTTGCATGCAAGTATTGAAAATTTGTGATATCTTGCAATAAATAATAGTGTGTGGTTTTTGGTCTGATACTGATACTGTAAGTCTTCCGTATTATGTTCACTATTGGCATACATCGTATATAAACCAATTTACAGTTTTAAAAGGCCTGTATGGACTTGGTTAACATTTGCATGGAAGTATTGAAAAGGTGTATTATCTTGCAATAGGTGATACTGTGTGACTTTACCTAATGCTATAACTGTTCTGAAGTAGGCCCTGATAGACGATGGCCCTGATAGGCGAGCTATATTGTTCTCCGGCAACTCTTGTTATCTATATTATTATCCAGTAGACCACATACAGTACCCTTAAATAGTTGGGTTACCTCATTTCCCTATGTTAACCCAGTAGTGGGTCCAGATAAGAAGGGGTTTACAGCTCTTTTCCCAAAAATATCTATCTTTTTATCTGACCAAACCATATGATGTGGGTACTTAAAAGAATCATCTCACTGTGAGTACCCACACCATAGGGTTAGAAGGTCAAATAAGGATTTGAGAACATGCAAAATTCCCCTTATCTAAATCTCTGTTAACCCCCCTTTCCATTAACAACAAGCTTGCTTTAGAAAGACCTAGCTATGCAAAAATATTGAAAATCTCAATAAATGACAGTATAATTACTGAAAAAAGTTGAAAACATTGGCAAAGGGAGTGTTTTAGCAATTTCTCCATTTGCCACAATATTTTTCATCTCTATATATTCATTTATATACTTATACTTTAAATTAAAGAGATTGTCTATCTTTGCCTTAATGATACTTTCAATTGCAGAGATTGTCTATCTTTGCCTAAATATTTTCGAAGTAGTCTGCTACTGACTTGTTTTATGTTGAAAAGGGTTATAATGATGAAAACATTTGATCAGATTTCGAGTGTCATCAACCTAGATCAAAGTTCAAGGTCAGAGTTGAACAGTTTGTGTTTAACAGTCCTCTAAGGTCAATGGTTAAGGTCACAGGCACTTTTAAAGATCACGATTCATTAAAGAGTCCACCAGGTAAAGGGTTTCAGAGACACATGACCTAATGGCACAGGTGTGAGCTTTTTAAAGCCTTAATGGTTTGCAGTGATTTGCTATATATTATGAGTTGTCTGCTAAAACATGCAAGGTAAAAAGATATGAGGAAATGTACCCTTTTTAGCTCGACTATTAGAAGAATAAGGGGAGCTATTGTAGTCACCCCGGCGTCGGTGTCACCGTTGGTTAAAGTTTTTGTGCAAGCTAGCATTTACCCTTATAACTTACATACGCCTAGGCCAATGATCTTCAAACTTGGTATGGACATACTTCATAGCAAGTCGGTGATGCCTACACAGTTTGGAGTCAGTAGGTCAAAGGTCAAGGTCACTGACCTTCTATATGGAAACAGTTCATGGTTAAAGTTATCGTGCAAGCTAGCATTTAATCTTATAACTAACATACACTTAGGCCTGTGATCTTCAAGTTGGTTTTGCCTAGAGAGTTTGCAGTTACTAGGTCAAAGGTCAAGGTCACTGTGACATTTCTGTAAAGAAACAGTTAATGGTTAAAGTTTTTGTGAAAGCTAGCATTTACCCTTATAACTTACATATGCCTAGGCCTATATGATCTTCAAACTTGGTATGGACATACAGCATAGCAAGTTGGTGATGCCTAGAGAGTTTGGAGTCAAAAGATCAAAGGTCAAGTTCACTGTGACCTTCAATACAGACACATTTCGTGCTTTAAACTAGTGATTGCTTAGGCCTATGACCCTGAAACTTAGTTTGGGTAATGGTCATGATCAGCACTTGACTCAAACAGGTCATGGAATCATAAGGTCAAAGGTCAAGGTCACTTTTACCTTTAATGAAACAAACACTATTTTTTGCAATAACTAATTGCATATGGTGCAAATTGTTGCCCTATGGTTAAAGGTTTGCGTGCAACTACATTAAGAGTCCATATCTTAGTAACTACCGGTACTTGATGCATTCCATTGAAACGTTATACAACCCTTTCCAACCATCACACCTATGAAAATAATCAAGTTAAATAACTCTATCCTGCATATAATGCAAATTATCACCCTTTGACACATTGTGGTTAATGTTTAGCATGCAACTACAGTACAGCTCAAGGGGGTTTTCTCAAAAACCCTCACCCCCGGGTTGAGGGGGATATCGATAAAATGATAAACCGTCGGCGTTAAGTCGCTCCCCCGGCTTAACCCGGTGTTTTCCAGGTATTTCAGAGATAGAGGGATTGCAGGGTTCCCTCCGCAGAAAATGTTAAATGGGAGTGGCCTATTTTTTTTCCCAAATAGTTAATTTTGCAGGCATATGCATCATGAACGATTGTTTGCTTTTCAAAATAATTGCTCGCCAGATTAATAATTGCGTTCTTTCTCAAGCTCCTCTAGATTAAATGTTTTAGATGACGTTCCCTCTTTTCATTGGCTTTTAATTAGTGTTACTATATTTAATATCGTAACCCATTTCCGTTAATCCGAACCAGAAGTCTGTAAACGCATCTACAGTCGATTTATGTTGTAATTATGGACGGAAGAGAGAACACTGAAAAGGGAGCGACTTCTACGTGTCTTAAAATATGACCCCCTACTCAAATCTACATGTATACTGCTATTTTCAGGTCATTACATGTTTCCTTGGATATTAGCAAACCAATGGCTAAATCAAATAATGACAATTGAGTCAGATCAGATAAATCACTGTTACCAAATGTACCATGTACACTGTAGACCTGCCCTGTGTTCCATAGTCACCAAACCCAAAACCTGTTTTGCGAAACCTATATAGGTTTCGTCGGTACTCCGTGCATTAGTCGGTAAACCAAACCTGTTTGACGGGATTACATGCATAATACAGGTAGGTTTCGTTGCGCTCCATAGACAAAACGTGTTTACGTTGTGTTTACTATGGAACACAGGGCTGGATTTGTATGCGCATATATGTTCAAACTTGACTCATCATGTATGTTTTATATGCTGAAATAAAGAACAAAACAAAAAAACACTGGAACAGTCGCTCAAATACCTTACTTGAATACTTTGAACATAGAGATATATTGCGATGAAATATGCATGTGCATATTACAAACATTTATAATCAAATTCAATGTTCTACAGCATAATTGAGAAATACAGCCTTACCTTTGAGAATAATAATCCTATTTCTACATTTACATACAATTAAGATCAACACGATTATGATAAATCCATAAACAAATTTATATTGATTTACCAAGTCAACAAAAATCACTTTTTATACGACACTCCATTGAAGACAAATAAATCTTAAAACAAATTTATTTTCAATATAAACGGTGTGTTCCCGGAACGTCGACTTGATTTAATCCCTAGCTGGTCGGTAGAGCGAATCGGGGGGACCATTAGAGGGTAATTATGTGACATATTGATGCATAAACAAGAAATATATACATGCGAAATTTAAAACATTTGAGAAAACTGATTTTTCCTAAGAATGCGAAATTTGAAACATTTGAGAAAAGTGTAACCTATGATTAGCCTGCACAGACGTACAAGTTAATGTTTTCCTGCACTTATCGCTTTTATATTTTTGATCTTTGTCAGCACTATTAAGTAATATTAGAAAACAGCATATCAATTATAATCACACGAACACACTGAGATGCAGAACACGCATAAGCCATCAACTCAAGAACACAAGTTTCATACCTCTCTTTCAGGATACTTAATCTACGATCAATAGTCTGGTAGCGCTTTGCACGAGGGCGAGTTGTGTCATTTTCTTAAGTTTGCTGTGACAGCCTTCGATGTTGTTCGTAGTGCTCGGGCTCTGTGTGCCAAAGTGGTTCCACATCGGTCTATCGCCTTCTATCCATTGTTTGGTAACGTAGTCTGTGAATGGTTCCGAGAGTCCGGAACCAGAAGCCTTCTATCTTGTTTAAGGGAAGCAGAGGCAGGATTGCTGAACGTCGAACGAGTGTCTTTACATATTCGTTTTCTTTATACGGATTCTGGAGAACGGTTGCTTGTGCTCTTCGCTAAATGCACTGGGTAAAATGGAAGAAACACCCCTTTGTGTGAATACCGGGAAACGTCTGTAGTATGGCACCGTGAGCAGCTGTCTCGGAGTCAAGTACGGCAGAAGTTGGGTGGAATCTCTCAGACCGATGTCGTTCATCTTTTCTTGGAGGAGGCTAAAGAATCGTCTGTACGTCGCTTGGCTCTTTCCTGGCAAGAAGGAGTAGACAACTGGCATCATTTTACCGGCAATCTGTACATGGATCGAATAGATTCGGTGGAAGATGCTGGGGCGTGTGTAGAATGTTCCGTCGCAGTAAAACGTGTTGGATGCGGCTAAGTGGTCGAGGTTCTCGGTTGTGAAGGCAAGCATACGGTTGTTCTGGTCATCGTCGTCGAACAGTAGAAATCTGTCACCAGTGGCTGTTTCTGTCCATTTGCCATCTAAGAATATATCTGTCTTAGATCTCGGTACAGCATGGTCATTGTGGAGTTGAAAGTAGGTATCTTTTCAACAAACACGCGGCAGGTGCCATCCCATTCGTTGTCTCAGAGTTTGGTTTGGTCGGCTCTTCTGTAAAAATTGTGGGAATTCGTCTAATTTCTTCAAGGCAGCGCCGAGATATCTTGCTCATGATCTGTTTGGCAACGACGTTGGAGTGGTCTGCTGGGTGGTTATGGATTTGTCTCCCGAATTCTGTCGGTATGTCGTTGAATGTAGACAGGAAAGCTTGTCAGCTTCGTTCGACACATCTCCAGAACATCTTGTCTTCTCTTCTACGGTTTACGCGATAAATGTATTCGTCAAATGTCAAGTTATGATCCACTTTTCTGTTGATGATGTACTGAACATTCAGCTGTGCGTTTGCCATGATTGAATATGACTAAGTGAGTGTTTGATTGAAGTTATTCGTATGTTTCTAACAGTTTGAACTAAATTAACATCAATTAAGTAACAAAACAGATCAAAGGGGCACTGTTTTTATTTCATTTGTTCAACAGAGACCTTGACAGCTTGAACTTAATTACTTACGACTAGAAAACAATACCTTAACAACTTAAGTGTAACACGCATTTAAATTATTCTGATCAATTACCGTCTATCCTTCAGATAAATTTACAGTATGAACTGAATTAATGATGTTAAAAAGTTATTCTTTATTAAAATGCATTTATTGCTTGCATCCTTAAAAACAAATAAATTGATTTATGGTATGTGTAGTTCTATGCCCCTTTAGGTACCCCCTAATCCCGGATTAGTGAAAGGTGTTAAGCGGAACGAGTCGGCGTTCCGGGAACAAACCATATAAACATTACTGTTTGCGAGTAAAGGGGTTAACACTTTATAAAGCGCGTGACAGATGAAAAACGTGTGATGTATTTCTTGTTGGTTGTCAGGCTGATTTAAAGCCGGTGACTTGCATATAGATTACAGGGCATTGTTTTTATTGACCCGACTAACCCGCTGGTAATCTGACAATTTGTTTCGTCGTTTAAATAACATCGTTATTTTATAAAAGCTAATTACATACATATATACATACATTTTATAAGATTCAGCTTAAAACTTGTGTTTTGCTATTTTCAATAGAAATATGTAAAAGAAATTGATCTATATCCCCTAAAAAACACAAAAGATATTAGAGCAATGTAAAACGACAACATAAAGTATATATGATCAAAGTTCTATATAATTTGTTTTTAGCGTAGGCAGTGGGAAACTTTTATGAAAGCATTTAATTCGGAGTAGAGATTTCAAATATCAAATAGTCTGCATGTTTAAAATAATTGTATCGGAGCAAAAAATAGGTTCTATTTCTGGTTTATATTTATTTACGTTTACCAATATATACCTGTATCATAAGCCTCGAACATAGGACATGTCCCGGAGAAAGCTAGGAAACACATGAGTATGTGAACTGGCCGCCGTGATATGACTGAATATTGTTGAAAACGGCGTCAAGCTTTTCTTACTGTAATTCGATTAATTAAATCCTGCACAGGCAAGAACAAATGAAACATGCACAAAACAACCGCTGTACACTAGTTCAGAGCGAGTGTATGAGAAAAGGAACAAGCTATTTTAAGTGTAGGTCCTTGTTCTGGATGTAAACTGTTCACAAAAGCAACTTTTAACTTGGGCCATGCACAAGCTCATACTATCCTCATCAACATAAAATAAATATGAAGCAGACGACTAGAAACGACGAAATCTCTTTCATGATAGTACTATTTTGTAAATGAATACAAACCATTGTAGTAAAATGAGAAATTTCTCACAGTGTTTTCAAAAACCCTATGTTTTAGATGCGTCTTCGTGTCGCAAAAGGTTAACATTGAGATAGTTCTTCCTGTGTCACAAAAACCAAAAACCTTTCCACGTTGGGGCATGCAGAAGATTTCTGTTAATGGGAAAGAGATGTCTGAATACACAAGCTAAAATACATTTTGTTAACACAGACAAACAATCTTTTAGAAGTGTTTGGTGACTTTCGGTATTGTTGATTTGGCATCAAAGTTATTTTTGTATTAAACGAGGGGTCAACGTTTCTGTTGATGTTGTGTTTTTGCCATTTATGACTGTATAACAGGTTGCTGGTGTACATTCACTTTACTGTTCGAAGTGGTATCAATATCCCCTAACACGGCTCATTTATAGGTTATATTTCGTACTTGTGCATAGTGGACTTCGTTTAGATATATGCATATAGTAAAATAAAACATCATGGTAAAAGCTGGTGTATCTTAAAATTGCCATCTGATACGTCGACTATCGTTAACAGATCCAAGTTACATCATAAACCGGTGCGTGATCGCCCCGCTCAATGAATATGTATACTTCCACCATACTATGCAGCAGACGACATATAAAATATCTACGCAAAACTTCGTGATATTAAAATTCACAGAAGCTTAATTATTGAGCCCCGGTACCTCAGTCGGTAGCGACGCAGGCTGTCAATCCAACGGTTGTGAGTTCGAATACCAGCTCCGCTAACATTTTCGAAGTTTGACGACAAGCGTCACTCGTGTTTCACCAATGGGCTAACAGTCAATGTTGATAAGCAGCCAGCTACTTTGGAAGTATGTTGTAAGTCGAACTGGTAGCTTAAGTACGTGAACTGGCACCCGTGATATACTGAACAATAGTTGAAAACCGCGTTAAGCCCCAATGAATGAATCAATATTGAATAAAGTTGAAAACATGGTGGTAACATGAGAACTTTACATTTTGTCACAACGTTTTCTGTTGTAGAGGCGTCGACAGCGTCTGTGTGTGGTAAAGGGGCACAATAGTTTCCCGGCATACCAAACACTTTAAAAATAGTATTAATGGCTTCCATCCTACGCGCTAATAGATGCGGAAACATACATATTGCATTGTGTCAGAGTAAATAAAATCGTTAGTATTGGTAACTTAACAATACAATACCATGATCTAACTGAAATACAGTTGAAAGTCATCTACATAAAGTCTGGGTAAAGGGTTGACATGTGTTGTAATAAACATCTACTTTATCTTAATCCGTATTAAAGAGTGGTTTACAGTTAATTACTCCTATTCTATATTTCAAAAGCAGGTTCGTTAATCAGTGTGACAATATAATATGTATAAAGATAATTCCTGAAAAACAAGCGCATTTCTATTAACTGTGCATCTTTAAACATCGTGTAAAAGAGTGACTTAAAATAAATGATCTTTAAAATATCTGCCGTTCTGAACTATATTTACATTTCATTGTCAATGCATAGATCATTGTCATGTAATATGGTCATATCATGGTCCTAGCTACTTAACTGTTTACAACCTATTAATAAAGCTAATACAAAACAGAATGTGACTTCGGAAGCTAAGGGATGATTCCATCGGCAAAGGGAATTTTGGACTAACCTTAACACGACAGTTTTTCTCGGATTTATTCGGTCCGGGAAATATAAGATGGAGGAATTGTGAGCCGCATAAACGAGGGATAAGACGAAAATATGACAAATATGGTTCTTCTAAGAAAAGACCAGAGGAGGGAAAAACAAGTGTAATTCCTCTCTTTAGCACTATGTACTATTGAATAAAGTAGACTACATTGTGGCGGACGGGAACACTGTTTTCACAACTCTTCTCCTGCTAAGGGGCAGAAAGCGCATTGTGGAAAATGGAGACAGCGCTGAAAATAATGATTGACAAAGTGTTTTAAAAGTCGTCTGCTTGGTGTTTGTTGGAAAGGGGTTAACTTAATAAGATCATTACACGATCAGCTAACAAGCGCTCATCTTTTTAATTTTTATTTAACTCCCCTTTCCAACATATGATAAATCCGCAGCAGACGACATTCAAAACGTCTACATAGAATACAGAAACATATATCAAAGACTTAAAGATCTTTTATGGAATAGAGATGAAAACATTTGACATATGGAGAACTTGCTCATGACGGGTTTTGTTAATACATGTTTCACGTCACGCCAAAACCGACCTTCGGATATATTGACATAAATAGAATTTACAATAAAACACCTACGTTTATAGTTAGTGTTTGGTCATAACCGTTCTCGTGAGGCTTGTACGCCTAGATACAAGTAGTAAGACGATTAGATCATGATCTTATTGCGCGGATGCGATTGTTGATATTTTTTCTGAATTACATTACATGCACATCCTTTACTAAGTTGTATTATGCCACTGAGAGGAAGGCTGTTCCACATGAAACAAATCAGCAGTACTCAATTTGAAAACTTACAGGCAAACATATGGAAACTTTATAAACGAAAGTACAATTATTGAATAAGGTTGAAACTATTGAGACAATTTCGTCTTTTTTCACAATGTTTCCAAATCGTCTTCTGTAGCTGCGTCAGAAAGTGTCTGCAAGTGGGAAAGGGAAAAAATATAGATTTCAAAACAGAATTGAACTTCCTCATCTTTCCAGTCAATGTTAGGTATAAGTTTCCATATTCAAAACCAAACGAAATGCGAGTATTGTGAATTAAATATTGCGATTCTCATTAACAAGCGTCCAGTTGTCATTTTATTTCTTGTCTGACTTATCGGCCAGAAAACAGATCCGTCAATCAAAGATTCGCCGATATTAATAGAGAGGACATATGACACTGGGTGGTAGAATTGATATGTGAATTTATGATACATGAATGCTTCATCAAGCCGACAGCATATGTGATTAACCATAACATAATAATACAAACAACTCAGACAGTCGACATGTTTTTAACACCTATTAATTGAAAGTAATAATTGACGTTCACTTGTTTTGATCGCATTACAGATGGGCTAATGTTACATGTCGCGTCTGGCTTACTGAATAGGATATCTCTCTTGATTTAAAATTGTTTTACTCCAATAGTGTGATGTTGTGTATTAACTACCGTATGATAAATGATAAAATTCCGCGGGACCGCGGGGTTATTGTAGGGGAAACCCCGCATACAGATGAGCGGGAACGCCGTGGGGCTGCATTATCACAGCTGTCAATCATCGTGACGTCATAAATCGTTATCGGATTTCCCTCCGCGGATTTAATAGTTGAATGATCAAACCCGGCGGGACCGCGGGGTTATTGTAGCGGAAACCCTGCGTACAGGTGAGCGGGAACGCCGGGGGACTGCCTTATCAGCCCGCGGGGGTGAGGGTTTTTGGGAAAACCCCCTTGAGCTATACTGTACATTAGAGTCCATTATCTCAGTAATCAAATAAGTGGTGGAATAGTCGAGCATGCTGTCCGTCGACAGCTCTTGTTTTAAAAATTGCTCAATTGATACAAGCAATTTTTCTTTTTCCTTCAGTGTTTTCAAAAATTGTTTGATGCATAAGAGTTCATTGTTTATTGCAAAGGGTGTAATGTTACATATTTGGTTTGACATGTGACAAATTACAGAGCTTGAGTGTAATGCTGAATATGGAGCATTACACCATGGGAAAACCAACCTTAGAGCAGGCTGATCAGTCCATTCCCTGTTTGCATTCGGGTCAAAGACAAATCGTTTATGAAGTATGGTTATGACCCCAGCATGTATTCTGATAAAAGTTTTCCTTTTATTCCTTTCCAGCATTTGCTTGGGAAGATTGTTGTGTGAAGTACTGGTGTGAGAAAACCAGGAAATGCATAAGTAGGTGAACTGGCCGCCGTGATATAACTGAGAATTTGTTAAACACAGTGTTAAACCCCAATCAATCAATTGCTTTCCAGCATACAACAAATATGCAGCAGACAACTTTGAAAAACATCTAGGCAAAGCTATGGAAAATGTAGGTCAACTGTAGACGATGTTGGCCCAGTTCAAAACTGGGAGGTCAAAAACCAGGTAACAAGGTCAAATTGAAGCATGAAATCTTGTTAACATGCTGAATGCTGCATTTTAAGCTCACCAGAGCACAATGTGCTTAAGGTGAGTTATTGTGATCGCCTTTTGTCTGTTGTCCATCATTCGTCGTCAACATTTGCTTGTTAACACTCTAGAGGCAACATTTTGCATCCAATCATCATGAAAGTTTATCAGAACATACATCTCCATCAAATCTAGGCCAAGTTCAAATTGGGTCAATCTGGGTCACAAACGTAACGTCACTAAATTATATGAAAATCTTGTTAACACTCTTGAAGCTGCAATTTAAACTTGAGCATGTTCAAACTTCGTCAGAATGTTTGTCTTTGTGATATCTAGGCCATGTTCGAATAAAGGTCATGTTGGGTCAAAAACTAGGTCACTAGGCCAAATTAAAGGAAATCTTAACACTAGCGGTCGCAATTTTTGCTTCAGCAGTTTAAAATTATGTCAGAATGTTTTTCTTAATAATATCTAGGTCAAGTTCAAGTATGGGTCATATTGGATCAGAAACTAGGTCACTAGGCCAAATTGAAGGGAAATCTTGTTAACATTGTCACAATGTTTTTTATATGTTGTCTGCTGCAGCTGCATCAAAAGGTTGGAGCCTTGAAGATTTAGTCATGTTGTGGCTTGTTTGAAATTTTGTGTCTGGAAAGTGACAAGTGATTGAATGGTTGAATTTAGTAATTTTATCACAAAATTACATTATGGATATACACAGACAGTAGACATATTTGATAATATGGTAATATTTGTCTGTTATATGATATGTTGATTCCTATATCAAAAGACAAAATTACCATAGCTCCTAACTAAATTGATCTGAATTTGAAAATCAACATTATAAGTACCTTAAGCCCCATTCTTACTGTCCCGAGTCTGGTCCCGGTATCTCCCAGGGAAAAATGGCCGGTATACCTGGTTGACCCTGGACATTTTTGCAGAAAAATCAATTGCATTCTTGTTTTGTTGTTGTCCCGGATTGCCCCTCAGTTTAGAAGCCGGATGTCCCTGTTTGATCCCTGATTACCCCGGTTAGTTCCCAGTTTTAATGATGCACGGTCATGTCAAGTAAAAAACTAGGTCACTAGTCCAAATTGAAGGTAAACATTGTTAACACTCTTGACTCATTATATTTTGCTTCAACAGCTTTAGATTTTGTGCAGAATGTTTCTCTTGATGATATCTAGACCAAGTTAACATATGGGTCATGTCCGGTCAAAAACTAAGTCACTAGACCAAATTGAAGTAAAATCATGTTAACGCTCTAAGCAGTTTGAATTTTTAACTTGAGCATGTTGAAATCTTGTCAGACTAGTTGTCTTGATGATATGAGTAGGCTAAGTTCGAATATAAATGTCATGGCAGGTAAAAAACTAGGTTACTAGGTCAAATTTATGAAAAATATTGTTCTCATACCAGAATCAGAGTTTCAATAGCTTGAAACTTTGTCAGAATGATTTATACCAAGTTTGAATATATAGGTAATGTCTGGTCAAAAACAAGGTCACAAGGCAGATTGTAGGGAAATCTTGTTAACACTTGCTTGTATTTGATAAGCTTAATTACCTGTATAACTGACCTCTATGTTTCCAATTTGGTTCCATTAAACAGTCTTGTTTGTAGCTATGTTAAAATCCTATTCTCCATAGGCTTATTCTTGAATCTTCATAAAATATTCAGCAATACATATTTTGTTTTTTGATCAATCCTTTGTATATATGTACTGAATTTAGCCTATTGTTGCATGACAATATGCAAATGAAGACATTTTATATTGTGATATTAAATCCTCATATTGAAAACATAATCTTTCAGTTGAGTTTTATATAGCAATTCAAATTGATGTGTATGACTTACAGACTGATGTGTATGACTTACATATCTTTGGCTTAATCGTTTACTGTATACACTATTTTGAGTGATGTCATTGCTTTGACATCATTTGAAGAAGAAACTATAATAACTTAAAAAAGAAGGATTTTCATATAGAGTTCACAGAAAATAGTGGAGCTCTTCATTTTCCTTGATGTTTTTGAAAGTTGTCTGCATTCATAAGGCATCAGAAATCTTCTGTTTAAGGTAAAAGGGTAACCGAAAACATTCATCTGAAATGTTTTCTAAAGTCTAAATTGCTGCAGATGCTTCAAAATGTTTCTACATGTAAGAAATGGTAGTATAAATTATGTGGTTCCTACCTTTTGAAAGTAGTTTAAAGTCTCCCAGACAGTACTATAAGCCCCCAAATTAGATCAGACAGAATTTATGTTACTTGGGGGAAGCATGGAGCATCAAATATTGACTCCTATCTTTCTATCTGTTTACAATTTTCTTGGAAACGTATTGTACATGTCAGATGCCTGTCTATTTAGGAAAGTATTTCTCCGGATGAATACCCTTATTCCTTGCTGAACCATCAACTGTTTTAACTCTTTCACACAATGTCAGACAACAAATCTGCAGCAGAAGACATGTAATTGAAAAATATCTATAAATTAATTAGTTATTAAGTTGAGCTGAAAACATTGTGGCATCAAAATATGTCTGAAAATCTTAAGTGTTAAATAAAATTTCAAAGTTATTAGTCGTCGGGCAGAAGCCTGCGACTTATATTTATAATAGCTTTTCGGAAATGACATGGGAGGATGAGTTATTATTAGAAAAAAAACCTAATTTAAATGTCTTGAACATATATAACAATTGCTTTTGTTTAAAAACACTAAGTTATGACACATCTAAAATTAAATAAATATTCCGATGTTTTAAGTATTTGCAGTTTCTTTATTTTGACTCGCATTTATGTTTTTTTGTTTTATTTACGAAGACAAAATAGTCCCTATTAGACTTGCAGCAGACTGTTATGTGTCAATATCGAGATAAAAATCACGTTGAATTCTCCTTCTAATAGCAATTTTAACTTACTGAATGTTATTTTCATGTTCAAAGAGATGTCTTGATTTGTGAAGAATGCATTTAATAATGTTTATCCATGTATATCTAAAGTATGAACTGTTTCTATAAGCTAAAACTGTTGATCACGTTAATAGCGAATACCAACTGCGTAGATCATTCTTCTTTGCAGTCTATGAGAGCCGTTCTTTACACTCACTTACAAATAGTTAATTATAGGTGATTTAAAATGTTTATTTGGTTCAAAACAAATGAAAAGAAGAAAAGATTAAATTGGTTTTAATAGAAAAATGAATTTGAATGAACAGTCTCTGCCTATAAAGAGAATGTAAGGAACAACAACTCTGCAAAGAAGAATGGTTGACGAATCGGGTCTTTCTTACAAAATTATTTCTTCCTTGACAATTTTAAATGTGTCATTAGATACCCTACAGGCATTGTGCTTGCGATCTGCATATATATTGTTATGCATCATTGACACAAGGGCGCTCATCATAATATAATTTTAAAACATGAGTAGTTTGTTATAATTTTCATTATAAAAAAGGAAGGAAAGAATTACAATAAATTAACATGTTGTAGGGTTCAGTTTATGTTTGAAATTGAGTTTGAAATTATATACAACAATTTCAATGAAATTTAACCGTTTAGCTGATATTATATTTCGAGGGTGGTCTAATTTATAAATATTGAACTACATTTTAACATTTGTCAAAGCATGATATAATTAGGATGCCAAGCTTGCAATATCATTTTGAGAAAAAGAGAGAAATATCGAACAATATTTGAAGTGTATTCTAACTGCATTCTGACTATGCATGATGATGATTCTAAATATATATAGTCTTACGGCATTCTGATAGCATACAAAACATTTTGATCGCATTCGAAGGAGAACCCAAACGGTAATCGTCTGTATACATTCGTATAAAAACGTGGCCAGCTGCTAGAACTTTTATTAGTTGGCATTTAGGAGTTGCATGACTTTGGACGGTATTCAGGCAACAATCCAACCGTATTCGTGCAGCAGTTAAAGTGCATTCTAAATATTTTGAATGATTCTAACAGCATTCTAAATATTCCTACTATGTTCCAACTTAGTAACATTCAAGCTGCATTCAAGAGCTAAGACCCCTGGAAAGTGTAAGATTCGAGATGGGTTCGAAGTGCATTCTATATATAAAGTATTAAATTTTGTGCGGCATTTTTACAAAGCTGTAAGAATTTAGGCCAATTTGACTTTCCCTCTCGAATGTGGCACGAATTCTAATTTTGTTTTACTTTCTGGCTGGTTCTGCCTCATTCCTGCTGATTCTGAATAAGTGTGACAGGCCCTTAACCCTTTCCCTCATATAGACACTTTCTGACGCCTTTGCAGCAGACACTTTTTTGAAAACATAGTGACAAAGGAAGAAATTGCACAAAACGTGCAATTTCTACTTTTGCCACAATGTTTTCCACTTTTAGTCATAGGTTATCCATTCAATTATAGAGATTTTCCATGTTTTGAAAAAATATGTTCAAAGTCGTCTGCTGCATAATTGTTGTATGAGGGAAAGGGTTAAGCCTTACAGCTGACTGGATGTTGTGATAATAAATGGACCAGTAGTACTCACTGGTTTACAACTTATCCAGGAAACACCATGATAGGACTGAAATATTGTTGAAGGGGGCATTAAACACCAAACAATCAATCAATAAATAACCCTTAATCCTAGCTAAAATACAATTTGTTCTTTTTCACAATAATCTTAATTTTATTTAGTAATTATGCTGTCATATAATGATAAATAGCGATTTTCTAAGTCATCTGTTGCAGATTTGTTGTTGGTGGGAATGGGTTATCATCAGTCTGTTGATAACCTTTGAAACCTTTATTCATTTCAAAATGTTCAACTCTGTCAGGTAACTTAGATGCGGTTGCGAGGGATTTAGAATGTTGTTTGTAGTACTAAAACCTTTTCCCTCATATAGACTCTTTCTGACGTCTCTGCAGCTGACGACAAGCCATTTCTTCTTTTGCCACAATGTTTTCAACTTTTTTCAGTAATTACAATTACCTTTATTTATAGAGATTTTCTATGTTTTTGCCTAATAAGGGAGTCGGGAAACCTATTGTCAGGTTAACAGTTATTATCCACTAAGATATATAATATAAATACTGTTGAAAATTGTGTTAAACTACAATCAACCAATTCACTCAACAGTGACTGAAAAAAGAGTTTCTTAATTTACCTAAGTGTAATTAATCCCAATCAATTGTCAAAAAATATAAAATTGAAGTAGAGATTGTAACAGTCGAGTTTCATGCATTCATCTGATAAAATAGCTGTTCAGGTAGATGGGGGATCAAATTGAATATCATTTATTTACATGGCATTAATTGTTTATTATACACTGGAAACAGATGTTGAATCCTACTAAAAATGTGTGTATTTGAACAAATAAAGATTCTACCCATAACCCATTCCCACATTCAACACATTTGCAGCACAGAACTTTGAAACATCTATAGGTATTATTATATGAAAATCTCTACAGATGGAAGCATAATTATTATAAAAAGAGTTGAAAACATTATGACTATAAAGGAGAAATTGCTCATTGTTTTTAAAATTTGTCTGCTGCAGATGGATCAACTTAATGCATCTGCAACTGTGGGAAATGGTTTATTCAATCATAAATTCATTCTACATATGGAAAGCCAACGTCACCGTGTCAGTCTAGACTTTATTGCATCCAAGATTAATACAAATAAATAGAAACGAAAAAGGCATAATTTGCAGCTGGTAAAAAATAAACAAGCCTTCTAAGAATTCTGCAGATTTCTAAGACAACGTACAACATATTGATTGATTGATTGTATTTTGTTTACATCGCTTTCAACAATTAATATCATGGCATTCTCTGCTGCATATTTGTGGTATGAGGGTAAGGGTATGAATAAAGGGGTTAATTGTCAGTTCTTGCTATTTGTTGATAATATAGGAAAAGTGGAATTTTCCTGTGTCATATTGAACAATTCGGATAAAACCCTATCTGGAAAGACTGATTCACATGGTCCAATGAAATAAAAGGTCAGGAAATTAACCCTTTCCCTCATATGAGAATTCTGCAGCAGACAACGACTTTAACCCTTTCCCTCATATAGACGCTTTCTAACGTCTCTGCAACAGACGGCTATTTGAAAACATAGTGACAAAAGAAGAAATTGCACAAAACCTGCAATTTCTCCTTTTGCCACAATGTTTTCCACTTTTAGTCATAGGTTATCCATTCAATTATAGAGATTTTCTACTTTTTGACAAAATATGTTCAAAGTCGTCTGCTGCAGAATTGTCGTATGAGGGAAAGGGTTATAAACATATTTTGTCAAAAATTAGAAAATCTCTTTAATTGAATGGATATAGTAACCTATGACTAAAAGTGGAAAACATTGTTGCAAAAGGAGAAATTGCTCGTTTTGAGCAATTTCTTCTTTTGTCACTATTATGTTTTCAAAAAGCCGTCTGCTGCAGAGGCGTCAGAAAGGGTTAATCTTGTTACACTTATCCCTTTCCTTCAAGGCTTGAATACCTATACTTCTTTAATGCCTGTATATCAGATGAGTTTGGAAAACATTGCAAGAAAAGCAGACTTGATAATTTCTACTTTTCCCTCGATGGCTTAATTACTAATTCTGTCTAATAGGCTGTACGATATATATATACATTATGCACATATATATACAATGCAGATATATATACAATGCATCTGCTGCAGATGAGGCTAAATACATTAATATTGACAACAAAGAAGAAAATGTCCATAAATTAAAATGTTATTATTGAATATATATAGAGTTGAAAACATTGTCCACAAATGAGAATTGCTCATACCCCAATGTAAGCAAATTCTTCTTTTGCAACAACGTTTTCGAAAGTTGGCCACAGCTGCATTAATTATCCGTCGAAATGCGTCTGCAAGTCGGATAGAGTAAGCGATATGAAATTTGTACTTCCAAATTGTCCATATCATGGTGCGCTAGACATAATAAGAGCCCTATGGTAAGGTGAACTGATCTTTTCTCACTATCCCTTTCCCTCATATAGACGCTTTCTGACGCCTCTGCAGCAGACAGCTTTTTGAAAACATAGTAACAAAAGAAGAAATTGCACAAAACGTGCAATTTCTCCTTTTGTCACAATGTTTTCCACTTTTAGTCATAGGTTATTCATTCAATTATAGAGATTTTCCATTATTTAAAACATGTTCAAAGTCGTCTGCTGCAGAATTGTCGTATGAGGGAAAGGGCTAATATCACTCTTATTGCAAAAGGTTCAGGTTCTCAATGAAACAATATTTTTCAGCACTAACAGAAAATGGGTGTAAGAATCAGATGAATGGCGCTTGATGAAAACTAACAGTTATACTATAATTTGTGACAAAAAACTGACCTTTTAAAATCCTTTCCCTCATATTGACGCTTTCTGATGCCTCTGCAGCAGACAGCTTTTTGAAACCATATAGTCAGTGACAAAAGAAGAAATTGCACAAAACGTTCAATTTCACCTTTTGCCACAATGTTTTCCACTTTTTGTCATAGGTTATCCATTAAATTATGGAGATGTTTTGACAAAATGTGTTCTAAGTCGTCTGCTGCAGAATTGTCGTATGAGGGAAAGGGTTAAGTACTATGATTTGTGACAATTGTCGGGAAAGATATATTTGTTCATCCAATGCCAACTTATCTGAATGTCAAGTGTATATCAGCTAGATCGAGGCTTCATGACAGTTTCTTTGACTTATTAGGAAACAGATCTAGATTGTACTGCACAGATGCGCAGGAGGATCTTGATCAGAGTTGGAGCATTGGCTAAACGGAGAAATTGCTTTTATGCAATTTCTCCTTTTGCCATATGTTTTCAAATCGTCTGCTACAGATCTATAGGTCTGTATTAGTGACAAAGGGTTAACTTAACACTTTCCTACATACAACAAATTTGCAGGAGATGACTTACCGGTCGTGTACATGAAACATTTTTGCAAAAAATGGAAAATCCCTTTGAATGTTGATCGAAACATTGAAGCAAAATGAGAAAGTAGAGGTCAATCTATGAAGACTTTTCATGTCATAACACAGTGCAGCTGACTTTAAATAAACTCTATATATTCTTTTTCTTTCATAATATTATAAAGTCCTCATCATGAGCAATTTCCACTTTTGCCACAGTGTTTTAAAAAGTAATATGCTGTAGATGCCTAAATGTATACAGGACAGCGTTTAAATCTAGTCGACCATTATTGATCTGCAGAAAGTTGTTATTACATTGGAAATAGATAGTAATATGGCAGGTTATTGATAATGTTTTATTAATAACTTTCACACATTTTACTAATTAGAAACTTGCTATTAACCCTTTCCCTCTTACGACAATTCTGCAGCAGACGACTTTGAACATATTTTATCAAAACATAGAAAATCTCTATAATTGAATGAATATATAACCTATGACTAAAAGTGGAAAACATTGTGTCAAAAGGAGAAATTGCACGTTTTGTGCAATTTCTTCTTTTGTCACTATGTTTTCAAAAAGCCGTCTGCTGCAGAGGCGTCAGAAAGCGTCTATATGAGGGAAAGGGTTAATACACTGTTAAGTGCCACCACATTAGTTCAATAGCCATGGATCTCATAAAGTAAACTGTATATTTAAGCCCTGTGACGGTAGATGGGTAAAGATACAGGAGCACAATTGATCGACAAATGGAACGTTTTCTTTTTTTCCCATAATGTTTACCACTCTGTCTAAACTTCTCTTTAACCCTTTCCCTCATACGACAATTCTGCAGCAGACGACTTTGAACATATTTTATGAAAAAATAGAAAATCTCTATATTTGAATGGATATCAATTATGACGAAAAGTGGAAAACATTGTGTCAAAAGGAAGTGGAAAACATTGTGTCAAAAGGTGAAATTGCTTGTTTTGAGCAATTTCTTCTTTTGTCACTATGTTTTCCAAAATCCGTCTGCTGCAGAGGCGTCAGAAAGCGTCTATATGAGGGAAAGGGTTAAACCTTTCCCACATACAACACATCTGCACCACATGACTGATAAACATATGGAAATTAACCCTCGATATTAATGAAAGAACATTTATTTAATTAAATTGAAATGATTGTGACAAAAGCAGAAATTGCTTTCAAAAGACATATTCTATAGAGGTGTCAGAAAGTGTTAACCCTTTCCCTCATATAGACGCTTTCTGACGCCTCTGCAGCAGACGACTTTTTGAAAACATAGTGACAAAAGAAGAAATTGCACAAAACGTGCAATTTCTCCTTTTGCCACAATGTTTTCCACTTTCTGTCATAGGTTATCCATTCAATTATGGAGATTTTCTATTTTTTGACAAAATACGTTCAAAGTCGTCTGCTGCAGAATTGTCGTATGAGGGAAAGGGTTAACCAATATGTGGGAAACATATGGGGGAAAGGGAAATTGTTAATGAAAAATCATGAATCTTTGTTTTTCCCATAATGTTGACCACTTTGTCTAAATAAAAAAAGTAAATATGCATTCTTATATATACATAATGAGAATATTAACCCTTTCCCTCATACAACAATTGTTAAGAAATACAAATTCTCTATAATTGTATGGATAACCTATGACTTACAGGGGAAAACACAGTGGCCATTAAGGCGAAATTGCTTGTTTTGAGCAATTTCTTCTTTTGTCACTATGTTTTCAAAAAGCCGTCTGCTGCAGAGGCGTCAGAAAGCGTCTATATGAGGGAAAGGGTTAACTGTTGGCATGTAATTTGTGGCATCTAACAGTTGTATGGAGAACATTTCTTTATAGTGCTGAGAAATGATCCTCAAACTGGAGTAGATTCCAGCCTCAGATTGTCCCCACTGAGCTGCCATATGAGTTCAAAAGTCTTCTGCTTCTTAGGCATAATTATAACAATTCTATTTTTCAGGGAATGGGTTAAATGTTGAATGATTTTGTGTTCTTTATTTAATTGCAAATTTGGAGTTATAAACTATATTGTATAAATGTATTTATTTTGACTTGGCTTTGGCTTAATTGGCGCTATTAACTTAAATATTGCAAGGTCAGACACAATTGTGATCCTTTGAACAACCTCATCTACACTATTTCATACTTTTACATCTTGAATTGTTTGCAAAAAGGTGACAATTTGCTCATTATGAAAACAATTCTGTTTGCCACAATGTTTTTAAAAGGGACTCTGCCGTTGTATGAAAGACGTCTGTATTTGGGAAAGGGTTAAAGTACGTACTATATGAGATTCATTCAATATTATGTTCAGATGTTCTTGCCTAATTCGATCCTCAGATGCTTTCTAGTCTGAAGTCTGAAAATAGTGTAGCCAGTAATTATATGTATTGTTGTTTCCTACTTATATCTTTACTAAAAGAGATTTGCCATATTTTAATTGCCTTGAATTTTTCAAGATCATCTGCTGCAAGTTCAAAAACATTATGATCAATTTTTCCTTTTGCTACAATATGTTTACAAAAGTGACATCTTATGTAGATAGATGTGTCACAATGCATTTGCTTTTGAGGAAGGGTTAAATTTGATGAACCAGATTATTATAAGCTCCATATTGTTCATATTCCAGACAATGGACTTATTTCATAATTTTTGAACTTAAAATGACATTCATAAGACAGAATGTTTTTTAAGCCAGTTAATTAATATTATAACTCCGCGCCATTGGAATTAAAGTTGTCATTGTCACTGGACAAGGTTAATAAACCTTGTAAACTTGTAAGGTTATAAGACGGGAATGTGAATTTTGACTCTGTCACTCAGGCCAAGGTAACCTTGTGAATTATATGACAGGAATTTGAAATTTGACCGAGAAAGTTCTCAGAAAACTTGTAAGACGGGAACGGGAATTTGACTCGATCATTTGATGACCAAAAAAGTTCTCAGATGAAAGTGATTTTCTCTATAGAGTTTATAGCCATGTGAGGCAGTATTTGCCAATTAAATGTCTAATTATCTTCCTATGGGTCACATAAAACATTCATTTATTGTCTAGGGTATGTAGGTTATTAAATGTTTATGATTTAATAGCACACTGTGGATTATTGCATGATTTCTATTCTGAGCTGTTCAATAATACTTGATCCAATAAAATACACGCACCCTCAGCAGATTGATAACCGCATATTTGGTTATTATGGAGAAACTTATGATTTTAATGACCCCTAAAGTGACACAAGTTTTGTTTAGAGCAATTTTACCCTTTCCCAAAATGTTTTCAACTCTATTCAATAATAATACTTTGATTTGAAGATTTCCTTTTCCATATTTTTGCGGGTATGTTTTCAAAGTATGGTTATAATGTTACCTCCATTGCTCTTCAGCCATTATGTCATATTTTTTTTCCATTCCATCCTCCATCACCTGGTTCGAAATTAGCAGTAGCAAGTAGTAAATTTGCTACTTAAAATTAGAACATAAATGCTACCTGCCCAAAAAGTCAGTAGCAAAAACTTGCTACCTGAAAAAAATGGCCCAGTTCCGTTTTTGCTTGATGTTTCTGTTCCTATCTGTGCATGGAATCCGCTGTGGTCGAGTGGTTAGCGTCGGGGATTTCGAAACCGTGGTCCCGGGTTCGATCCCCAGTCACGGCACTACGGTCATGGTGGAGTGCCCTTGGGCAAGGCACATTTTCTGTACTGGTTTGTTTACCCAGGGATCATGAATGATTAAATTGAATTGCGCGCTAAATGACCTTAGCTGTCGATGCGCCATAAAACAATATACATTCATTCATTCATTCCTATCTGTGCTAATCAAGATAATTTATGCACTCTTTTATCAATTTGTTGAAACAAACAAACTGTCAAGGTGATTGGTTTATACATAACATTACATAAAAAACAAGTAATCTCAAGTCATAAGATTAATAATATAAGGATAAAGATTGCTTTTGTTATTGTTTATCATGCTAATGCTACCTGAAAGTTGAATTTTGTTCTCTAAAAGATAAATTTGCTGCCTACTTTCAAAGAAGGTAGCAAGTACTTGCTACCAGCCTACTTGCTACAAGCCTAAAATGTTAATTTCGAACCCTGCTCCATTCTCAATAACAGTTACACATATTCAAATGAAACTACGTAATATTCCTAAACAGTATATATGCATGTCTCTACCTGAGGTCTCATAACTCTGGCTTAAATAATTATTCAGTTAATTATGCCTTAATTCTTTGGACTTAACAATTCACAAAAAAAACCAGTCTAGTGTTGGTGTTCACTCCATGGCGCTCTTGTTTCCTCTGAGTAAAGGGTTTGAAAAATAGTAATCATGCACTCCCACATAAAAAAGAAGCAGTAAACTTGACAGGAAATTTATTTTCTTATTTATGTCTACAGAACAAACATTCTTCCACACCTGAAATTCAAAGAAAACTGCCTGCTTTGATCACCTTTATCAACAGATAGATTGAGTGACAGACATTTGCTGGTCTGCTCTTGCAATCTTTTACACATATTTTTTACACCCTTGTTAGTTGAAAGACTTGATGAACACTTTCCAATGTATAAATGCCTTTATATTCCTCTGCTAAAGTCAACAAACTGTTGAAAACATTGTTGGAAAAGGAAAAATTGCTTTAGAATTTCTACTTATGTCTCAGAATATTAATAGTTGTCATGCTTTCATCTTATCTTCATCAAACTTGGTCAGAATGTTTATCTTGATAATATCTAGTCTAAGCTTAAATATGGGTCATGGCAGGTAAAAGCTTGGTAATTTGGTCCAATAAATAAAATATTATTGACACTCTATTGACTGCATTTTTTTTCTTTCAGCAACATTTAAACTTTGTCAGAATGTCTTGTTGATATCTAGGTTAATTTTATATATTTGCCATGTTGGATATATAACTAGGTCACTAGGTCAGGTCAAATAACTTCTTTAAGTATTATTATGTTATGCACACTTGCAGCATTACATGGGCACTAACTGCTCACTGTAAATGATGGCTCTCTTGTTTATTATTTCCCCAGGATATTTTTAATATAGTAACATTCTGGGAAATGGCCAAAAGTTATTGAGTGGCATCAATATTACACTTATAAGGGAAAGGGTTATGAGAGAAGAAGATTAAAGATATTTGACATAAAAAGATATCTCAGATGTTCGAATATATATAAGCTTCATTAATATTTCTTCCACCAAAATTAAAGTTCTTTAGTGTATTGAAACATATCAATTTATTCATTGTAAGTCCTTCTTTCTACTATGTTTTCAAAAGACTTTCTCTGAAATAAAGGAATTATTTTCAACATACAGCAAATCAGCATCAGACAACTTAGAAAACTTCTATTTAAAAATATTGAATATCTAACAGTTACAGAATGAAGTTGGAAACATCGCATTCTGAGTAATTTCTCCTTTTGTCGCATTGTTTTCCAAAGTGGTCTGCTGCAGAGGCATCTTATGTCGCAAAGGGTTAATTCGTTCCAACATTCAAAACTTCTGCCTAAGGTGACTTGAAAACATTTTGGGTAAATTGAAAAATCACTTAGTCATTAAAAGAATGATTATCGGATAGATTTTCATGAATTCTGGCAAATTGATCATTTATGAGTTATTTCTCTTTTTGCCACATTGATTTCAGAAATAATTTGGTGCATATATGTCAAAATGTGAGTGCATGGTTAAATCTTCATAAATGTTTTTAGGTAGGTAAATTCCACTTATTTAAATCAGGTCTATTAAATGTTTAACTTTACGGATAAATGCATAAAATATTTTGCCATAAAACTTGACTTCTCCTATTATGTACACAAGCTTAAACAAATAGTTTAATGTTGTCAAATTTTCCTTTATCATTTGGGATGAAATTTGAAAATATCTCCTATTTTCAGGCACACAATAAACGCTAAAACAGAAACATTTCTCTGCTTTACTGAATTTACTGAAACATTTTTGTACAATATTTGTCATTATTTAGAATGATTACTTTAATTGGTGAAGAAAGAATTGAGAGCACAAGTTTGCATCATCTGGCTTTCACATTAATCTGGTACAGGGACAGACAACTTTTAAAAAGGCTTGAAAACATTTACTCAAAAATATGGAATCTGTAATATATATATTTCGTAAATATATATAGTTAACAACAGTGTTCAAAAGAACACAATGTGTTGTCTGCAAATATAAAAGTAACTGAAAGCGGGACGGACAGACAGACATTGGTGAATCTATCCTGATGTGTCACTCTGCCAAGTCAATTGTGACACAAAAATCTTTCATGTACAAAGTATAATCTAAAGACTATCATCGTTAGAGCTGATCAAATTCTCTGTGAATTAACGCTTTTCCACATACAGACACATTTTGACGCCTCTGCAGCAATGATCAATTTCTTCTTTTGCTGCATAGTTCTCTTGCAGAGGCATTAATCTGAGCTGTACATGGCAAAGGGCTCTTGTTACATAATAGAATATTATAAAGGATTATGGTAGCCAAAAAAATCTGGCTTTTTGTGGGAAGGAACATGTATACATCTACCCAAAGCTTCATCTAGGCAACTTGTGAGACTGGGTGACTTTCATTGTCAGAGATTTTCTTCATTTGTTTTCAAAGATGTCTGCTGCAGATTTGTTCAATGTGGCAAAGGGTTATATAAACGTTTTCTGATGCCTCTGCAACAGACGACTTCTTAAATACATTGTGACAAAAGGAGAAAGCTTTAATCAACCTTTAAACTGTAATTTATAGAGATTTTCCATATTTTTGCCTGGATTATTTAAAATTCGTCTGCTGCAGATTTCTTGTATGCAGTTAGAAAGGGTTAAATTATCTGCTGCAAAGTCTTCAAATGCCATCTTTGTGAGGGAATTCAATAGGTTAAATACTGTAGATCAATGAAGAACCTATTGAAAAACCTGTGGTAACTGGTTGATTCCAGACATCATCCCAAATGTTCGATGGTGTTAGACAAATTATGCAGATTAAGGTGACAAACAACAATAACTATAGCTTTAACATTTACTCCACTGTACACAACTTTATACAATTATTTGTGAATTATGGTATGCACAACTCTAAACTATAATTGAGAGCAATGGAGACTTAAGATATGACTGAGCGCTTGTTCATTACTTAATTATCAATATTAAGTAAGTTCTTATCCATAAAAAGGTAAGAATTTGTCAAAAACTGCGCCTGTACGAAATAGTCTGGGCAGACTAGAACCAGATTCTGTACAGAATAAAATACAGAAACTGTGCAGCAGTCTCTGTACAGAAAAAAATCTGGTTCATGTAGACATAGTTGAACCAGATTCTATAAATAGATTTTTCAAATGGAGACAAAGAGCAAAATCTGTACAGAATTTCGCGAAATATTTAAATTAGGCAGAAAAAAAATCGGTGTAGAAAAAATTCTGGGTGCAGAAAAATTCTGGCCAGAAAAAATTCTGGGAGCAGAAAAATTCTGGCCAGAAAAAAATCTGTACAGAATTAATTCTGTATGGAGAAATGCTAAAAATGTGTAGTAATATTTCCTTTCCCACTTGAAGACACATTTGCAGCAGAAAACCTGTGATAACATTGTTGAAAAAGGAGGGATTGTTTGAAACAAGCAATTTCTCCTTCTGCAACAATGTTTTTCAAAGATATTCAACTATTGGACATAATTGAAAACATTGTGACAAAAGGATAAATTTCTCAATGAAAAATTCGCAAAAAAAAAGGTGTAAGTAACATAATATTTTATTTAAGTTTAAACACAAACATTTTCAATATCAAACAAGATATTTTCTTTTAAACAACAATATAACAAATGATAAATGTTTAATTTACAAATATTATAACTAGAACTATCACTGAAGATGATAAATACCCCCCTAAACAGCACCTTCACATACACCATAACTAAATAAGTAAAAGGGCCTTAACACTGTAAAATAACATGCAATTGTAACCCCTTAACGATATGCACATCTCCTTTTGGTATAGAACCTTCATGTAAAATTTTATTGAATTGCACCCAGTGGTTTGTAAGAAATAGGCTGAACAAAATTATGAAAATATGGCTTCAGACCGACCGACACAGTGACTCCTGTATACCCCCCACTTCTTCGAAAGGGGGTATAATTAGTAAAAGGGTCATAGCTCTGTAAAATAACATGCAATTGTAAGACCTTTAGGATTATGCACATCTCCTCTTGGTATAGATGCTTCATGTAAAATTGTATTGAATACATCGAAGGGGGTATAATTATTCAATGTCATAAATGGTTTTAAATCATAAACTGTAGCATCTTTTGTTTCGTAACGTCTTGTTTCTCTTTCCTTGCTTGCCCAGGAATTTCTTGCTTGATCCATTTTTCAACTGCATGCCAACAATAATGTGAGTAACAGCATCTGGAATTTAAAAAAAAGAAGTTTTAAATTTTGCTATTATTTTACTCCTTTCCCATTTAAAATTTCATTTTTGACGACTTAAAATATTTTTGCATAGACATTTTCAAAGGCGTATGCTGCAGATTTGTTTTGTGTGGGAAAGTGTTAACTGAAAAAACACCTCAAATAAGTCCTACTGTAAAAATTTAGATTTTATCCTACACTATCCGAAAATGAGTATGTCCGAATACGACGCTAGTTATCAGTGCAAGCTCTCAACATCTGGTTTCGAAAAACCTGTGAAAAAGGTGGAAATATCAAATATTAAGAACAGAATAACGTAAGATTATATTTGATAGGTATTTTTCAATAAATAATCATATCTATTAGAATTATAAACCAAAAACTACGATGAAGATTTAAATATTTCTCTCACGGATTTAACCCAGAAAAACAGATGTGTCGAAGATCATGAAAATATATCTTTTGAAGATTGAGAAAGTATAAATTTCATTAGAAAGATAATATGTATTGCAATAGTAATGTATTACTGTTTAACACGTATTATTTTGAGGTATTTATTGAATTAATCGGGACTTTAAAACCGATTTGTCGCTGTGTTGACAAAGACATAAAATGGCGGCCAATCGCGTAGCGAACACGATTCGTACTAGAATTGCTATGCATTTGTCAATTTCAGGCCGATTTCCAGAATTTCTATATTAAAATAAAGCTCAGATTATAAGGTTTAATTTGATATTGATCAGAAAAAACATACCTGGTAGTAGAATATGAGGCGAACACCGCAAGGTCATCGTCTTTAAATTGCAGTCATTCAAATTTCCGCTTTACCGTTATAAACACACGTTCGTAAGTGTGACCCACTAAAATATCATCCGTCGTAACATTTGTAGCAAGTAAAACTCAAAAACTATTGAAATGAAAATGAAAAATGAGATATGAAAATAACAAAGATATTTTCTGGAAGTTTAAACATTGTTCTGTTCCAATGGATAACAATATTTTAATACGCTACACTCTTTGATAATATTTTATCCTTATGAATACTGTAATGTCATTCTATCAATATTTGGAACAAAATTAATAAAATACAGAAATCACAATCCCTCATTCCCTGTGTCTTTTAAACCAGGCATTATTCAAAACACAAACAAATTCTAGATGTTCAATGTATTTCTAACTTTAGTTGAAATGTTAAGCTTTCAGAATATGTATGGGTTTTTTATATACATGTGCCAAATGTGACTGATACATGTGCCAAAACACGCATGATTTAAGAAATTTTCTAAGCTCAATTATTCTGGTTCACTTTTTGTCTAAGTCCATTTTTCTGGTTCGCTTTTTTTTCTAAGTGCGAAAAATCTGTCAGATACAATTTATAATCTGTACAGACAAAAACCTGGTTCAGTAAGATTCTGTACAGAAAAAAACAAAAAGTCTGTACAGAATTTATATCAGATTCTGTGTCTGTGTTTATTCTGTACAGAAAACAGAAATTCTGTATGTATTCTGCCCAGAATTGGTACAGACTCTGTACAGAATTGGCTCAGAGTTTTCGTACAGGGGTGTTCTGACACTGGTTGCAGGAATTAGGGGGGGATAATGGTCAGGGCTAGATAAAGAGGAGTAACCCTTTCCCACGTACAATTTTTAACCAAGGTTAATCACTTCGCCATAAAGTCTTTATAAGCGTTAAATCATTTTTCTTGGTAAACAATGGAAATTTAGGTGCCATTGCTCAAAATTGCCCCTAAACCAGGGTTTGCAAAATAGGTTTTTAGTTACAACTGTTTCACGCCAAGCCCTCGAAATATGCATCTGATGTCTGTAAATATCTGAGCAAAACTATTGAAAATCTCTATAAATGAATGCATAAATGTTGAAAACTTTGTGGCAAAAGAAGAAATTGCTCAAATGTTATTCAAAAAGTGTCTCCAAGTGAGAAAGGGGTAACAGATTTTTGCCAAATACACTGTAATACTATCTTTATATTACTCATTGAAACCAATTGTCTTGGGTACTTAAAAAATAATTAATATTATTGTTTTGAATATCCACAAGATTGAATTTGATTGTCAAATAATAAAAATAACCCTTTCCCACATACACCACATTTGCACCAGACCACTTTGAAAATGTCTTGGCAAAAATAGGAAAATGTCTATAAATAAAAGGATCATTGTTGTCAAGCCTGCATGCAGTGAGCTAAATGACATAGCTGTCACAATGGAGGTTTGGTGTATGTATGTGTGTGAGTCCCTCTGTCCAAACCTTGTTCGGGTCGCATCTTAACCATGCATCATAGGATTTCCAAGAAACTTGGCACAAACGTTCACTATGATAAGGCAGTGTCTTGCACACAAAACCCAGGCCTGTACTCAAATGTCAAGGTCTTACTTAGAGGTCAAAGATCAAAATGAGTAATGTTTGATAGGACTGTACCTTGTCCAGCCCACATCTATGCATCATTGGATTCCCAAGTTACTGGGCACACATGTTCACCATAATGAGGTTTAGTACTTTCACACACAAGACCCAGGCTTGTACCTTGAAAGGTCAAGGTCACACTTAGAGGTCAAAGATCAAAATGAGAAACCATGCATCATATGATTCCAAAGTTATGGGGCACACATGTTCACCCTGATGGCAAAAGAGAAAAAAGGAGACTCTTCTCTTTTAACACTTTCCCTCTTGAAGATGTGTCATTACTGTTCTTAAGTTGGATGCCGTGTCAGCTACAATTATTTGTTTGGTAAACTTCTCAATAAGATCTTAACAAAAACTAACTTTCGTATGGTTTCCCATGTTTTTGCCACTAATGATAACACTTCTCTACATAATTAATGTCCACATTGCAAAAGTGGGGTTGAATTACCAAAACGCAAAATATTCCATTATTCAAATAATCAAAACGCAAAATAATCTATTATTCAAAAGATACTCAGTTCAAGGATTTATTATTTAATGAGGATAAGTACATTGTGTCTTTCAATACATGTGTCAGTGCGTAAAGATATTACTATTTTAAATATGCCTTAACCTTGCATACACAAAACATACTTGAAATTATGTATGTTAAACTTCAGAATAATATGGTATCTCAAAAAAAAAGAAAAAAGTGTTGGGTTATTGTACATTGTACATTTGACATTTCACAACCACTTCAGTATCACAAATTTGTTAGGCCCTTTAAATTAACTGATATCAGGTCAACTCTGTCAGTCTGTGCATTGCATGTAAGAGCACTATGTCTGTGACAAAACCATTGGAGCGGGCTCAACATATTGCCTGTGGGCATCTAGTTTTCTAAAGCTGCCTGCTGCAGATGCATCAGAAAGGTTAAGTTGGGCCAATTTTTTTGAGCTCTTTGATTTTTGCCAATTTAGCAATTGTCTTTATCTCTGTGCTATTAATAGGCCACTGCTGTGAGTCATGACAAGACAAATTCATAGGGTAGGTTAATTGAGAGGTTAATTGCACTTGGGAAGAGATACTAAACCTGTTACCACTAACAACAAACCTACAGCAGAAGACTGAAATAACCACGGCAACATTTGTAAATTCATCATCCTCCATCTTGTGGCTTCTAGAATAGGAATTGGCAAAGACCTTCATATTACCGAACATCTTGCATTGATAAGTATTTGCAGACATATCTACAGCTTTCCATATTCTTTTTTGACATTTATTGGTGTGTAGTATTTGTGAAAAAACCATCTTATGGCTTTCTTTTTCTTTTATTTAACCCTTTATGCCATGCAGATACATTTTGATGTATCTGCAGCCAATGACTTTTAAAAATATGTTATATGTAGGAAAGGTTAATGGTTCTCACCTGCAGAGCTACTCTCTGATTAATACTACTGCCTGTATACAGCACCATGACTTTGCATACTGTTAAGAGAGGAAATGGTGATAAATACACAGAATGTGTGACATTGGACTCACAAAGTTCATGGACATTTCTTTGATGGACATAAAAAAAAAAAGAGTAAATGAGCATAAACAATAAACACCCACCACTAAATCATTAGGGAAACCAGTTAATTAAGACAAAGCATAGGCAATAGTTGGGAAATAAGTACAAATTATTGCCCCAGCACATTCCTGTCTGTGCTTATTACCAGGTATATGGAAAGCTGAATTATTTTTGTATATTACCCTTTTCCTGTTACAAATTACTTGACACCTTTAAGTAGCATCAAATACATAAAGTAGGAAAAGGAGAAATTGTACGCTATAAGCAATGCAACTACCCTTTTCCTATATACATTAAATTTACAGCAGATTACTTTGAAAACATCTACGCAAAAATATGGAAACTCTATAAATGAAAGTACAAGAGAAAGTTGATGCAACACATCAATGTTGCCGGAAATCCATTCTGTACCGTAGTTACAGTTATCAACTGAGGGACATATTGGAACATCAGGGGTGGGTTCAAGTGAAAATGTATCATAACTTGCATTGTTATTAATTTGGGTTTGTCCAACTGTCTGTCTGTCCGTCACACTTCGTTTCCGTGCAATAACTGCCACAAATGTTAACCGGTTTTTTTCAAACTTCGTAACGAAGGTTAAATGCCTTAAGGGCTAGGCCAAGTTTGATCGTCACCTTCGGCAGACTTTATTCGGTGTAGTTATGGCCCCTTATTTAACAAAAAATGTTGTTTGTTGCTGTTTCCGTGCAATAACTGCCACAAATGTGAACCTTTTTTTTTCAAACTTGGTAACAAGGTTAAATGCCTTAAGGGCTAGGCCAAGTTCAATCGTCACTTTCGGCAGACTTTATTTGGTGGAGTTATGGCCCCTTAATTAACAAAAAATGTTGTTTGTTGCTGTTTCCGTGCAATAACTACCACAAATGTGAACCGTTTTTTTTCAAACTTGGTAACAACGTTAAATGGCTTAAGGGCTAGGCCAAGTTCGATCGTCGCTTTCGGCGGACATTATTCGGTGGAGTTATGGCGCCTTGATTAACAAAAAATGTTGTTTGTTGCTGTTTCCGTGCAATTACTGCCACAAATGTTTCAAACTTTGTAACAAGGTTTAAAATGCCTTAACAGCTAGGCCAAGTTCGATCGTCACTTTCGGCGGACTTTATTCCTACAATATTTCCTGCAAGCGGGGGATATAAATTTCATGAATTTGCTTGTTTGTCAACAAAGTGGTTGTCCTTCATTGAAATATAATTGAAGCCTGTTAATTGTGTTTGTATGAAGGAAAGTTTTAAAATAGACTCAAAGAGTAAAGATGAAAGTGTGCCTTGGCTTTGATGAAAAATTATAAATTTAATGGTCTGTGGTGTTATTTCTAAAGATTTTCACTGGGAATATTGTTTCATGATTTTTGATAAATGAACCCTTTCTAACCCTTTCCCTCATATAGACGCTTTCTGACGCCTCTGCAGCAGACGGCTGTTTGAAAACATAGTGACAAAAGAAGAAATTGCACAAAACGTGCAATTTCTCCTTTTGCCACAATGCTTTCCACTTTTTGTCATAGGTTATCCATTCAATTACGGAGATTTTCTATGTTTTGACAAAATACGTTCAAAGTCGTCTGCTGCGGAATTGTCGTATGAGGGAAAGGGCTAAGCTAAATGCAGCAGTCAGCAAATTTCTAAGATAATTATGAACAAGGAAACAACAGACATGTGTCACAATGTTTTCATTGCATCAAATTGTGTCTGCATTTGGGTAAGGTTCTAAGGAGCAGAAATACCTGTTTAATCCACTGATCTCATATTATTTCAATGTTGTAGTTTTTAACTCACCTGAGCACGAAGTGCTGAAGTTGAGTTATTGTGATCGCCTTTTGTCCAGTGTGCGTCGTCCGTCAACTTCTTCTCCTGACAGTAACCGGTGGGTCAATTGGGATGAAACTTCACAGAAAGCATCCTCTCAATGATCTCACCAGAATTCCTTCAAGCTTTTGGGATCCATGCAGAATTCAGTTTCCATAGCAACGAACAAAAAAAATAAAATCAGGGGTAAATTGAACTTTTAGCTACAAATGACAACTCCTACCATTCCAATCGACCATTTTCAACGTAACTTCACAGGAATGTTCCTTTGATGGGCCTCTTTCAAAATTGTTCAAAGACATTACACTCTGTGTAGAACTTTTGTTGGTGCGGCATCAGAAATTTTAGAAAAATACCCAAACTTTAAAAACCTCCATCTCCATCATCCATTCGTCAGATTTCAAGATAATATGGCAAAAACTGTTCAAGCCATATTGATTTCGTTGACAAACAGGGCAGCAAAGCGTCATCAGGAAAGGTGCAAAATGACAGAACTTTATAATTCCATTCTTATTAAAGTTCTAGTTAGATTTCAAGATACAAATGGCTTATACTGATAAACTATTTCTTTAACTGAGTGTCCACTCCTTGCAGTTTCATTTGAACTCATGATCAAATTTTCACAGATATTTGCAGTTAAATATTTGCTTCTAATTTACTATCATTCAGGTGATCGATTTAGGGCCATCTTGGCCCTCTTGTTTTATTTGTCTGGAATGTAATATTGTTCTGTTTAATTATTTTCACTTGAAAAGGAATCATAATCAGTTTTAGATATAAAAGAAGCCCTGTGATTGTTTAATAACTTTTCGACAAATTATCTTTAATGCTTGAACTCTCTAAATTGAACAATTCTGTTTGATTATCTTCACCAAACTTTGTGAGATTCATGGTTACAATATCTTTGAGAAATTTGATATCCAGTGAGCCTAGCTAGAGCTAGGTGTTCACAGGAATGTTTCAGCCAGCCCATTCTTTTGAGTACCCATAACAAAGGGTTTATGAATCAAATATGGATATGCAAAAGTGAAATATAATAAATGCACCACCCCATGTTTCTAGTTTTACAAAAATAACAAATAAATTTTAATAATGTCACAGAAACCTTAAATAAAAGTTTCCACATATGACAAAACTGCAGCACTTGAAAGCATTTTTATATAATATTTGAACTGGGAACAATATATTGTGGCAAAAGGACGAATTAATCATTTAAGGAGAATTTTTTGTTGGCACAATGTTTTCAAGAGTTGTGTGCTGCAGCTAGAAGCTTCAATTGTGTCAGCAAGTTGGAAGGGTTCACCACTTTCCCATCCACCAAAACAATGCAGCAAATGACTTAGAAAACATCTAAGCAATAATATGGAAAACCATCGAGATCTCTATACTCGAAAATTAATATTGAAAAATCTCGCAAAAAGAGAAAATTATACATAACGAGCAATTTCTCCTTATGTCACAATGTTTTCCAAAGTTGTCTGCTTCAGAGGTATGAAAATGCCTGTACATGTGGAAAAGGGTTAATGCTATTAAACGGGTGAGGTTAGTTCTAATTAATTAGGGTCTTGGGTTGCATGTTGCATCTCTCTGAATAGATAAAAGCATTATGTTACTTAGATTGATCAGAGGTGTGATGTCATGAACACTTGCTCGATTTTTTAAAAGTGCACTTTCATTGGTCTCAAATTTACCCTTTCCTAGGCACATGCAGACAGCTTTTAATGATTCTTTTCAAAGTCGTCTTCTGCATTTTTGTTATATGTAGAATATAAATTTTGCTATGTAATCAATTTGGAATAGAAATGTTATCTTAACAAGATAGCGGTCTGAAGGATATCTACCATCTAGCATGGAATTACATGTGCAGGGGTTACTAAATACCTGTATTCAGGAAGCAGTTCAGCCATGAGGCTATCTCTTACGATAATGGCTATCAATCCAGGGGTTGTGAGTTTGACCTTGGATCGGCCATTCATTCCTTTTGATTTACAAAAGAAATTGTGATTAGCATGCATTCATCTTCCACCAATGGGTTTTAAATAGCCTATGTGGGAAGGTAGCCAGTTGCTTGTAAGAATGATTGATTGTAGCTTAACGCCGTTTTCAACAATTTTTCAGTCATATCACGGCAGCCAGTTCACCTACTCATGCGTTTCTTAGCTTTCTCACACCAGTACTCCACACAGCATACTTTCTAGCTGTTTTTCCACATAATTTTAGTCTTTTAGACCATTGATGAAAGACAAATGACGCTTGTCACAGTGACTTTTGTCAAACGTCGGAAAGAATGTTGGCCAAGCTGCGATTCAAACTCACAACCCCTGGATTGACAGCCCACTTCACTACCGGGGCTCGGCTGCTTGTAAGAAATGATGTTTTAGGAGTTCTCAGGTGCAAGAACACCTCGAAACACATGGTGATGTGAACTGGTTGCCGTGGTATAACTAAAAAAAAATGATGAAATTGGCATTTAAAGCTTCAATTACCCATTCAATCATAAAAGAGGAATTACTGCTTTTGTCACAATTTTTTAAATTTTATTATAATAATAGAACTTACATCAGTTCTATAGAGATTTATCATATTTTTCTCCTAATCTTTCAAAATTATCTGCTGCAGATTTTGTTGTATGTCGCAATTTCTCCCTTTGTCACAATGTTATCAAAAGTCGTCGGCTGCTGTTGTGTAAAATTTCTTCTGCATTTTAGTGGGGACAGGGTTAAAGTCACCCGTAGCATGACAAGGGTTATGACTGCTGCAGATAATAATCATCAGATACCACCCAGTAAAACCTATTAACTTTTACTCTCATTAACTTCATTAACACTATCCCACATAATAGACGCTTTCTGACGCCTCTGCTGTGCAAATGACTTTTGAAAACATTGTGGCTAAAGGATAAAATTGCTAAAAAAAAAAGCAATTTCACCATTTGCCACTATGTTTTCAACTTTAATTCAGTAATTATACATTCATTTATAAAGATTAAATTTTCATGTTTTTACATTATTGTTTTGAAAGTTGTCTGCTACTGATTTGTTGCATGTCGTATGAGGGAAAGGGTTAAAAGGAAACAAAATGCCCTATTGAACCCCCCCCCCCCCCCCCCCCCCCGACTTTCATATCTCTTTGAGCTCCATATGGTTTAACGGTTAGCATATCATTTATTTCAAAATACATAAGCTTTTTTCTCACACATTTTAGATATATATTCAGGCTTAAGACTCCAATCTTTTCACCTAGCTAGAGGTTTAGATGACGAGAATCAGAGTTAACCCTTTCACACATACAGACGCTTTCGGACACCTGTGAAGCAGGCTTCTTTTGAAAACATTGTGGACGAAAAAGAAATTGCTCAAGATAAGCAACAATGTTTTTTATCTGTTTTTAGCTCCACTGGCTGAAAGCCAGTCGAGCTTATGTCATGGCGAATTGTCCGTTGTGCGTGCGTGCGTGCGTGCGTGCGTGCGTGCGTGCGTGCGTGCGTGCGTGCGTTAACTTTTTCCTTTAAACGACTTCTTCTCCCTAACCACTTGGCCAATTTGGTTGAAACTTCATGGGAAGCATCCTCTCAATGTCCTCTACTAAATTCCTTCAAATTTTTTTGATCCATTCAAAATTCTGGTTTCCATGGCAACCGAAAGAAAAAAATAGTGAGAACTTAAAAAATCTTATTCTCCGAAAGTGTCAGGCCGATTTTCAAATAATTTTGTAGAAATGTTCCTTGGGTGACCCTTTATTAGATTCCTTCAAGAAATTTTGATTGGGCGAAAAACATGGCCGCCAGGGGGCGGGGCTTTTTTGCGTTATATAGCTATAGTGAAAACTTAAATAATCTTCTTCTCAAAAAGTGTTCAGCAGATTTTCAAATAATAATGTAGAAATGTTCCGTGGGTGACCCTCTATCAGATTCCTTCAAGCCATGTTGATTGGTAAAAAAACATGGCCGTCACAGGGCGGGGCTATTTTGCCTATATGGCTAAAGAGCACCCTTAAAAAATCTTCTCCTCCAAAAGTGTCAGGCCGATTTTCAAATAATTTTGTAAAAATGTTCCTTGTGTGAACCTTAATTAGACTCCTTCAAGAAATGATGATTGGGCGAAAAACATGGCCGCCAGGGTGCGGGGCTTTTTCGCGTTATATAGCTATAGTGAAAACTTAAAACATCTTCTTCTCCGAAAGTGTTCAGCCGATTTTCAAATAATTTTGTAGAAATGTTCATTGGGTGACCCTCTATCAGATTCCTTCAAGCCATGTTGATTGGTCGAAAAACATGGCCGCCAGAGGGCGGGGCTATTTTGACTTATATGACCATAGTGAAAACTTAAAAAAGTGTCAGGCATATTTTCAAATAATTTTGCAGAAACATTCCTTTGGTGACACTCTACAAGATTCCTTTAAGCCATGGTGGTTGGTAAAAAAAATAGCCACCACGGGGCAGGGCTGTTTGGAGATTTTATTTTTGCCTTATGGCCGTGGAGCGATACTGGCCCTCTTGGGCCTCTTGTTAATACTTATGATACCTTCATTTCTAGAGGTTTTCTACCTTTTAGCCTTTATGTTTTCAAAGTCATCTGCTGCCGATTTGTTGTATGAGGGAAAAGGTTAACTGCTGTTTTGCCACAATATCTCTCTTATTACCAAAGCAAACCCTATATGATGTGGGTACTCAAAAGATAGGGTTTAAGAATTGGATATGGATTTAAGAATGTAAATTACATAGTTAGCTCCCTTATCTATTTATAGAGGCTATTATTAAGAGCTCTGTTATGCAAACCTTTTCAAAGCTGAATTTTTTAATCGGTTTTGTCCAGCTTTGCTTTAGGAAGAGAAGTGGGGTCCATTTTAGGATTATCAAGATAACAATGTTGAATTGAGCAGACTTTTCTCCTGAAAATATTTGTTTGTATTGACATTATATTTGGGAGGAATAAAATTAAGTGTGAATGTGATACATATTATGGAAGCATTTTTGGAAAAGGTGAAATTGCTTGATCTGAGCCTTTTCATTTGCTTTTCCTTCCTTTAAACCGTGCAGAGCTAGGTGTCACCAATTGTCTGTTTCAGGGAAACGATGGAATTATATCTCAAAACTACTCCAAGAAATGGGGTTCAATTATCACACAATGCTTTTGTATAGCAACCCATGAAGCAAGATGATTAGATCTGTTCAGCTAGATAGAGGAAAGAAATGATGTACATATTACACATAAATTCATTATTTGGTCACAAACTTCTTCGGTAGCTAGGATGAAAGTAATAAATCAGTGGGTCCAATTGTTTTCTTTCTGTTGGCAGACGATACTTTTTATGGAATAAATCAGTTCAGGTCACACACAAGATGGATTGTCAATATAGGACGATGATGGTTATATCAGAAAGGAGTCTCCGATATCTGCCTGGCAGAGATATTCTGTCTACCCTTCTATTGTTTTTGGACTTAATGGTTTCACTTCTGGCTCTGATGATCTCCCATATTTACCCTTTTCTGCTTTATAACTAAAAGGAAACATATAAGCTTAAGACTTTTTTTCATCATTTTTTTTTTTTTTTCAAAATCATACTTATCATTTTAATGTTTGTCATATTAAATATACTTTGCAATGAATCTGCAGAAGGCAACTTTTAACAAAATCTGATCTTGGTAAATCTGTATAGATTGTAGAAAAGGAAGAATTTATAATTGCTCATAATCAGCAAATGTTTCCTTTTACCTACAATGTTTTCAAAAGTCATCTGCTGCAGATGCTTACAAACAGCCTTCTGCATGTGACCCGGACCAGGGAAAGCGTTAAGATTAGTGTCCTATTGTACTGGGACAAATGACTAAAAGGATGTTCTATCGACCCTTTGCCATCTATATATATATATACATATATATACATATATAGGTGTTTCAGTCAGAAAACTAATTTCCAAGAATGAAAATGAAACGTCTGAAAACAAACCGATATTATATTATATTGTAGACTAACATAGTCATGTTAACCCTTTCCCACTTACAGACGCTTTCTGACGCCTCTGACTTTCGAAAACATTTTGACAAAAGAAGAAATTGTTCAAGACGAGCAATTTCTCCTTTTGCCACAATGTTTTCAACTCCTTTTTAGCTCGACTATTCGAAGAATATGAGAGCTATACTACTCACCCTGGCGTCGGCGTCGGCGTCGGCGTCGCCGTCGGCGTCGGCGTCCACGTCACACTTTGGTTAAGGTTTTGCATGCAAGTTCTTAAATACTACATGTATTGCATTGAAACTTTCTACAACCCTACCAAACTATCACACCAATGTAGATTATCAAGTTAGATAACTCTATCCTGCATTTTATGCAAGTTATGGCCCTTTTTTACTTAGAAATTCTGGTTAAAGTTTTGCGTGCAACTAAAGTAAGAGTCCATATCTTAGTATTTAATTGATGCATTGCATTGAAACTTTATACAGCACTACCCAACTATCACACCTATGTAGATTATCAAGTTAGATAACTCTATCCTGCATTTTATGCAAGTTATGGCCCTTTTTTTACTTAGAAATTCTGGTTAAAGTTTTGCGTGCAACTAAATTAAGAGTCCATATCTCAGTATTTACTTGATGCATTGCATTAAAACTTTCTACAACCCTACCCAACTATCACACCTGTGTAGATTATCATCTAAGATAACTCTATCCTGCATTTTATGCAAGTTATGGCCCTTTTTTTACTTAGAAATTCTGGTTAAAGTTTTGCATGCAACTAAATTAAGAGTCCATATCTCAGTATATACTTGATGCATTGCATTGAACCTTTATACAACCCTACCCAACTATTACACCTATGTAGATTAACAAGTTAGATAACTCTATCCTGCATTTTAGGCAAGTTATGGCACTTTTTTTTACTTAGAAATTCTGGTTAAAGTTTTGCGTGCTACTAAATTAAGAGTCCATATCTCAGTATTTACTTGCTGCATTGCATTGAAACTTTCTACAACCCTACCCAACTATTACACCTGTGTAGATTATCAAGTATGATAGCTCTATTCTGCATTTTATGCAAGTTATGGCCCTTTTTTTACTTAGAAATACTGGTTAAAGTTTTGCGTGCAACTAAATTAAGAGTCCACGTCTCAGTATATACTTGATGCATTGCATTAAACCTTTATACAACCCTACCCAACTATCACACCTATGTAGATTATCAAGTATGATAACTCTATCCTGCATTTTATGTAAGTTATGGCCTTTTTGGACTTATAAATTCTGGTTAAAGTTTTGCATGCAACTACATAAAGAGACCATCTCTTAGTAACTACTTGATGCATTGCATTGAAACGTTATACAGCCCTTACCAACCAGCATTTTATGCAAGTTATGGACCTTTTTGGACTTAGAAATTCTGGTTAAAGTTTTGCAACTACATTTAGAGTGTAATCTCAGTAACAACTTGAACAATTGTATTGAAACTTTATACAACCTTTCCCAATTGTACAACTATAAACACAACCAATTAAGATAACTCTATCCTGTATATGGTGCAAATTGTTGCCCTTTTTTTACTTAGAAATTATGGTTAAAGGTTTGCGTGCAACTACATTAAGAGTCCATATCTTAGTAACTACTTGATGCATTCCATTGAAAGGTTATACAACCCTATCTAACCATCAAACCTATGAAAATAATCATGTTAAATAACACTATCCTGCATATAATGCAAATTATCACCCACTAAGAAATTGTGGTTAATGTTTTGCATGCAACTACATTAGAGTCCATTATCTCGGTAACTTAAATAAGCGGTGGAATAGTCGAGCGCGCTGTCCTCCGACAGCTCTTGTTATGATTAAACTTTCCCTTATAAAGATATAACATAATCTAACCCAAATGTTTGCAAATAAGTTGTATGTGGGAAAGGGTTAGGAGAAAAAAACACTTGTTTATTTAATTCTTTACCACATGCAATAAATCTGCCGCAGCAGACATTGAAAGCATTTTGGCAAGTCTCTAATTAAATATATTATAGATTTAATAATGCTCTGCTAAAACCAGTCTTAAGGTTAAGATTAGCCTGCACATCTGTTTTATCTGGCTCTGCACATAGTAGCTAATATGTCATTAAAGGTTTCCAGAAACGTTTGGTTAAAAACCCAGTTTCTATTAAGATCCAATAACATGGATGCCAATGCAGATATTTGTTGCTTAAAAGTTGGTTTTTCTAGTGTTTGACTTGAAAAGTGATTATAACAATTTGACAAATGGAGAAATAATTTTATGAACAATTTCCCCTTTTGCCATCTGCTGCATTTCCACACTTCCACAAAATTATGTGGGGCAAAGGGTAATTTTTGTCCCCCGCTTTAGCGAAAGCGTGGGGACTATTAGTTCTCATTCGTCAGTCAGTCCGTCAGTCCGTCAGTCCGTCCGTCAGTCACGCTGTCACAAAAACTTTAACCTTGGTCATAACTTCTGAACCGTAATAGGTACTGCTTTCATATTTCACATGTGTATTCCTTGTGACAACCCCTTTCCATCAATACCAATTTTTGTGACCTTGACCTTGGCGGGGGACCATAATTCTCTGAATTTGCTTGTTTTTCCTGTAAAATGTCTGCATAAAAGAAAGAAAAATACCTTCTGTTAATTGCTCCTATACAAGCCAGATTTGAAGCCTGCAATTATATAATCCTCTTTTATAACAGTTCAAGATTTGTATAAATTAGATCCCTCTTGAGGCAAATGGAGAAGTTGCTAATTATGAGCAACTTCTCACAATGTTTATAACTTTATTCAATAATTTACATAGATTTTTCACATTTTTTACACATGTGCTGCAGACTTGTTGTATGTGGGAAAAGGGTTTTAAGGAAGTATTGTGTGACTTTAAACAGACAAAAAACACTCACTGTAGTGTAGTAGTAAGTGTTTTTAGCTCAAGGTGAGTTATTGTGATTGCCTTTTGTCTGTCGTCTGTCAACTTCTTCTCCTCAGTAATCAGTGGGTAACTTGGGATGAAACTTCACAGAAAGCATCCTCTCAATGACCTCACAAGAATTCCTTTAATTATTTGCGATCCATGCAGAATTCTGGTTTCCATGGCAACGAAATGAAAAATAATTAAAATTCTTCTTCTCCCAAACTGGCAGATTTTCAAATAATTTTGTAGAAATGTTCCTTGCATCACCCTCTATCAGATTCCATGTTGGTTGGTTGAAAAACATGGCCGCCAAGGGGCGGGGCTATTTTGCCTTATATATGGCTATAGTGAAAACTTAAAAAATCTTCTCCTCTGAAAGTGTTTGGCCGATTTTCAAATATTCCTTAGGCTTTCTATCAGATTCCTTCAAGCAATGCTGATTGGTCTAAAACTAACGCCGCCAGGGGGCTGGCTGGGCTTATATGGCTAAAGTGGAAAAAAATATCAGGTGAGCGATCCAGGGCCATCATGGCCCTCTTGTTCATATATTTAACCATTCCCATATAAAACGCTTTTTTATGCAGCTGCAGCAGATTGCTATTGAAAACATTTGGCTATAGGAGAAACTGGTTAATATAATTAGCAATTTCTCCAATCCAACGTTTTCATTCATCAAAATTTTCCTAATGTTTGCATCAAACTCACCTACCTTACACAATATCTTAAGTTACATTTTAAAATTGTAGTAACCTGTAATAAAACTTGGTTTGTAGAACAAGTTTATGGAGACCATTCATGGGTTTACGTTTGGGGCCCCTAGGGTCAAGGTCATGGTCAATGTTACTAAAGTTACGGCTGACATGTAACCAAACTTGGTATGTAGAAATAGTTTATGAAGACCTTTGATGGGATTGCATTTGGGTCCCCTAGGTTTAAGGTCAAGGTCGCTGTTACTAAAAATAGATAAACAGTTGAACTGAATATCTTAAGTTACGAGTTACATAATTGTTACCAAACTTGGTATGTAGAAAGAGTTTATGGAGACCTTTCATGGTATTGCATTTGGGACCCCTAGGTTCAAGGTCAATGTCACTGTTACTAAAAATAAATAAACTGTTGAACTGAATATCTTAAGTTATGGTTGACATATTGTAACCAAACAAGATATGTGGACAGAGTCATGGAGACCTTTCATAAGATTGTGTTTAGGACCCCTACACTCACTGAGTCAAGGTCAAGGTTGCTGTCCCTACAAAATAGAAAAACAGTTGAAATTGGATATCTTTAAATAGGATTGACCCTAGGGTCAAGAGCAAGGTCGCTGTTACTAAGAATAGAAAATCAGTTGAAACTCAATTCTTTTGTTACAGTATACATTAATTATAACTAAACATGGTATGAAACTGTTTCCTTAAATGGAAACATTTTTTTTCTCATTTGGTATGTTCTTTTATGACATACACACAACATTCAACAAAGCAGCTTAATTATAATTCTCAAAGTTCTTCCGTCAATCATTTAAAACCTGGTTTTGGTTGCATTGCGTCTTTCTTCATTTTTCAGTAATCATTCTTTCTGCCTGCACATCCTGTCAATTAGCTATTAAACTATACACTTTGAAAATGCTTGACATGCTATGCAGATGGTGGATCTTTCAATACTAATTATGCTCTTTTAAAGTCAGACATGCAAAATTAAATGCTGGTTAAACCCTGTACGCTGATGCAAGAATTATTCAAAAGTCGTCTGCTCGTCTGCTTCAGATGTGTCAGAGAGCGTCTCCAAGATAGTAAGGGTTAAAAGTTGAAGATTCACAGTAGTTTAATTGTCAAAATAATTGCATTTGGGTGAGTGCCTGGAAAATATTGGGTAGTCTGTTAAAGGACGGTAAATGGTAATAAAATACTGGTATACTTAATTAAGTGAAAGCAGTATTAACCCTTTCTTAGGTACAATGATTCTGCAGCAGACTTGATACTTTAAACAATATTATCAAAGTAATCTGAAAAATCACATACAATCATCACTTAACATGTTAGTGTAATTTTGCCAACAATTTTAACACACCTGCAGGAAACGACTTTTGAAAAAATTGTGGCAAAAATAGCTAACAAAATATCAATAATAGTTATATAACAAGCCAAACTTATTGGTTGACCTTTATTGATGAAGCAAATGCACTGGCACCCCTCTATAACGCCCTCCGTTTTACCGCTGTTCTCGGTATAAAGCTGGTCTTGCTTGGCTCCCGAATTTTAGTGCATGAAATAGGTGGGAATAGAATTATAAATTTTCAAAAACCTAACGTTTGAAACACCAAAAAACGATCCGATCTCATTTCCGCACTATATCACGTTAATCCACATTTTTGCATAATGCTGTTCAACATTACAACAATAGACAGGCTGTTTGCATAACACTTTCAATATTACAACAATAGACAGATAAAAAAAAAAAAATCAATATCGTTTTTGTGCGGCTGCCTGCCTAATGCTTTCAATATTACAACAATAGACAAATAAAAAATTGATATCGGGTGTAATGTTTGTTTGTGCATTATGCTAATTGTGTTCAGTCACCTTGCAAACTGATACAACTTTAAACGACATCGGCTGTCATGGTGTGACACACTACAAGCTCATAACTTCATAATGTACCAAACAACCAATTCTGAGCATTCTGAAAATTGCGCAAAATTGTGTCTGGATGTCATACATCTCTCCGATCTTCGTAGTGAATGCAACTAGGGAAACCCAAAATATACACATGACCATTCCAGCCAATCATATTTGCGATATGTAAATTAAAACTTATTAGCTCAAATGTATGCAGTAAACGTCGTCTATATTGGGCCCGTTGAATAGGCATGCGCTTGAGACATGTATCGATTGTAAACTTCCGCAAATATTGCAAAACTGAAAGTATACTCTCAGCCACTTGGTAAATCTTGAAAGTTCACTGCAATTACAGCGAATTGTCAAAGAAATAACCCTGTAAACGATCGACGATTAGAAATGCGTATTATTCGGTCCAAAACTTTAACTCGCAAAAATCTGCTGGTGCCTGAAATCTCACCTCGCGAATTGAAATTTGCAATTTGCGAGTATGCGAGCTTAAATTCGAGCCCTGATACATCTATCAAATGTCAAAAAAAAAAGGTATATCTTGCAAGCTTGTTTTAGCCAAAAACAGTCTCTCTTTGCAATTGAATTAGTGTATGCATTATTTTAATGACTCGGCGGATTATCAATTTAACCCCGTTAATATCGCTGTGCAAGACCATGGCTCCCAAGTACAGCCTTGTAATGAGTCTACAGTGTACTAGGAAATCAATATTGGAATCAGTAACATAGATTCCAACGTGTTCGTCATATATATATGTGTGTATACACTAGGGATGGGACCAGGTTCCCGAGTACTCTATTGATTGTTCGAGTACCGGTTATCAGAATAGGTACGTGAGTACTCGATTATAAACTCGCCATTTTCTGTTATTCATCTGATAAAAGTAAAATAATTTAAACTTGAAAAATATTGAATTGGTTGTTCTCTCCCTGATCCATTGTAATCCGTTTTAAATGGCGACTTGATTGCAATCACAAGTCAATGAAGACCAACGTGACAAACATGTAGTGATTTGAATGTTATCTCCAGACAATTTGCAACAAAATGTCAAAATTTCACACCTTTGTCGTAATTGTGTTTTCAATTGGCATCACGTTTCAATTGGATAATTTTAAGAAATACACTTTATAATTATTGAATAAACTTGTTCGTCAAAGCATTAGAACAATGTTTTATCATTCTTATTTATTCAAATGAAATGGGAACTTAATAATTATATACAATTGTGAGATCTAGGTTTCCTTTTTTACGAGCGCGGCCATTCTTCTTGAATATTTTTAGTCATGTAAATATTACGGACACCGGTTAATAATAAACTGAAAGTACAAACACTTCTAATTGTTTATCTATATTTCTTATTTTCATAGGTGATATTAATATTTACAGCTAGTTGTTGGTTATTGCTTTCTTTTTGCGCCTGTAAAAGTGTATGAAAGTCTGCACCAAACGTTTGGATGTTTACGCGAATACAATTTCTGGGTGTTATTGTTGAATTATTTGGTGTTTTCTTTTAAAGCAAAACAACTTGTTTCCTTCAAATATCAAATATTGAATAAAGAGGCCAACACAAGCGCACTTGGTACTTATAAAAGACAATTAAAAGTAAGTGAACGATGGCCAGAATATTACGAGAGGCAAGACTTTTTGATGAATAAGTAAACACATTTTGACAAGGAGTACTAATATCGATACTCGTTCACATCCCTAGTATATACATTTATTATATGCCTGTACATTTTCCGGTGGAAATACATGCAGATTGACATGCGCAAATACACCACGACAGATTAAAATTCCGTATCTACATGCGGTGTAAATACAAGATTGTGATGTCAGACAGTGCGCGGAATACTTTCAGCGAGGTATCCCCAATAAACAATGTATTGAATCTGTATATTTAATAGTTTTTTCGCTCTTCATAGATCGTAGGTATATAATAAAAGGAATATTACGTTGCGGGAGCGATAAATGGGTACGTATTGCACGACTCGTAGCGTGGGAAAATCCATATCTTACTCGACCTTCGGTCTCGTAAGATATCGATTTTTCCACGCTACTTGTCGTGCAATACAAACCCTTTTATCGCTCCCGCAATGTAATATTCCGTATGTACCGATATATTTATACGAAAAAAAACCATAAATGGGTTTTTTCGCTTATAGGTAACGGGCGTGAGATTTTTTTTTTTTTTTTTTTTTTTCAATAACCCATGAAGCGTTCTGAAATGAAACTGGAAAAATCCATGGGGGCTGCCATTTTGGATATGTATAAAAAGCAGACGTAAAACACAGATTGAAAATTATTGTCGGCTTTTTAATCATTTTTTTTAAAATCGGTATTTTGGGTATGTATAAAATGAGCAGAAAAACACGGATTGAAAATTATTGTCGTCTTTTTAATCAATTTTTTTTAAATCGATATTTAAGATCATTAAAGTGCTGGAATTAACATTTGTACGAAAAGTTAAAAATAAAATAAATGGAAATCTATAAGAAATATGTTTTCCCGTTCGTCAAAAAAACGACATCATTAGCCTTCTACGCCCGAAACTAAATTTTGACTGTATCGTAGCCAAAGAAGGACGTGACGTTATTTCCGTTACACTTCATCTTGGCGTAACGTCAATGGAGCGACGTCGTTTCCCGCAAAAAAGTGGTATCAACATGAAAGACCCCAAATTCATATACATGAGCTATTGACTCAATCATTCAAAGTATAATTATTTATCAAACATTGTGGCAAAAGGATAACTTTCTCATAAGGAGCAATTGTTCTTGTTGCGACAATCTTTTCCTAAATCGTTGCATAGGCCTCAAAAACCGTCTCTAATAGGGAAAGGGTTTAGCAGAAATGTGACCCCTTACATAATTTGTTCCAGTCATGCTTGAAAAAGGCAGTCGCCAGGTGGCATCAGAAAAGGGCTGATCTATTTGCTTCTTTACCATAATGCAGGTGATCGATTAAGGATCATCTAATGGCCCTCATGTTTTAACCTCGTTCATTATAAATTTATTCCTTGATTTTCTGAAAGTCTTTACTTTATTATTTTCTGTTCGTAATAATAGACAACAGCAATACGAATTGCAAATATGTTTTGATGACATTAACATTATTATTGTCTAGTCAATTACTTATAAATCCTTTTTTATGGCCAAAGTATGCTCTTTAATTTTTGTTTATAATTATCTTGCGTTTTTTTCGTAAATAGGTAGCACCTATAGATATATTACCCCCTTCAAAGAAGAGGGGGTATATAGGAGTCACTGTGTCGGGCAGTCTGTCTGTCTGTCTGTCTGTCGGTTGGCATGTTGGCCGGAAGCCATAATTTTGTCCGGCCTATTTCTTACAAACCACTGGATTGAATTAAAAAAAAAATAACTTGAAGCTTCTATACCAAGAGGAGATGTGCATATCCTAAAGGGGTTACCATTGCATGTTATTTTACAGAGTTATGTCCCTTTTACTTATTAAGTTATGGTGTAGGTCAAGGTGCTGTTTAGGGGTATTTATCATCTTCAGTGATAGTTCTAGTTTCATTTGCTGCATGTGGTATTTCTTGGAAATAAAGCCAGTGTAAAATGTAGTGATAATGGGTATAATGATCATTATAATGAACAATAACGGCTTCTCTTGGCTTCTCTTGGCATGTAGCTTGTGAAAGAATAATGTTATAACATCAACGTATGTACTTACTTACTACTAAGATACTTGTACTTAACCCTTTCCCTCATACGACAATTCTGCAGCAGACGACTTTGAATGTATTTTGTCAAAAAAAATCTTCATAATTGAATGGATAACCTATGACTAAAAGTGGAAAACATTGTGGCAAAAGGAGAATTTGCACGTTTTGTGCAATTTCTTCTTTTGTCACTATGTTTTCAAAAAGCCGTCTGCTGCAGAGGCGTCCAAAAGCGTTTATATAGGGTTAAACCCCTTTTCAACATACAACAAATGTACAGCTTGCGACTTTGAAAACATTTTGTCAAAATTATGGAAACCCTTTATCAATGATATAACAGTTATTGTATAAAGTTGAAAACATTGTGGCAATAGTAGAATTTGCTCATCATGAGCAATTTTTCCTTTGGCCAAAATGTTTTCAGTTCTTTTCAATAATTTTACTTTTATTCATTATATATACATACATATAGATTATATCATAATAGAGTCTGTCCATATTTATGCTTTGAAGTTCTCAAAGTTGTTTGCAACTTATCTGTTGTATTTTGGAAAGCGTTAACCCAAATATGGAAGCATTTATAACCCAATTGCTTTTTTTGCCAACACATCTGTTTACTTTACTGATGCTGAGGTCAAACAAGATCCTAATTCACCTGACATGGCTTGTCTACTGACCCAGACATTTATGCAACGAATTACTTTGTCTGAAAACAATTTAAGCAATATTACCTGACATACCATTTATAGACAAGGTTGTGAATTAGATAATGAGATTTAAGTCAATGTGAATCTTTTTTTAGCTGACCTCAAAGGTGAGCTATTGTGATCTAAGTATCGTCTGTAAAAAATTGCTTCAAACGACATCTCCTTCTAAATACCTTGGCCAATTTTGATGAAACTTCACAGGGATGTTCCTCGGGTGGTGTGCTTTAAAATTTGTTTAAAGAATTAATTCCATGCAGAACTCTTTTTGCCATAGCAATTTTACAGTTATTGAAATGAAAAAAATCCTATAAAGATTGTCTTGTCTGAAACAGAAAGGCGTTACTAGACAACTTTTGAAAATATCACGTCAAATGAAGAAATTGCTCAAAATTAGCAATTTCTCCTTTTGCCAAAATGTTTTCAACTCTGTTTAACCCTTTCCCTCATATGACAATTCTGCAGCAGACGACTTTTAACGTATTTTGTCAAAACATAGAAAATCTCCATAATTGAATGGATAACCCATGCACGTTTTGTGCAATTTCTTCTTTTGTCACTATGTTTTCAAAAAGCCGTCTGCTGCAGAGGCGTCGTCAGAAAGCATCTATATGAGGGAAAGGGTTAATAATAATAACATTTTCATTAATAAAAAGTTTCCATATTTGTCTTTAAAGCAATCTGCTACAGTTTTGCTGTATGTAGTAGTGGGTTATTTCACAATATATAGTTATAATTTTGTATAATAAAGCTATATTTCTTTTCAATTTCAGTATGCAGTTTTGCAGTACACAAGAGATGCCATGTCTATGTGTCATTCCAATGTCCAGGGGCTGATAAAGGTCCAGATTCTGATGTAAGTAGCAGCACAATCCCCTTTCCAACAGACCACATCTGCAGCAGACAACTTTTATGGAATATCCCTATAAATAAGAGTTTATGAAAGTCTTATTCCTTAAAAATGATATGAAAGAGTCTCATCTGATAAAAGACAGATCTAATGCGTCCAATAAAAGGTCTTTGAAGAATTTTTTGTCCTCGGTTCTTTGTGTTTAATTAAATTTTAACCTTTCACACATCCAGCAAATCTGCAGCAAATGATCGACTTATAGGAAACCTCTAGGCAAGAATATTAAAGATCTCTATACAAGAATGTAGCATTTGTAACCCTTTCCCACATACAGCAAACCTTTTGAAAACATCTAGACAAAACCCTGAAAAATCTCTATAAAAGATCTCCATTATGAGCAATTTCACCTTTGGCCACAATTTTTTCAAAGGTCTTCTGCTGCTATTGCGTCAAAATGTGTCTGCAGGTGGGAAATGGGGTTAAATACAGATGAAACCTTTTGCCACAAGGTTTACAAAAGTGATTTGCTGCAGATACATAAAATTCATCAGTGGTTTTTGGTTATATAGATGAGAAATGGGCGTTTTGCCGCCAAATTTCCTGTAAATGTGAACTGTAGATCGACCCTTAAATAATGAAGCATAGTAATATGGATGAAGTTATTGCAGTTGTCATATTTGTCTTTTCAAATTTCGATTACTTGTATGATGCTCATCGTGCATCTCGCTAAATGAATGTAACTTCATCTTCAAACCATTATGTGGTTTTAACCATTTTGCATTAAGCCAGCTATCTGTAGACATATAAATCAATAGTATTACCAACTATAATTTTCTCTAGCCCCCTAAGGTTAAAAAAATCCTGAATTTTGTTCTCTGGTTTGTTTTTTACCTCAGATGTATAATTATATATAGTTTATAATTCTTTGCTAGTCAGAATAGTAAAAGATTTAACAATTTGTAAGGGATGCTTTTTCCTAATCCAAGAAGGTGACCATTTTAGAATTTGTTATGTCTAAAAAGACTGCTTTAATTTTAAATGCCCAATTCTTGTAAAATGCAGTCACTTTCCCCCAAATTCAGTTTTTCCAAAAGAGTGAAAGAAATTGCAGGGTTTGTGAAAATCTGTTGTTGTTTAGTCTATATGATTCACCGTTTGATACTTGTCATATCAGTTAAGAAACAAATGGGCAGTCAGCTTTTGCACTTGTTGTAATGTAAAAAGACCTTCTTGTTTAACCCTTTCCCACATGCAGGTGCATGTTGATACATCCACAGCAGATAACTTTGAAAAACTCTTAATGAGCAATTTCTCATTTGCCACAATGTTTTCAAATCTATTAAATATATAACAAGAGAAAGTTGATGCATGGCATCAATGTCGCCGGAAAAGACTGCATTGATTTATTTATGTATTCTTGACTTTCATTAACCTATACAAACATTAGGGACGTTGAAATGAAAACATTTGCTTATAAATTTTATATTCATACCTATACATTAGGGTATCTATAAAAAAATAACGAAATGTGTACACATTTATCTTGGCTTGAATTTAATTTTGGTGTTGTTACTTATTTAAATAATAATATTCATTCATATAATTTCAATGTTTGTCAATCTTATTCGAATCACAAGGTAAATATCCTGGTATTGCTTTAAAGGGAGGTAATTTGAAGTAAACAAAAGTCTTCAAAAGGAGAAATATATTAGCATTACCGTCTACAGTTTAAATTGTTCTATTGTTTGTGGATTTAAAAATGTTCTTTTTTTCTTATTTCTACATGTACAACGAAATAATGCGGCTTCTCTTTGACGCTTTGCGTCAAACATTCGTCTTGTACTTATCTAAAATAAAATGATATCACTCGCTTTTTCATATCGAAATGCGCATGCGCGAAAATCGATGTTAAAGGTCACGAAACTACACAACAGAATAGGGTCTATATTTAGCTTAGAAACAGTTCCTACTTTAGATATTCATGGATTTACATTATTTAATGAATTCTACACAAATCAAGACATCTCTTTGAACATGAAAACAACATTTAGTAAGTTAAAATTGCTATTAAAAGGAGAATTCGACGTGATATTTATCTCGATATTGACACATAACGGTGTGCAGCAAGTCTAGCAGGGACCGCTTGTGTCTTCGTAAATAAAACAAAAAAACATAAATGCGAGTCAAAATAAAGGAACTGAAAATACCTAAAACATCGGAATATTTATTTCATTTTAGATGTGTCATTACTTAGAGTTTTAAAACAAAAACAATTGTAATATGTTAAAGACATCTAAATGTGTGTCTTTAAATAATAATACCACCTCCCATGTGATTTCAGAAAACCTATTAAAAATAGAAGTCGCGGGCTTCTGCCCGGCGACTAATTACACTTTCATTTATTGAGACCATTCAAGCAGTGTAGTGGTAAGTGTGTCTGTCTTAACAGCGGCAATCCAAGATCAATCCACCATTGGGTCAATATCAAAGACTTTAAAGATGAAAAAAGTGGCTTCTCTACTTGGTAATAGGCTTGCGGGAATATATATCATTATGACTGATGCCCTAGTGTCAGGATAGGCTAACCCGTGTGTACTGTTAATTGGCTTAGGAAATGCCATGATATGACAGAAATTCTGATGAAAGCAGTATAAAACACCAAATACTCTGGGAAAATTAGGACAAGTTTGTGCTTAGAATATAATTGTGTTATATGCGAAACTAATTAGTTGCCCTCTACATCTTTACATTATTTGGTATGATAATGTTAGAGCTATATAGACAAGTGGAGTTTAACTGTTGTTTAACCCTTACCGACTAACAGACGCGTTTCAAAGCATCTGCATCAGACCATTTTTGAAAACATTAGAGCAAAAAGAGAAATAACTTTTACTGATGTTTTTTATAAGGATTGTCTCTCTGAGATGATTCTGTTGTTTACCCACAACAAAAAAAGGTCTTATCATGTTATTTCATAAGTCAACCCTTTTTAGCTCACCAGAGCACAAAGTGCTCAAGGTGAGTTTTTGTGATCACCTTTTGTTCGTCGTTCGTCGTCCGTCGTCAACATTTGCTTGTTAACACTCTAGAGGCAACATTTTGCATCCAATCTTCATAAAAGTTTATCAGAACATATATCTCGATCAAATCTAGGCCAAGTTCGAAACTGGGTCATGTTGGGTCAAAAACTAGGTCACTAGGCCAAATTTAATGAAAATCTTGTTAACACTCTGGAAGCCACATTTTAAACTTGAGCATGTTGAAACTTTGTCAGAAAGTTTGTCTTGATGATATCTAGGCCAAGTTCGAAACTGGGTCATGTTGGGTCAAAAACTAGGTCACTAGGCCAAATTGAAGGAAAATCTTGTTAACACTCTTGAAGCCACATTTTAAACTTGAGCATTATGAAACTTTGTCAGAATGTTTGTCTTGATGATATCTAGGACAAGTTCGATTATAGGTCATGTCAAAAACTAGGTCACTAGACCAAATTTAAGAAAAATCTTGTTAACACTCTGGAATCCACAGTTTTGGCTTGAGCATGTTGAAACTACGTCAAAAAATTTGTCTTATTGATATCTAGGTCAAGTTCGAATATGGGTCATGTCCGGTCAACAACTAGGTCACTAGGCCAAATTGTGGAACAATCTAGTTAACATTACTAGATCGTATTTTTGACTTTTTGTAAGAAAGTTTGTCTTGATGATATTGCCATTGGCGCTGAAAGAGTTAAGTCTTAAATAGCCCATTCTCAGGTGAGCGATTCCAGGGCCTCATTGTTTACAGACTAGATTTATGAGCTGTTTTATAATTGTTTGCATTGAATTTGAGTCTTAATAGAGGTCTATTAGGGAATTATTACAACTGATATGCTATGCCTTTTGCATTCATCATTATGCCAATAATTCACTTAGGTTGAGCTCTAATAATTAAGAAGGCAAAATGGTAACATCAGGGGCAGATTTTATGTTCTCATCTCCTTTCACTCATACAGACGGATGTCCAGGCTTCTGCAGTTAAAACATTGACATAAAAGGAGACATTGCTCATTATGAGCAATTTATCGTTTAGCCATAATGTTTTAAAAAGTCACCTGCTGCAAGTGCATCAAAATTCTTCTGCAGGTGAGAAAGGGTTAAAAATGACAGTCAATGTGTAACTTGCCTGCACCAGATGACTTATGAAAACTATATAAGCTATTGTTAGTTGAGGTTTTTCATTCTTGTCTTATTAATATCTCAACTCAAATGAGTCTTAATCTACAACATACAAATTTTAAAACTATTGGTAACAAGTTAACCCTTTTCCTCATACGACAATTCTGCAGCTGACGACTTTGAATATATTTTGTCAAAACATAGAAAATCTCTATAATTGAGTGGATAACCTATGACAAAAAGTGGAAATCATTGTGGCAAAAGGAGAAATTGCTCGTTTTGAGCAATTTCTTCTTTTGTCACTATGTTTTCAAAACGCTGTCTGCTGCAGAGGCGTCAAAAAGCGTCTATATGAGGGAAAGGGTTAGTTCCCCCAATTGTTTTTGTTTGATTGGTGTTTTATGCCGCTTACAAAATTACTTCAGTTTTACCACAATGTTTTCTGGGTAAATTGCCAGAACTGCTGGTGAGTTTATCTTGACATGAGCAAATCTTTTTGAATTATATCCCTACAACTACAGACCGCCAAGGAAGGAAGCAACTCAAATCATTTTTAGCTCAACTTTTCAAAGAAAAGGCAAGCTATTCTACTTGCCTGGGCGTCGGCGTTGGTGTCACATCTTGGTTAAGTTTTTTGTATCACCTCACTTTTTAGCTCACCTGAGCTATTGAGATTGCTTTTCGTCCGTCGTCGTCTGTCCGTCCGTCCAGCATCAGAAAAGGGGCAAATTGCCAATCTTCTTGTCCAAAAGTACTGGTCCGATTTAATAATTATTTGGCACAAATGTTCCTTGGGAGACCCTTTACCAAGATTGTTCAAATTATTCCGATCCATTGAAAAATATGGCTAACAGGGGGCGGAGCTTGTTTTCGTTAAATGTGCTTTGTAAAAACTTCGAAAATCTTCTTGTCCAAAAGTACGGGCCCGAACAACAAATAATTTGGCACAAATGTTCCTTGAGGGACCCTCTACCAACATTGTTCAAATTATTTGGATCCAATAAAAAACATTGCCTCTTGGGGGTGGGGCGTGTTTTCCTTATATGTGCATTGTAAAAACTTTAAAAACCTTCTTGTCCGAAAATACTGGCCCGATTTAAAAATAATGTGGCACAAATGTTTCTTGAGGGACCCTCTACCAAGATTGTTCAAATTATTCGGATACATTAAAAAACATGGCCTCTAGGGTGTGGGGGCGTGTTTTCCTTATATGTGCATTGTAAAAACTTTAAAAATCTTCTTGTCCAAAAGCACTGGTCCGAATTAAAAAAAATCTGGCACAAATGTTCCTTGAGGGACGGACCCTCTACCAAGATTGTTCAAATTATTCAGATCCAGTAAACAACATGGGCTCTAGGAGGCGGGGGCTAATTGTTTTCCTTATATGTACTGTAAAAACCTTAAAAATCTTCTTGTCCAAAAGTACTGGCCTGATTTAAAAAATATATGGCACAAAATGTTCCTTGAGGGACCTTTATCCAAGATTGTTTAGATTATTTGGATCCGATAAAAAACATGGCCTCTTAGTAGCGGGCGGGGCTGGTTTTCCTTACATGTGCATTGTAAAAACTTCATCAACAGACAAGAGTACATTTTTTTTTTTGTAGCATCCCAATTTTTTTCAAAACCATTAGAGATATTGGTTTGAAACGTATAATACTTATATACCATCATTATCTCCATCAACATACAAGAGTACATAAATCTATGAAGGTTTTTGTCAGAATTACGGCCCTTTTTCAATTTAAATATTTAATCTGGGTAAAATGCAATTTTTGACTTATACGATTATATAACCCTTTAGGATATTGCTGTGATTGCTCACGGGGTTTGGCTTTTGTCCATTCAAATCTTCTTTTGGAAATTACTGATGATCCAATTTTTATGTCAAAAATACATTACCAGTCATTTATTACCTGATATATACATCTCCTAACCCTTAATTCATCCAGAAAAAGAACTCGCCTAGCGTATCCCTCACGCCCGTGTGATATACACGGTCACCGGCAAATACCGGCGCACGAGGTCAACGTGTCACTTTTAGTTTCCTGGACACACCGACCTACAGGCTTGAATTTATTTTCATTTTTCTAAATTTATTTTCGTTGTCTAGTTAAAGCTTTCGCTTTAACGGGTCAATTCATTCAGTTAAACTTTACATTTACTTCTTGAACTTGAACTTTGTTTATTTATTGTTTGTGTTTAAGTTGTGTTTTTTTGTAGTAACAACTAGCTGAGAGCCGCGGGTGGTTACCCCACCCACTATTTCAGTTACGAGTCGGGTCTTGAATGACCGTGCATTAATTTTTCAATTAATTTTCAACGGTGAGATTTCCCGATCCGGTAGCGATAATATTGTTTATCGCCTTTGTTGTTGTTTTGTATATTTACATAGACATTTGGAGAATATTTAAAAAATATTTTTTCATTGAATTACGTCCGTAAAAACGAGTAGTGAAATAAAAGAATAGAAAATATTATTTTTTGTTTTTGAACTTCGTAATTTGATTTCGTAATTATACTATGTCACATAATGGTGAACAGAGGCGTGGCTCATGCGGTCATTTAGTGGCCTTGTGGGACACGCACTCTTCCTGCATTGCGTGCACTAAGTGCACAAAGGATTCACCATGCGAGTTCTGTTCGTTATGGTCGGCTTCCGTTTGGAAACAGGCCATATCGAGGAGGACTCACAAAAGCCGTAAGAGTAAAACTGTCCTTTGAAGAAGAAGGTAAGTATTAGCTCTACGAGCGAAGGGGAATTCGAAGGTTTTTCCCCAACAGACTCCACGACTGGGTTGATTAGACGGAAGGACAGAGCTTTTCAATCTTCAGTCAAGACATACGCCTCTGTAACAGCCACGACGGGACCGTCTCGAAGTTCGGAGGAACGTATGATATCGTCTGGTCAAAAACAGACGATTGGTGTTAGTGCTGAACCTTCGGGTGAGGCAATGGGGCATTCTCAGGGAAACCTAACAGAATGGCCCCCTCTTTCACCACACTCAGTTGATAGGCATTCTTCGGAAGCCTACAGCAGAGTTCCAAATTACCCGGTCGGCGGGCAGAATTTGGGGACCGGTGATGGAGCATTACAATTGCCTATCATTGGTCCACAGGGTAATGCTTCCGGGCAAAACCCTTATGACTCCGGGCGACCGGGTACCGGGCAACCGGGTACCGGGCAACCGGGTTCCGGGAAACTGGACAGTCATATTACCTTGGTTAAATCGGGCACCGGGCAACCGGGCACCGGGCAACCAGGCAGTCATTTTGAAATGACGAGACCGGTCACGGGGCAACCAGGCAGTCATTCTGAAATGACTAGACCGGGCACCGGGCTGCATGAAGCGACCGGGCATTCTGCCAGTCAATTCAGCATGACTAATCCATACACCAGAAATGAGAACAGGGGTGATTCATTTCAAGATGAATGGGAGAATCAGCAAGGCAGTCATTCATACATGACTCGACCTGCCACCGGTCAACCAGGTACCGGGCAACCCGGTACCAGGCAACCGGGATCAGTGCGTCTCGATCGGATAGATACACGTTATCATTCTTTCGCAGCACAGCCTGATTATTGGGATATTCAGAACACTGGTTTACCAGGTTTTAATAACCAACCTGCTGACATAGATTACGGAGAGTACATATCGAGAAAATCATTCCGTTCTCCTAGGGGAACAGTGTATTATTCAAGAGATATTACTCCTCCACGTTACCAACCTTCGTTTCGAAGGAGTGATCAGTTCTATGACAGACAGGTTAGTGATGCCTACCGTGATCGTCAAATTCCTGATTATAGGAATTTACGACTCCCGGAAGGACACCTCTCCAAGAGGCAGTCCTTTGAAAGGCAATCCCCCGATCGGAATATTGCTTGTTCCGTTAAGGGGAAGTCGAAAAGATCACATACAGTGAGTTCGGCTCCGATGATTGACTCTGCGCAACCTTTCTCTGCTGCGGATAGAAGGTTGAGTTCACATGATCGTCACCAGCTTATGGATTTATCAGAGAATGAATCCATTTCTGGATCGGAAATTGGTCAACCGGTGGGAAGTCCGGTTATGCACAATACTTCTCGTCGTAGGCCTAGACAATCCTCCACTTCTTCGTCTGACGAAGAAACGGAAAGTCTATTACCTATAGAAGACGAGCCGGCTGCGGATCGTTGGTCCATGCAGCAGGCTATTGAAGAAGTTTTTAGGGTAGTGCCTAGTACGCTCTGCCCTAAGATCGACGCTCCCCCACGTCGTAAAAACCTTTCAAGTTTGGAAGAACATAATGCGGAAATAGGAGGGTCTACAACTCCATTACAGTTACTTCCGCAGGCGAATAACTTGGGAAGGTTATTGGACCAACTGCAGTCCACCAGGTCATTAGACACTGTTGAGTCAGCCTGGTCGGTCCCACTGGCCATCTCTAAGGAATGGGTGTCTCCTAAGACTTATGTGGCTTCGAAGGAGTTCTTTCCCGTTAAAGTACCGGCCTTAGACGGAGATGCGTCCACTTTGGGATTAACTGCACCCACCTCAATCACAGTTAGTGCTAAACTGGTTGAGAGATGGGAGGCCAGAGCGCGTCTGGGAGTCATGGTGGCTTCACATGACGATCATTTCGCCATAGCTCTGGCACTGCTACTTAAAGAGGAGAATGTCTCTAGCAGAGGGGCTAGCAGAATTCTGGAGGCTTTCGATACGGGGAATCGGCACCTGATGGCTCTGAATTTGCAGAACGCCACGGAAATGCTGTCCGCGAGGAGAGATGCGACACTTGTCAAATCCTCTTCTCTGCTACAAAATAGCAAGGACAGCTTAAGAGCCGCCCCCTTATCCTCCAATCTTCTCTTTGGTGGAAGGATTGCTGCAGTGACTGTTACTGATTCGTCAGAACAATCTAGACGCCTTTCGGCGAGTGCAGTAAATGCTTTGTCACAGAGTCGTAAATACTCTGCACCGGCGGCTAAATGGACTAATACTAGGAAGCCCCCGGCGAAAAAGCAGAAACAGGAAGTGAAGGCTGTACCGCCTAAACATCCTCCTTCCACGGGCCGGAATTATGCTAAACCGAAGCCCCGTTTCACGGGAGCTAAGCCGAAGCATACTTCCAGGTATGGTACGGCTCCTAGGCCGCAGCCCTAGGGGTACGCACCTCTCTATGACTATCCCGAGGCCGGAGATTGCAGTAGGGGGCCGCCTGTCATTTTTCAGGGAAGAATGGGGGAGTATCACGGAGGATCGTTGGATTTTATCCGTGATACAAGAAGGGTATCTAATTCCCTTCGTTTCCCCCCCTCCCATGACAAGCGTGCCCATCGATCTGTCGTCACGCCATCCGACCATGTCAGAAGTGATTACATCACTTCTGAAAAAGAAAGCCATAGAGAGGGTTCTCAACCCCAATACTCGGGGTTTCTACAGCCGTCTTTTTCTCGTTCCGAAAAAAGACGGTCGGTGGAGACCGGTGATAGATTTGTCAGCCCTGAATCTATTAATACCGGTCGAGAAATTCAAGATGGAGTCGGCCCGCTCCATCAGAATGGCTATTCGGAAGGACGACTGGGCGGTCTCGTTAGACCTACAAGACGCCTATTACCACATTCCGATCGCTTCCTCGTCGAGGAAATACCTTCGGTTTGTGGTAAATGGAGAAGTGTACCAATTCAGGGCACTTCCCTTCGGCCTCAAGTCCGCACCTCGAGTATTCACGAAGATTATAAATGCTGTGGGAGCCTTTCTACGAATGAACGGGCCCCAGCTTCTTCAATACTTCGACGACTGGCTACTCCACAGAGCAGATCGTTTAATTCTCCTTCACGATCTGTCTCTAGCCTGGCGGACCATTCTGCGATTGGGCCTTATTCCCAATACGCAGAAGTCGGACTTAGTTCCGTCAAAGAGGTTTACATTCGTAGGGATGACCTTTCTCACCGACCTAGCGGTGATTCGGGTCCCTTCGGACAGAGTCGATTCTCTTTTCCGGAAGATCAGACTCACTCTGGACCAGGCTATGGTAACAGCCCGGTCCATGCTGTCACTTCTGGGGTCCCTGAGTGCAGCAGCCGACCTAGTCAGTCTAGGCAGGCTCCACATGCGGCCCCTTCAGTATCTTTTTCTGTCCCGGTGGCGTCCGTCTGTGGACTCACTGGAACAGGAGATAGCTCTGACGGATTTCTTCAAGTCACACCTTCGGTGGTGGCTGGATCCGTTAATCTATCTACAAGGGGTGCCCTTGATCACATCACCTCCGGATCTGTACCTTTTTACAGATGCCAGTGCTGTGGGTTGGGGAGCTCATTTAGAGCCACAGGGCCTAACAGCCCAGGGCATGTGGACAGCGGAGGAACGTTGTTTGCACATAAACAACTTAGAATTGAGAGCAGTCCTGCTAGCTCTCAAACAGTTCTCTGCCTCCGTTGCGAACACAACTGTTTTATTGTCGACGGACAATACTACTGTTGTGTCCTACATTCGCAGGCAAGGAGGAACGCACTCCCATCTACTCTTTCTGGAGACATGGAAGTTACTCCTTTGGTGCCAGGCGACGTCGTTAGTAGTCTTAGTAAAACACGTCCCCGGCCATTTGAATGTCTTAGCGGACAGTCTATCCCGCCAAAACAAAGTTCTTCCGGCGGAATGGACACTGAATCAGAGTGTAGTAAACTCTGTATTCATGCGGATCGGGACACCACTGGTGGATCTTTTCGCCACCAGAGTCAACCATCGGCTGCCACTTTATGTGTCACCGATGTACGATCCGGCAGCCTGGGCAGTGGACGCACTGACCCTCGATTGGGACCGTCTATTCGGGTACGCGTTTCCCCCGTTCATTCTGGTCCCGATCGTACTACAAAAGGTTCTTCGTTCTCAACAGTGCAGAATCCTGTTGATAGCGCCATTTTGGCCCCAGAGGTCTTGGTTCAACGACCTCCTGGCCTGCCTGTCGGCACAACCAGTACGTCTTCCTCTTCAAGACGACCTTCTGTTTCAGCAACCGGGGCGGCATCTTCATACCAACCCGGCAATGCTTCATCTTCACGCTTGGACATTATCAAGCGATCGATCCGAGAGAGAAACTTTTCTCAAAAAGTTGCCTCTCGCATCGCTCAATCCAGAAGACGATCCACTAGAATCGTCTATGATTCCAAGTGGACAGTCTTCTCAGATTGGTGTCATGCTAGGTCGATCAATCCTGAGTGTCCCTCTGTAGCTAGGATTGCCGATTTCTTTCTTTTTCTTTTTGAAGATAAAGATCTAGCTGTTAGCACAATAAAAGGTTATCGTTCAATGCTTTCGAATACGCTTAAGTTCAAAGGGGGAGAGAGTATTGGTGCTAATCCATTTCTCTCGGAACTTATGCGATCATTCGAACTAGATAAACCCGTTTGTAGGAGTTTAACTCCAAAATGGGATTTATCTTGCGTTCTTTGGTCTCTTACAAAGGCGCCGTACGAACCTCTGTCTTCTGCTTCGTTAAAATTTTTAACTTACAAAACTGTCTTTCTTCTTGCCTTTGCGACCGCGCGTCGTAGAAGTGAGTTACATGCGCTTTCAGTAGAAACCGGCTTTATCAGATTCAATGAATCTGATGGCTCGTTCACTCTGCTTTGTCAGTCAGGTTTTTTAGCCAAGAACCAGTTACCTTCGGTCCTTCCTAAACCAATCACGGTTCCCAGTCTTTCTGCGAGCTGTGGTCCGTTGGATGCCGACAGACTTCTATGTCCCGTTAGAGCTCTTAAGCTTTACCTTAAGAGAGTTAAAGGGACAAGGGGCAGTAGGAAGAGGTTGTTTCTCCCTCTGATAGGATGTAAGGATATCTCAGCGGCTTCTATTTCCCGCTGGATATCCTGTACAATTAAATTAGCCTACACTAATCTTTCAGTTCGCGATCTTTCGTTTTTACGGATTCGTCCACATGAAATTAGAGCACTCTCCGCTAGTTGGGCCTTTTCCAACAATGTGCCTTTAGAGGATATTCTTCGTGCCGCGGTATGGAAATCTCAATCGACTTTTTCAAATTTCTACCTGCGATCTATGTCTAAGCAAACTGAAAATCTTCACTCTCTGGGGCCACTGGTGGCGTCTCAGCGAGTTATATGCTAAATTACATATTAGACACAACAATAAAGTACTTAACGATTGAAATTTATCAATCCATTCTCCTACTTTCACAGGCTGTTGTGTCTCAGTACTAAGTAAATAAATTAAATAAAAATAACTACAATGTGCTGCATTACCTGTAGGACTAGAAGTGTTGGCAGATGCCTCCCGACCGATGCTGAAAAGTCATCAGGTAATAAATGACTGGTAATGTATTTTTGACATAAAAATGAAGTTTTTAAAGTAAAACATATTTTTATTAGAAAATACTTACCAGTCATTTCATATTCCCGCCTCCCAACCCCGCGTCGTCAACCAACACTTACTTGAAAACTAAAAGTGACACGTTGACCTCGTGCGCCGGTATTTGCCGGTGACCGTGTATATCACACGGGCGTGAGGGATACGCTAGGCGAGTTCTTTTTCTGGATGAATTAAGGGTTAGGAGATGTATATATCAGGTAATAAATGACTGGTAAGTATTTTCTAATAAAAATATGTTTTACTTTAAAAACTTCATTTCAAAGTGATTTCACAGGAAGTTTCTTCTAGGCTATATATATAGGTAGCCCTCATCATAATTGTTCAAAACATTTAATACCAACTAGAACTTTGGTTGCTGCAGCATCAAAAGGGGAAAAATAACAAAACTTAAAAAAACTTCTTGTCCAAAAGTACAGGGGGCGGAGCTTGTTTTCCTTCTGTGTATAGTGCAAACTTCTTGTCCAAATTGAACATAATTTGGCATAATTGTTCCTTGGGTAACCAATATTGTTCAAATTATTCTGATTCACTGAAAAAACTTGGCCACCAGAGGGAGGACTTGCTTTCCTTATATATGTACATATTGAAACTTGAATTAATCTTCTTGTACTAAAAAAAATGCCTGATTTTAATTTGGCTCATTAAGGTTCCTTGGTCAACTCTCAAATACCAATTAAGCTTATTGAAATTATTACCATCCATTGATAAATATGACCTCAACGTAAGAGCATTGAAAACTTTGATTTCTATTTAATCACGTGAGGGATTTCGGACCATCATGGTCCTCTTGTTGTGTAGTTTGACTGTAAAATGTAAATAAGAAACCCATTCCAGTATATTCTCAGAGGAACCATACTGTTTTTACTTAGCGACTCTTTGTGGAATATACTTTGTGTTGATTAATCCTTTCCCACATGCAGACTCGTTTTGACGCAATTATGCATTAGATCATTTTTGAAAATATATTGGCATATTTCATTGGAGAATCTGCTCATAATGAGCAATTTCTCCTCTTGCTACAATGTATTCATCACAACATAATTTTACACATACTTTTGAAGATATGCTATATTTTGTGTAGATCAAAGTTGTTTGCTGCAGATTTGTTGTATGATAGAAAGAGTTGAAGGTCACGATTTTACAATTTTCCCCAGAAAAAAAAATTAATACCTTTTTTTCCAGGAAACTTAAATACCCTCACTGATGATTTTTGCTAGCCACTTTCAGAATTCTATATAAAAGTGGTCCTATGGGGAAAATGAATTCATGAAGAATCGGTGATATTAATAATTTCTTAGTGCCCTATTCATCATCATTACTACCATAGAACTTGGAAGAGTAATAACTCTGCCCCAGATATTTCCCCCTGACTTTCTTACAGCCTTACGTACACCATTTCCACTCGCTTTCAAATGAAGTAATGGTGATTTTAAGAATCTGTACTTTTGAACACTGTTTGCTGCATGTGTGGCTAAAACTGATCTGAATCAATGAATAACTTTTCAAGATGTAGATAACATTCAGGGGCGGCAAAATCCATTGTCCGTATTGCGGACAAGTGAAATTTTGTAGGGATTTACTATATAACTATCATACGGACAAGTGCAAAATAGCATTTTGAAAAAAACGGACAAGTAAGTCAAAATCATATTTCGCCACCTTTGACATTTGGTTTGAAAATTGCAGCAATTAACTTTTGAAAACAGTTTTTGAAAAGTAGATATTGCTGAAGCAAACAAGTTAGCTTTTGAAGTAATTAATGAATCAAGCTTTACTTGTATTTTGGCCTCTTGAAGCATTTGTCTGCTGCATGGTGTATTTGTTAACACATTGCACTATTTTTATTTTGCTGTTCTTAATTTAACACATTGTACTATTTTTACTTTGCCTTCCAAAATTACAATATGAACAATACACATGTCTATACCAAGTCACATAACTCTGGCTTAAATCATTTTTCAGAAATGCCCCTTTTTTTACTAAGAAAAAAATAGAAAAAAAAAAAAAACAATTCGCTCTTTGGCACTCTTAATTGTTATAACCAGTTATAAAATAAAATATTACATAAAAAACAATTATTATTTTTTAATTAAAATTTGTATTGATGTATTGAAATGGTGGTAAGGAAGTTATTAAGAATTATGGCTTCAGCTTAAAAGAATATATTGTTATTACTTGTTGTTACTTTCTGAGTCTTACAAAACCAACAAATTTTTCCAAGAAAAAAATGAAGATTTTCACATTCTTAACAACTTCACAATGGATCAACTTTGTTCATTGTTCAACACTTCCTTTCCCTCTTACAGATGCATTTAGAGTTGCCCTCTGCAGCAGACAACTTTTGCCACAATGTTTTGCTCTATTCAATAATTACTTTCATTTATAAAGATTTTCCATATTATTTTCCTAGGTCTTTCAAAGTTGTCTGCTGCAGATTTGATATTACATGTGGAAGATTGTTAAAAACAATTTCGATACAAAGTTGTAGTCAGAAGTCTGGTAAATTTGTTTATAATGTTGTTTTTTGCAGACTTGTTGTATGTCATAAAAAATTAACCACATACTCTTTAATATAGATTATTTGCACAGAAAAGAGTAGAAAATTGAATGAACAAATGAGACAAGTCATACAGTTTCTGATTGTAATTAGAACTGGACAAATTATCTGATGGGGAAAAAAACCTTTCAACAATATGTTTGGACAGATTTATTGTGTGATAATGGAAAAATGTTTTTATCCTTTACCATCAATTTTTCCTCAATTATCTTAAGTGTCAGATTGTTTCTATAGAACAACACTTTAAACCCTTTTGCACATACAGACACACACTGACGCATGTGCAGCAGACGATTTTGAAAACATTTTGGCAATTGAGAAATGAGCAATTTCTCCTTTTGTCCCAATGATTACACTTACTCGCTACAATAACTATACTTTCATTTAACCCTTTCCCTCATACAACAATTCTGCAGCAGACGACTTTGAACGTATTTTGTCAAAACATAGGTTATCCATTCAATTATGGAGATTTTCTATGACGAAAAGTGGAAAACATTGTGGCAAAAGGAGAAATTGCACGTTTTGTGCAATTTCTTCTTTTGTCACTATGTTTTCAAAAAGCCGTCTGCTGCAGAGGCGTCAGAAAGCGTCTATATGAGGGAAAGGCTTAAAGACAAAAATGAGGAAGTTGATGAATGGTTCTTGAAATTATAAGAATGTTTCTTGAAATTATACTGTGCATGGCTTGTGAAGCTCTTGAACTTTGTATTACAAACCTTTGTGAAGTTTCCGAACTTATAGAATCAGGACTGACAATGTGTCTAAATATGCTTTTTTCAGAAATTACACATATAATAATATTATGTTGGTTTTCCATATTTTCAAAGTTGTCTGCAGCAGATTTGTTGTATGTGTGGAAGGATGAAATGACTTTGAAATAGTACGTGCAAACTTGTTTAAAGCAATAATAGGAGCACAAAAGAATATGATTTTTTTTTTGGTATAGAATTATTGTAATATGACTAAAAAACTGTTCTTAAGTATATGTTTTTTCTAATTATTTACAAAGTAAGATATAAAATAAAATCACAAAAGCAAATATTAGGTCGAAGAAGTAGTTAATCATTATCAAAGAAAATTATTTTTTTCTATTCCACCCAACTTATTTAGGTGTTTCGGCTAAATTGGCCAAGTTTTATGCTTTCGCACTATATATTACTAAGGTCTTCGCAAATGAAAAATGAGAAAAAAACATCACATATTTGGTTTTACTGTGTCAAATGTTCATAGAGATGATCAAACTTTAGATTTATGCAACCAGTATCATCATTTTCAACCAGTTTGACTGTGTCCAAACATTTTTGCAGATGACAAAAACTGACCTGTCATTTTCATGGACTCTGAAGCTCCTTTCGACACTTTCTTTGCCCTCAGAGATCTGGTTTGTGTGTAAATTTACAGAGAATGATATAAAATGAAAGCAAAATAGCAAATATTAGGACAATTAGTAGACAATTATTTTCATAGAAATTTCAAATTAAATATGCAACCCAAACCTAGGTTTCGCGACTTGAGTCCGGCAAGTTTTCTGCGCTCGCGCATCATACAGGTCTCCAAGACAAAAAAAGCATAAACACATAACATTTTTAGGTTTAACTGTGCCCCATGTTTAAAGAAATGACTAAACTTCATGTTTATGCCTGTTTTAGGCAATTTTAAACCAATCAAAGAAAATTTTAAATAGCTGGATACCAATTTGGCTGTATACCTCCATGAGCCTAAATTACACTCCAGGCACCCAGTTTCATCATTTCTCAAGTAATTTGACTGAATCGAACCCCGTCAAGTACCCTAGAATGTTTCAATATGTGTAGCTGACACAAAATTTACTTTTGATATATTCCACTCAAAAGCTCTTTAGGTTACAATCCTTCTTTGTTTCCATGTAAATCAACCAGTTTCAGCTAGTCCTCAATTGTCACACTTTCTAAGCGTTTCTCATGTAGAACACCATATATCATTGAAAAGAGTAATACCTCCTAGCTTTAAAAAAATCCAAAGAAAATGTGGGGTCATGCATTATGCAAAAAAGAACTCACCAGGCGAAAATGGTAACCGTCCTTTTGGACCAAATCGGGCCCGGACAAAACCGGTGTTTAGCATTCTCTACTTTCACTTTCAAACAAGGTCAAAATACTAAAAGTGATCAAATCAATCATTTTTATGTCAAAAATACATTACCAGTCATTTAATACCTGATATATAATCTCAACACCGTTAATTCATCCAGAAAAGAAGCTCGCGCAGCCATGCATAGCCCTCACGCGTGTGTGATACACACGGCCGCCGGTAATACCGGCGCACGGGCCATGTGACCCCCACTTTTAATTTCTGGACACACCAACTGACAGCTAAGAATTTATTTCATTTTTATATTTTATTTCTTGGTCTGTTTAAGGCATTCGCCTTAAACAAGTTATTTTCATTCAGTTATTCAACTACATTAACAACCTAACAACATAATTGTGTAAATTACTAATTGTAATTAAGTTGTTTTTTGTGAACACAACTAACTGAGAAGTCACGGGTGGGTTACCCCACCCACTATTTCAGTTACGTATCGGGTGCGGTAATGGCCATTCATTCTTTCAACGAAGTTATAGTTACACCGACCCTATTAGCGATAATATATTATTATCGCCTTGTATTACATTATGTATATTAATTAAACATGAACAATTTTGGAAAATATTTGTAAAATCTTTTTCATTGAAATACGTTCCGTGATCAACGGGTATAGTAGAAAATAAAAAATAGAAAAAAATTATATTTTTTGTTGAATCGTATAAATTGTTTTGTTTCATATATATTCTATGTCACATAGTGGTGATCAGAGGCGTGACTCATAACGGCTGTATGAGACACGCGTCTGTCCTGTTTTGCGTTCACTAAGTACACACAGGATTCACCCTGTGAGTACTTCTCTTCCTGGCCTGCTTCCATTTGGAAACAGTCTGGGTTGAGGAGGACTCACAAAAGCTGGAAGAGTAAGAAGACCCCTAAAAAGGTTTCTCTTAGCTCTACGAGTGAAGCGGAGTTTGAGGGGTTCTCCCAACAATCAGACTCCGCGGCTGTGTTGAGTGAGCAGAAGGTCAGAGCTGTTCCTTCTTCACTCCGCACAACCGCTCAGAGGTCCAGATTAGGAGGTGTAATCAGCTATTTTCCCCACAAATTCCCTCTTAGGAAACAAACCCTATGCTGTGGGTTCTCAATACCCACAGCATAGGGTAAGAGGGTCAAATGAGGATTTTAGACATGCATACGCCCCTTATCTGGAGCTCTGACCGCTCCCCCTCAGCTTCGGCTGGTCCTTCGCGGGACATGGAGGAGCGGATGGCAGCGGCTGATGTCTGTTATTCCGTCGGGAAACAAAGGCCTTCGGGCCAGAAACCGTACGGACACAGTGATGGTTGGCCTCAAGAGTGAGCAACCGTCTGCTGAACGACATTATCTGACGCCAGGTGTTGGGGCTGACCCTTCGGGAGACGCCATGGGTCAATCAAAGGGAAACCTCACTGATTGGCCACCTCTAACACCACACTCTGCAGTAAGCAGTCTTCGGACGCTTACAGAGTGCCAAATTATAATGTCTGCGGACAGAATTCTTTGGAGACCGGTGATAGAGCAGCTTCACAACTGCCTATCATTAGTCAACCGGGTAATGCTTGCGAGCAAAACCTATATGACTCCGGGTAACCGGGTACCGGGCAACCAGTCAGTCATTTCGCCTAGGCGCGACCAGTCACCGGGCAAATCCGGCAGTCATTTAGCGATGACGCGACCGGTCAGTCATTAAGCCATGACGCGACCGGGCAAATTATCAGTCAGTTAAACATGACGCGACCGGGCAGTGGGCAGTCAAGGTAACGAGCAGTCGTTAAGCTAGTACCACTCGTTCTTCGCACAACCGGTCTATACGGATATTCAAAACACTGGTCATTACGCACCAGGCTCAGATATCCAACCGTCTAACATCGGTTATAAGGAGTACAGGACAGATAAATCTTTCCTTTCTCCAAGGGGAATAGTGTTCTTCTGTAGGGATTACACTCCTCAAAAGAATGAGAATAGAAGAGTACGGATATTCAAAACACTGGTCATTACGCACAAGGCCCAGATATCCAGTTATAGGTAGTACAGGACAGAGAAATGTTTCCGTGTCTCCAAGTGGAACATGGTACTTCTCTAGAGATTACACTCCTTCCCCGATACAAAGCTCCGTTTCAAAAGATGTAACGGATCGGTGATAGGCGGGTTAACCAAGCCTACCGGGATCAGCAATACCCACCTGATGGGAATTCACTGTTCCCGGAAGGACACCTTTCGAAGAGGCAGTCCTTAGAAGGCAAACCCCCGATCGGAATAACTCAGGTTTTCCGTGAAAGGGAGGTCGAGACCGTCCCATACGGTTAGTTCGGCGCCGACGATCGATCCAGTGCGACCTCTCTCTACTGCGGAGAGAGGAGGTTCATATCACACGATCGACACCTTAACACAACAATAAAGTACACCAAGATTGAATATTATTTTCAATCCCTTCTCTTACTTTTATAAGACTGTTGTGTCTTTCAGTTGAAAGACGGATTAGAGTCAAGCATCGTAGGGCTCGACACTCTCCCACCTCCTCGTCTGACGGGCGGGGGCGGGGGGGGGGGGCAGTCCCCTTCAGATTACGAGCCGGCTGTAGAGCGTTGACCTCTACAGCAGAACATTAAGGAAGTACTTAGGGTGGTGCCTAATACGTTATGCCCGAAGGTTGACGCTTAAACGTCGTTTAAACCTATAATGATTTCGAGCAAAACCTACACTCTGCAGTACAGCAGTCTTCGGACTTCTACAGAGTGCCAAGTTATAATGTCTGAAGTTTTTGGAGACTAGTGATAGAGCAGCCTCACATCAGCCTATCATTAGTCAACCGGTCAGTAATGGTCAGAGGGAGCTACCATTACTGAACGTTCCCAGAGCTGGGTAACGAGCAGTCGTTAAGTCAAGTTGACTCCAACCGTTTTGTCAATATTATGACATAAGCATTGGACAACCGGGTGTTTTCGAACACAGCCAAGTGAAAATCTCCTTCGCAGAGTGGTCGTTCCTTACACTCATATGAATGTAATGAGTCGATAGTGCTAGAGAATGAGTCAAATGCCTACCGAGTACTCAATTAATCACTGGGCATAAACGGTTGTCGCGTGAACGTTCACAGGGCAGTCAAACTCTTAACTGGGCATAAACGGTTACCGGGCAAACGGTCACCGTGAAAACAAAAATTCAACTATGAATTCTTCGGAATTCAACAGTATTCCAATTGACAAATGTCCTCGGACACAGTCATTTGGAGATCGGGCAATGTCTTTAGACATAGCCAGTAAGGCACCGGTCAAACGGGTAATGTCTTAGGACATAACCTTTCGGCAGTCAATCGGGCAGTATGCTGGGACATAGCCGATTAAACAGTCGGCCATCGGGTATGGGGAGTACCGGTCAAATAGTTATGTCGGTCCCCAGGGAGGAGAGAGTGCGTCTCTAGGGACTACACTCCTCCCAAGTAATACCCATCGTACCAATTGTTGGGACGAGTCGATGTCCGACGGTATTACATGGGAGAGATTCAGTTGATTTCATAAATCAATCCCCTATGCTGGCCTACCGGGATCAACCGTTCCCAGAGGATAGTCACTCTGTGAACTCTCTCATACGTGAGCTCGGACCGAAGGTTGATTCCATGCGATCTCATTCTTCTTCGGAAAAGGGATAAATTCCTCGATCATGACTCCTTCATAGGATTCCTCCCACCAATGGGCTAAGTTTTGTGGAAAAGTAGCCAGTTGCTTGGGGAAGATTGTTGTGTGGAGTACTGGTGTGAGAAAACCAGGAAATACATGAGTAGGTGAACTGGCCGCCGTAATATAACTGAGAAATTGTTAAAACGGCGTTAAACCACAATCAATCGATCATAGGATTCCTCCATGTCGAATCGGACACTGACATTCCGGTCCAGAACCGGCTTTAGTCAATCCGCACGTCGTCGGGTAAAACCCACGACCCCGTCTTGTCTGACGAATAAGAGACATATCGGGTTCAGTGCTCCATCGGATGATTAACAATTTAGAGCTGGACTCTAAATAAACTATCATTAGAGGGAAGTTACTGCATTCACTGCGTCCATAGGCGCATTTCGGCGTATGCGGCAACATTGTTCACAGGGACAGAACGTACAGTGACTTCTGCAAAGGCATTCTTAGAAGCCCAACCTGTGAAGACACAAGAGACAGGCTAAGTTCGAGCCTAGCTTTCTGCTTCCGCTGGCCCTGCCTTATCAAAGCCCCGTACGGGAGCAAAGTTGGCATACAACCAAGTAGAGCACTGTCCCTAATCCGCGGCTATAGGGAAGCGCTCCTCTCTATTAAGCTAACAGGAATGCCATGGAGTGGGTATCAACCTTCCATTCGGTGGTTTCTACAACCGTCTTTCGTCTGGTTCCGGTGAAGACCGGAATAAGACTTATCGACTCAGATTGCGTCTAGTACGGTCGAGTAATAAAATGGAATGTTCCGTTTTATCAAGAACGCAATCCGGAACGGCTGTCTGAGCGATTCCTAGACCAAACAGACACATGTTACCACGTACCGGTTGCTTTTTCATCGAGGAATGACCGTCGATTCTTTGTAAACGGGGAAGTGTTCCTTTCAAACACTTCACTTCGATTACCTGCGTTTAGAATTAATTCCCAAAACGGGCAAGTCGGATCTATTCCCCTCAAGAGACTCGTTGTAGGACGTTTCTCGTTGAGCTGGCCCTTCGGACAGACTCGATTCGCTATAAGAGAATCCGATTACCATGACCTGGATAAGGATCAGTAATTAAGGGAAACGGTCCGATACATGCTTCATACTACACCCGTATTGTTTACAGTTCGGGGCAGTGTGTTAAATACTCATTACAGTACAGGGCTTAACTGACTAGGACATGTACATGATCAATAGAGTAGACAGTAGTCCTTCGATTGGCAATAATTATTACTCCCTGAATTGCCCCCATAATTCAAATGAGTCAACTTCCGGTGTCGTTATTCTCTTCCTGACAATGACTTTAGAAACACAGTATTGGCCCAGAGATCGTAGTTCAACGTTCTTCTGGCCTGCCTATCGACATAACCGTTACATCTTCATTAGAAGTAGACAGTTCTTACCGATTGGTGTTTTTTAAGGTACGTCAATCAGTAATTTATGCTTACATTTGTTGCCGACCTCTCGCATTCAAGATTTGGCGATGAACACAACAATTATTGTTCGATGCTCCAATGCGCTTAACTTCAAAGTTCAGATCCATTTCTCTCCAAACTTTTACGTTCTTCGGAAGCGGCCGCTTCTTAAGTTATAAACTGAGACTTAAATTCGTCTTGCTTGGCGAACACTATCAGGGAAGTGAGTTCTTTGCTTTCAGTAAAAACGAATTTCATCAGGTTTTACAGCCGTATGGTTATTCAACCGTTCTTATAAACCTGTATTCCTACTGAGACCAAGTTGCCTTTGGTGCTTCCTAACCCATCACATTTCACAACCTTTCTGTGAACTGTGTTCCCTTAGATATAACCTGATCTTGTACCCTGTCAAGGGTCTTAAGTTCTATATAAAACATTCGAGGGCTGTAAGAGCCACAGTAGGGGTTATTCAACCTCAGGTAGGAGAAGGATATGTCAGCAGCGTATTCAAACACTGGATATCCTATTCCTTTAATTAGTAATAAGATCCTTCTGATAAAGTCTTAAAACGTTTCAATCAGAAATTATTCCTCTCTGGACACACAAGTGGACTCTCAGCGAGTACTTACCTAATTAATACACAAATTACTAAATACATAAACAGTTGTGTTTATATTTAGTAGTACCGTAGGTACTCTTACCAAGTGTTACGATTTCTCGGGACCGGCATTGTGTTGGACGATCCTCCCGACCGATGCTGCAAAGTCATCAGGTATTAAATGACTGGTAATGTATTTTTGACATAAAAATGAAGTTTTTTAAAGTAAAACATATTTTTATTAGAAAATACTTACCAGTCATTTCAGATTCCCGCCTCCCAACCCCGCGTCGTCACCCAACACTAAACGCTGCAAGTTAACGGTGAAATTAAAAGTGGGGGTCACATGGCCCGTGCGCCGGTATTACCGGCGGCCGTGTGTATCACACACGCGTGAGGGCTATGCATGGCTGCGCGAGCTTCTTTTCTGGATGAATTAACGGTGTTGAGATTATATATCAGGTATTAAATGACTGGTAAGTATTTTCTAATAAAAATATGTTTTACTTTAAAAAACTTCATTTCCAGTGCATCCTATACACATTCACAATGCATTTAAACTCAATGTCATATATTCAATACATTCTAATGATGGATTATATACTCATTTCTACGCAAACAAAGGTTTTTTTAGGGACTATAGTACTCCGTCTTAATAATTAAATTAAAAATAATAGATAAGCAAGTCAGCGAATGTATTTAGCGTAATTTGACATAATATGCATCATAATAATGACAAACCCTGAACATGTCAATGAATAATTCTTACCCTGAATATTACTGTGTTTAAACCCTTGCCCTGATACGACATTTCTGCAGCAGATGACTGAACATATTTTGTCAAAAATTAGAAAATCTCTATAATTGAATGGTTAACCTATTACTAAAAGTGGAAAACATTGTGGCAAAGGAGAAATTGCTCATTTTGAGCAATTTCTTCTTTTTTCACTATGTTTTCTAAAAGCCGTCTGCTGCAGAGGTCTCAGAAAGGGTCTATATGAGGGAAAGGGTTAAAAGAACTGTATAATGTTTTATGCAAATGAAAGAGACAATAAATATACAAGATTATTGGCAAATGATGAGCAATTTTTTCTCTCCTTTATCCTTTTGTCCAGAATACCCTTTTAATTATTACACGGTATTGGAATATATACATGTTGAACATAATTCATTCGGCCGTAAACAATTTTAGACTTTGATGCCAACTTTTAAAAACATTTTGAAAGTCAAAATGAGAAATTGAGCAACTTCTCCTTTGGCAACAATGTTTGTAACTATCCAGTAATTTTAACTTTAAATTTTTGGAGATTTTCCAATTGGTTTCATAGACATTTTCCATGTTGCCTGCTGCTGATTTAAAGTGCCTGCCCTTGTGCAATGCATGTGAGTGAGCAGTGAAATGACCTAGTCATAACAAATCCAAGATGGGAAAGTGTTATGTCTTCCCACTTCAGTATTGCTCTAATATCATATATTCTTCAACACCCTCTAATGTGTATGCCAAAACTATTTTTTTGGTCTCATTGTTGGGTCAAAAAAGGAATTAAGAACATAAATTAGATACACTATTTATTATATTGACCTTTTGCTATATTGCAACTCCATTTCCCACGTACCACAAATCTACAGTAGACCACTGAAAACATTTTGGCAAATATATGGGAAATCTCCATAAATGAAAGGGTAATACAAGACAATGCTCATGATAAGCAATGTCTCTTTTGCTGCAATATTTTCAGAAGTCATCTGCTTCAGATAAATCAAACTGTGCGTGCATGTTGGAAAGGGCTAATTGCGCTTCTATAACCCTTTCCCTCATACGACAATTCTGCAGCAGACGACTTTAAACATATTTTGTCAAAAAATGGAAAATCTCTATATTTTAATGGATAACCTATATGACTAAAAGTGGAAAACATTGTGGCAAAAGGAGAAATTGCACGTTTTGTGCAATTTCTTCTTTTGTCACTATGTTTTCAAAAAGCCGTCTCCTGCAGAGGCGTCAGAAAGCGTCTATATGAGGTAAAGGGATAAGGTAGACAGAAGGAAAATGACCATAGTTGTCCTGAGGGGATATTTGTGTTGAGAAATTGGATTCAGGGTGAAAAATGTAACATTTTTTCGTGTTGTCCATGATTTCTTTATTATTCCTGGAGAAGATTTAATGATACCGATTGGAAATATTTCTCTTTACTACCATCTAAATAGGGAGGAAAAAAAAAGAGATGGTTATTGAATGGGCAGAATGCTAATCTGTTGTAAATTCTATTTTCTTGCGAGAAACAGTCATTGTAGTAATCTTTTTGCCTAGGTCATAGGAAAGAACCAAAGTTGTAACCCTTTCCCACATACAACAAATCTGCAGCAGATGCAGGCAAATATATCAAAGATCTATACAAAAGAGTTGATAGTATTGGATAGAGTTGAAAATATGTTGAAACGGGGGAATTTTCTTATAAAGAAAATATTCTACTTTGGCCACAACTTTTCAAAAAAAACTTGCAGCAGATACTTAGTAATTAAAATTACATCAGCATTTGGGAAACAGTTTAAAACCTTTTAAATACTGGATATAAATATTTGAACTCAAATGTAAACAAAACATTTAGATTCAGATAATTATGATTGTGGAAAAAGGTGACATTGCTTTTAAAAAAAGGATAAATTTCATTTTCCCACAAAATTTTGAGAATAATAAATATTCTCTTCTCTGTCATCATGTGTCTCTCCACCTCTGTCTGTCAGTCTGTGCGTCATGCTTTAAGTTACTGACATATTGGCATATTTTTAACACTTTTGTAATCATTTTATCAAGACAGTCACCCAAGAAACATTCATTAAACCATTGATCTAACATGGATCAGTATTGAATATCGACTCGATCACTAAGTTGACATATCAGCTGGCTTAGAATATCATTGAGGATAGGACCTTGGTATTATGCTGTTATCTCTGGTCCTTGGAGAGGCCACTTCAGACAAGTTGATAGATTACAAAAAGGAACTAAACCCATATACTGTGTGGACTTCTCGCCAAAAGGTTGTAACAACATAATGCTACAACTGTTTTTAGCTCACCTGAGCACGAGGTGCTCAAAACGAGTTATTGTGATCGCCAGTTGTACGGGCGTCCGTCGTGTGTCGCGCGTCCGTCAACATCTTCTCCTCATTAACCAGTGGGTCAATTGGGATGAAACTTCACAGAAAGCATCCTCTAAATGACCTAGCTGACACCAATATTCCTTCAAATTTTATGGGATCCATTCAGAATTCGAAAAATACTTTAAAATTCGTCTTCTCCCAAACTGGTTGGCAGATTTTCAAATAATTTTGTAGAAATGGATGACCCTCTATCAGATTCTTTCAGGCCATGTTGATTGATGGGAAAACACGGCCGCCAGGGGGCAGGGCTATTAAGTTGCCTAGTATATGGTTATAGTGAAAACTTAAAAAATCCTCTCCTCCGAAAGTGTCAGACCGATTTTCAAATAATTTTGTAGAAATGTTCCTAGGGTGACCCTCTATCAGATTCCTTTAAGCCATGTTGAATGGTCGAAAACTATGGCTGACAGGGGGCGGGGCTTATATGGCTGAAGTGAAAAAAAAAAAACAGGTCAGCGATCCAGTGCCATCATGGCCCTCTTGTCTATGGAACCAATGATGCACATGAGCCAGAACATAGCAAAATTAAATACCTTAATATATACAGTTGCCTTAAATAATTTTGAAATGACTTATTGATCAATGTTATCCTCTAAAACAAAGCTTTTTATAAACCAGTGTGTATATATATACCTGTCTCTGCCATAAATGATAGTCCATAAAGTTTATATCATGTCTAATTGATTAATCCCAACAAACATATCAGGGTAGTTTACTTGGTTGATTTTGTAAATTGTCTATGCCAATGTTTAAATCATGTGGCAACCATATTATCAATGTAGACAGGATAATACCACATTATGCCCTGCCTCACTCACACTATCACAAATTAGAAAGGAATGCCCTTGTAAATAGTTAAACATTGTGTGTGGTTTTCTTATTGACCAAGGAATAAGATGAATATTAGAGGAACATTGAAAGGTAGATTGGTTACATCCCCTGATAATACGCTATCACATATATAAGAATCAGTACAGGCTGATTAAAACAGGCCTTAATCTTTCGATTTTTCGAGACTTCAGATGAGACTTTCCATACCCTGTCCGTGAACCGCTAGCGTGTCTCATTAAAAGTTTTCCTTATGCAAGGAAACTGAACAGGTTTAATCCAATTATAGTAAAAGGAAAAATCGAAGCGTGTTCATTTTGCCTAAGTGTAACTTTGTTTGCAACTTCTTCCAACTGCTGACATGAAATTGCCCAAACTGATTCTCATAATATTAAACCCTTTCTTACATACAACATATCTTGAAATCATCTTTGCAAAAATCTTGATAATTCTCCTCCAAGACATTGAAGTTACATTACAATTTTTAGCTCACCTGTGCATGAAGTGCATGGTGAGCTATTGTGATCACATTTTGTCCGGCATCCGTCCGTCGTGTGTTGTGCGTTGTCAACAATTGCCCTTGTTAACACTCCTCTACAAGCTACATTTCTGATCTATTTGCTTCTGAACGATAATGCAGGAGATCGATTAAGGATTATCTTGGCCCTCATGTTTTTACCTCGTTCATTATAAATGTATTCCTTGATTTTCTGAAAGTCTTTACTTTATTATTTTCTGTTCGTAATAATAGACGACAGCAATATGAATTCCAAATATGTTTTGATAAAAGAGAAACAGGACATTAACATTATTATTGTCTAGTCAATTACTTATAAATCCTTTTTTATGGCCAAAGTATGCTCTTTAATTATTGTTTATAAATATCTTGCGGTTTTTTTCGAAAATAGGTAGCACCTAAAGATATATTATTAATCATATAAGTTTTTGCAGATTGATATGTGGCTCATGATTGAAGATTTTGAAATGAGCTATACCATAGAGAAAATTGATGACTTTGATACAATGTCATTCAAACCAATAGTGCCTGCACATCCCCTCAAGACAGATCAGGTTACCAACTATTTATGTTTCCATGCTTCTAAAACACTTCCTCTAGACAAATTGCTAGTAGATATTGTTGAAGACTTTGATATATACAAACCAACCTGTTTCTACATTTGTCTCAAATATAGCAATGTTATTGTGTCACATGCCATGTGAGGGTGACACTTATGGATCACTTCTCTTTCGCCCGTCTCTCTTTCCATATTTATATAAATGACTTATTGATGGTAACACCATGCATTTCTTCGAACACCTCGGGTTTTGTTTCTCTGGCAAAACTAAAAAAATTGTTTTTCTGCATGAAACCAGAGATCTATAATACATCAATATTGTTTTTTTATCACAGAAATTATTGTTATTTGTTAGTTCCAAGTATTGTCTGTCAAGATACCAAATATTGGCAGTAATACTTCTGAGAGGAGAATTATGATTGATAAAGCTAGGTATTCCTGTTTTATTAACCCTTTTTATGATACAGACTACATTAACCATTTCCGACATGTAGACACTTTCTGACGCCTTCAGCAGATGACTTTGGAAACTATTTTGGTAAAGTTGTCTGCTGTGAATTTTTATGTCAAAAATACATTACCATTTAATACCTGATATATAATCTCAATACCGTTAATTCATCCAGAAAAGAAGTGCGTGCGTCCGTCCGTCCGTCCTTGCGTCCGTCCGTGCGTCCGTCCGTCCGTCCGTAAACAATTTCTTGTTAACACGATACAGTCTTCCATGAGAGCTCGGTTCCTTTTGAAAACCAGCCAGATCCGCCCATGCATGACTGGATTATGGCCCTTGAAATGGTAAAAATTGCTATAAAAGAGCTTGTTAACACGATACAGTCTTCACTTTTGATTGTATCTCAACCAAACTTATACAGTAGTTAGATATCCATGAGAGCTCGGTTTCTTTCGAAAACAAGCCAGATCTGAAATGGTCAAAATTGCTATAATAGAGCTTGTTAACACGATACAGTCTTTATTTTGTATTGTATCTCAACCAAACTTATACAGTAGTTAGATATCCATGAGAGCTTGAGTTCATTTCTAAAAAACGGCCAGATCTACCCATGCATGGCTGGATTATGGCCCTTGAAATTGTCAAAATTGCTATAATACAGCTTGTGAACACAATAGAGCTTCCATTTACTATCTGATCTTCACCAAACTTAGATGGTATTTGAATATTGATGACATATTGGTTCCTTTTGAAACAAGCCAGATCAATGCCAGTAGAGCATAGGCCCTCATGGGCCTCTTGTTATAATTTATTTCTTTGTCTGTTTAAGGCATTCGGTTATTCAACTACATTAACAACCTAACAACATAATTGTTTAAATTATTAATTGTAATTAAGTTGTTTTTTGTACACACAACTAACTGAGAAGTCACAGGTGGGTTACCCCACCCACTATTTCAGTTACGTATCGGGTGCGGTAATGGCCATTCATTCTTTCAACGGTTATAGTTACACCGACCCTATTACATTATGTATATTAATTAAACATGTACAATTTTGGAAAATATTTGTAAAATCTTTTTCATTGAAATACGTTCCGTGATCAACGGGTATAGGAAAATAAAAAATAGAAAAAAATTATATTTTTTGTTGAATCGTATAAATTGTTTTGTTTCATATATATTCTATGTCACATAGTGGTGATCAGAGGCGGGACTCGTAACGGCCGTATGAGACACGCATCTGTCCTGTTTTGCGTTCACTAAGTACACACAGGATTCACCCTGTGAGTACTTCTCTTCCTGGCCTGCTTCCGATTGGAAACAGTCTGGGTTGAGGAGGACTCACAAAAGCTGGAAGAGTAAGAAGACCCCTAAAAAGGTTTCTCTTAGCTCTACGAGTGAAGCGGAGTTTGAGGGGTTCTCCCAACAATCAGACTCCGCGGCTGTGTTGAGTGAGCAGAAGGTCAGAGCTGTTCCTTCTTCACTCCGCACAACCGCTCAGAGGTCCAGATAAGGAGGTGTAATCAGCTATTTTCCCCACAATTTCTCTCTTAGGAAACAAACCCTATGCTGTGTGTGCTCAATACCCACAGCGTAAGGTAAGAGGGTCAAATAAGGATTTTAGACATGCAAACGCCCCTTATCTGGAGCTCTGACCACTCCCCCTCAGCTTCGGCTGGTCCTTCGCGGGACACGGAGGAGCGGATGGCAGCTTCGGGTGTCTGTTATTCCGTCGGGAAGCAAAGGCCTTCGGGCCAGAAACCGTACGGACACAGTGATGGTTGGCCTCAAGAGTGAGCTACCGTCTGCTGAACGACATTATCTGACGCCAGGTGTTGGGGCTGACCCTTTTAGAGACGCCATGGGACAATCAAAGGGAAACCTCACTGATTGGCCACCTCTAACACCACACTCTGCAGTAAGCAGTCTTCGGACGCTTACAGAGTGCCAAATTATAATGTATGCGGACAGAATTCTTTGGAGACCGGTGATAGAGCAGCTTCACAACTGCCTATCATTAGTCAACTGGGTAATGCTTGCGAGCAAAACCTATATGACTCCGGGTAACCGGGTACCGGGCAACCAGTCAGTCATTTCGCCTAGGCGCGACCAGCCACCGGGCAACCTGGCAGTCATTTAGCGATGACGCGACCGGTCAGTCATTAAGCCATGACGCGACCGGGCAACCGGGCAGTCAGTTTAACATGACGCGACCGGGCAGTTGGCAGTCATTTAACCATGACCTGATTTGTCATTCATTTAGCCATGAATGGACCAATCAACCGGTCAGTCAATTAGCCATGACGCAACCGGTCAACCGGGCTCCGTGCTTCACGACCGAATTGATACTAGTATCACTCGTTCTTCGCACAACCGGTCTATACGGATATTCAAAACACTGGTCATTACGCACCAGGCTCAGATATCCAACCGTCTAACATCGGTTATAGGGAGTACAGGACAGATAAATCTTTCTGTTCTCCAAGGGGAACAGTGTACTTCTGTAGGGATTACACTCCTCAAAAGAATGAGAATAGAAGAGTACGGATATTCAAAACACTGGTCATTACGCACCAGGCTCAGATATCCAGTTAAAGGGAGTACAGGACAGAGAAATATTTCCGTTTCTCCATGGGGAACATTGTACTTCTCTAGGGATTACACTCCTTCCCCGATACTAAGCTCCGTTTCAAAAGATGTAACAGATCGGTGATAGGCGGGTTAACCAAGCCTACCGGGATCAGCAATACCCACCTTATGGGAATTTACTGTTCCCGGAAGGACACCTTTCGAAGAGGCAGTCCTTAGAAAGGCAACCCCCCGATCGGAATAACTCAGGTTTTCCGTGAAAGGGAGGTCGAGACCGTCCCATACGATTAGTTCGGCCCCGATGATCGATCCAGTGCGACCTCTCTCTACTGCGGAGAGGAGGTTCATATCACACGATCGACACCTTAACACAACAATAAAGTACACACAGATTGAATATTATTTTCAATTCCTTCTCCTACTTTTATAAGACTGTTGTGTCTTTCAGTTGAAAGACAGATTAGAGTCAAGCATCGTAGGGCTCGACGGGGGGGTCCAGTCCCCTTCAGATGACGAGCCGGCTGTAGAGCGTTGATCTCTACAGCAGAACATTAAGGAAGTATTTAGGGTGGTGTCTTATACTTTATGCCCGAAGGTTGACGCTAAAACGTCGTTTAAACCTGTAATGATTTCGAGCAAAACCTACACTCTGCAGTACAGCAGTCCTCGGACTCCTACAGAGTGCCAAGTTATAATGTCTGAAGTCTTTGGAGACTGGTGATAGAGCAGCCTCACATCAGCCTATCATTAGTCAACCGGACAGTAATGGTCAGAGGGAGCTACCATTACTGAACGTACCCAGAGCTGGGTAACGAGCCGTCGTTAAGTCAAGTTGACTCCAACCGTTTTGTCAATCTTATGACATAACCATTGACATCGGACAACCGGGTGTTTTCGAACACAGCCAAGTGCAAATCTCCTTCGCAGAGTTGTCGTTCCTTACACTCATATGAATGTTATGAGTCGATAGTGCTAGAGAATCAGTCAAGTGCCTACCGAGTACTCAATTAATACTGGGCATAAACGGTTGTCGCGTGAACGTTCACAGGGCAGTCAAACTCTTAACTGGGCATAAACGGTTACCGGGCAAACGGTCACCGTGAAAACAAAAATTCTACTATGAATTCTTCGGAATTCTACAGAATTCCAATTGACAAATGTCCTCGGATACAGTCATTTGGAGACCGGGCAATGTCTTTAGACATAGCCAGTAGGGCACCGGTCAACCGGGTAATGTCTTAGGACATAACCTTTCGGCAGTCAATCGGGCAGTATGCTGGGACATAGCCGATTGAACCGTCGGACATCGGGTATGGGGAGTACCGGTCAAATAGTTATGTCGGTCCCCAGGGAGGAGAGAGTGCGTTTCTAGGAACTACACTCCTCCCAAGTAACACCCAACGTACCAATTGTTGGGACGAGTCGATGTCCGACGGTATTACAAGGGAGAGATTCAGTTGATTTCATAAATCAATCCCCTATGCTGGCCTACCGGGATCAGCCGTTCCCAGAGGATATTCACTCTATGAACTCTCTCATATGTGAGCTCGGCCCAACGGTTGATTCCATGCGATCTCATTCTTCTTCGGAAAAAGGATCAATTCCTCGATCATGACTCCTTCATAGGATTCCTCCCACCAATGGGAAAAGTAGCCAGTTGCTTGGGAAGATTGTTGTGTGGATTACTGGTGTGAGAAAACCAGGAAATACATGAGTAGGTGAACTGGCCGCCGTGATATAACTGAGAATTGTTAAAAACGGCGTTAAACCACAATCAATCAATCATAGGATTCCTCCATGTTGAATCGGACACTGACCTTCCGGTTCAGAACTGGCTTTAGTCAATCCGCACGTCGTCGGTTAAAACCCACGACCCCGTCTTGTCTGACGAATAAGAGACATATCGGGTTCAGTGCACCATCGGATGATTAAACAATTTAGAGCTGGACTCTAAATAAACTATCATTAGTGGAAAGTTACTGCATTCACTGCGTCCATAGGCGCATTTCGGCGTATGCGGCAACATCATTCACAGGGACAGAACGTACAGCGACTTCTGCAAAGGCATTCTTAGAAGCCGAACCTGTGAAGACACAAGAGACAGGCTAAGTTCGAGCCTAGCTTTCTGCTTCTGCTGGTCCTGCCTTATCAAAGCCCCGTTACGGGAGCAAAGTTGGCATAAAACCAAGTAGAGCACTGGCCCTAATCCGCAGCTATAGGGAAGCGCTCCTCTCTATTAAATCTAACAGGAATGCCATAGAGTGGGTATCAACCTTCCATTCGGTTGTTTCTACAACCGTCTTTCTTCTGGTTCCTAAGAAGACAGCCGGTGAAGACCGGAATTAGACTTATCGACTCAGATTGCGTCTAGTACGGTCGAGTAATAAGATGGAACGTGCCGTTTCATTAAGAACGCAATCCGGAACGGCTGTCTGAGCGATTTCTTAGACCTAACAGACGCCTATTACCACGTACCGGTTGCTTTTTCATCGAGGAATGACCGTCGATTCATTGTAAACGGGGAAGTGTTCCTTTCAAACACTTCACTTCGATTACCTGCGTTTGGAATTATTTCCCAAAACAGGCAAGTCGGATCTATTCCTCTCAAGAGACTCGTTGTAGGACGTTTCTCGTCGAGCTGGCCCTTCGGACAGACTCAATTCGCTAATTGAGAATCCAACTCCCATTTCCTGGATCAGGATCAGTAATTAGGGAAAACGGCCCGATACATGCTTCACACCACACCCAAATTGTTTACAGTTCGGGGCAGTGTGTTAAATACTCATTATAGTACAGGGATTAACAGCCTAGGACATGTGATCAATAGAGGAGACATTAGTCTTTCTAGCTCTCAATCACATACTACGCCTAAGGAGTGACAATAATAATTACTCCCTGAATTGACCCCATAATTAAAATGAGTCAACTTCCGGTTTCGTTATTCTCTGCCTAAAAAAGACAATGACGTTAGAAACACAGTATTGGCCCAGAGATCATAGTTCAACGTCCTTCTGGCCTGCCTATCGACATAACCGTTACATCTTCCTTAGAAGTAGACAGTTCTTACCGATTGGTGTTATTAAGGTACGTCAATCAGTAATTATGCTTACATATGTTGCCGACCTCTCGCCTTTAAGATTTGACGTTGAGCACGACAATCGTTCGATGCTCCAATGCGTTTAACTTCAAAGTTCAGATCCATTTCTCTCCAAACTTTTACGTTCTTCGTAAGCTGCCGCTTCTTAAGTTATTAACTGAGACTTATAAATTCGTCTTGCTTGGCGAACACTATCAGGGAAGTGAGTTCTTTGCTTTCAGTAGAACGAATTTCATCAGGTTTTACAGCCGTATGGTTATTCAACCGTTCTTATAAACCTGTATTCCTACTGAGACCAAGTTGCCTTTGGTTCTTCCTAACCCATCACATTTCACAACCTTTCTGTGAACTGTGTTCCCTTAGACATAAACAGGATCCTGTACCCTGTCAAGGGTCTTAAGTTCTTTATAAAACATTCGAGGGCTGTAAGAGCCACAGTAGGGGTTATTCAACCTCTGGTAGGAGAAGGATATTTCAGCAGCGTATTCAAACACTGGATATCCTATTCCTTTAATTAGTAATAAGATCCTTCTGATAACGTCTTAAAACGTTTCAATCAGAAATTATTTCTCTCTGGACACACAAGTGGACTCTCAGCGAGTACCTAATTAATACACAAATAACTAAATACATAAACAGTTGTGTTTATATTTAGTAGTACCGTAGGTACTCTTACCAAGTGCTAAGATTTCTCGGGACCGGCATTGTGTTGGACGATCCTCCCGACCGATGCTGCAAAGTCATCAGGTATTAAATTACTGGTAATGTATTTTTGACATAAAAATGAAGTTTTTTAAAGTAAAACATATTTTTATTAGAAAATACTTACCAGTCATTTCAGATTCCCGCCTCCCAACCCCGCGTCGTCACCCAACACTAAACGCTGCAAGTTAACATTAAAAGTGGGGTTCTCATGGCCCGTGCGCCGGTATTACCGGCGGCCGTGTATATAACACACGCGTGAGGGCTATATGCATGGCTGCGCGAGCTTCTTTTCTGGATGAATCAACGGTATTGAGATTATATATCAGGTATTAAATGACTGGTAAGTATTTTCTAATAAAAATATGTTTTACTTTAAAAAACTTCATTTTATTGTTTGTGTGAAATCTGCAGCAGAAGAGTTTGAAAACATCCAGGCAAAATGTAGACAATTGCAAAAGCCAATTGATACACATTTTTTGATGGATAAGCTCAATATCCAAAAACAATTAAAATGACTGTAAATACCATTGAAGTGAGTTGAAAAAATTGTGGCTATAAAGGAGAAATTTCACATCATGAGCAATTTTGCTACACTGTTTTTTGAAAGTCATCTGCTGCAGATGCATCAAAATGTGTCCACAAGTGGGAAAGGATTAATACTTTTCATGATGCAGACAGACTACATTTGACATTACTACCCTGCAACAGACAACATAATAGTTAACAATTTTCAGAACATATCAAACTTACTCATAAATGTTAACAATTGTTCAAATTGACCTGCCTTTCCCTAATATGTTTTCAAAGAAGACATATGACATATCAGGTAAGGGTTTTACTTGCAAAAGGTACAAGTTTTTATCTGTTAACTTATATATATTGTATTAAGATGAACAGGTTGATCTGAACCTACATTATTCAGAAATACTAACTTGTACCTTTTTCCATGGACACACACAGTTCATGGTTTTGTTGTTCATTATATTCATTTGCTCTTCGTTAATAAGCTTCTTTTTGTGGTCTTAACAATTGATACATCTATATTAATTTAACCCATAAAACACTATTATGCCAATTTTAGAGGCTTCCAAATTAAAAACATATGAGATGAAACAAGAAAAAGTATTAGATCTATGAAAATTTGATTTTTAGATAGAGAGGAAAACATGGAAAAAAATGTAATATCACCAATGTAAGGAAAATTAGTGTAAACTTTATATAATCCCACTGAATTCCTGCAACTGGTCATACTGTCCTTTAACCCTTTCCCACTTGTAGACGCATTTTGACGCCTCTGCAGCAGACGACTTTTGAAAACATTGTGGCAAAGGTAAATTTGCAATTTCACCATTTGCCACAATGTTTTCAACACTATTTCAATAATATTAACTCATTTATGGAGATTTTTCACGTTTTTGTATATAGGTTTTCAAAGTCGTCTGTTGCAGATTTGTTGTATGTGTGAAAGTGGGGTTAGGACAAGTTCTTGCATAATCATAGAGAAGTGTTTTTGTTTAATAAAATTAAATGAATTAGTAATTAATAAACAATGTAGACGAAGATTGTGCAGGCTGATAAGATGGTCAAAAGGTGTCGCATCCTGCTTGACAAATACCGGTAGATGTTGTTTAACTCCCATAAAGTGGGGTAAGTGTTAAAATCATTTGTATCTGAGGAATACTGTATGTCGGCTATACAAAATACAGTCCAAGTTTATTTGAGCTGTCCTCTAGGTAAAACCATCCTTACAGCATTTCGAGGGCTTGGTGTGAAACGGTTGTAACTAAAAACCTATTTTGAAAACCCTGGTTTAGGGGTAATTTTGACCCCTTTGTAAACAATGCAAATTTAGGTGCCATTGCTCAGAACGAAGAACGAGCAATGGCACCTAAATTTCCATTGTTTACCAAAAAAGATATTACGCTTATAAAGACTTTATGGCGAAGTGATTAACCTTGGTAAAAAAAATACCAATTTTAGTTACAACCGTTTCACGCCAAGCCCTCGATTTGTTAGCAGTATGGATCTTTTATAGAGACTAAAATACCATCTTTTGCCTGGAATTGTTATCAAAATTGTCTACTGCAGATTTGTTGTACATGGTTTGAAAGGGTTAAACAGAACCGGTAGATTTAGGATGGCAGAAGTGCCAACTTGATTGGTCGGAGAAGTGTAATTTGTATGTGTAAAAAGTGATTTCCTGGAAATGCTTAGAAAAGACATTTACATGATGTTATTGGTTAGTGGCTGGATGTTGCGTGAGATTCTGGTATAAATTATGGGTTCTCGATGAAATGAACCGTCTTGTGTTGCTTTAATATTATTGCATCCAGTTATATTTCTTCTGCAAATATATATATATTTACAAAAAAGAGAATGAAATCAAAAATTGATTTATTTTAGTCAATGCAAGGGAATTTAGATGTACTTAGTAGCCTTTTTTGGACTGAAATGTGGACTATTGTTTGATGGGTCACAAGTTCAAGTCCTGGCTAAGCTAATATTGGTTCCAAAGGTCATTGCAGCCAACATCAATAGGCACAAAATATATGAGAGAAGTGAGCCACTTGTCTGTGTAGAATGATTTGTGGAGTGTGAGGAAGCCAGAAATGACCCTTTTTTCACATACAACAAGTAGCTGAACCTCAGTGGCTAGCAATCAGGCTTTCAATCCAGTAGTTTTGAGTTTGAACCTAAAATCTTGACAAACTGTCTTTTTGACATTTGACATTTGACATTTGGCAAAGTCAATGTGACGAGCCTCTTTCATCAATAGGCTATAAGGCTATGTGAAAATGCAGCCAGTTGCTTAGAAAGAGTGTTGTGTTGAGTACTGGTGTGACAAAGCCAGGCAACACAAAAGAAGATTAACATGACTGCATAAGAGGGGTGATCCAGAATTAACCAGACTCAGTGCCTATAACTTGAGGATTTAGTAAGAGAAATTAATGACAAACACATCCACATAATTACCAATTGATACACAATATCTGAAAATTTTACGACCTTTGCACAAAAAACAAGGAAAATACATACGTTAACAATATGTCCATATTTAACTTAAGCGGGAAGCGTCGTAAGACAAAATAATGTTGACGACGTTGTCAGCTTTTAAATCACAATATGCGTATCAGTTATTTCTCTATGTAGTCTCCTCTATACGCAACACATTTCTTGTGCCTATGTATCAACTGATCGAACATATCCGCATACCATTCTTTGTCAAGATCAGATATTATACGATGAACTGCGTAAGTTAATTCCTGAAAATTGTCAAACCTTTGACCCTTCAAAGCAGAATTTACCACAGGAAAAACATGAAAAAAAACATACCATGGCGGTCGGCGAAAGATATGTACATCTGCTTCCTGGATGTCTTGCAATCTCTAGCTTTCTTTGGTGTTAGTGACTTTGGGCTCTCCCACTGGCAGGACTGTTCTTTAGTTTCAGGATCATACATATAAATCCACGTCTCGTCAGTGGTCACTATGTGGTTTAAGAATTCGTCACCTTCTCAACGATAGTGATTAATGAACTTCCTTGACGTATTCACACGCCTAATTCTGTGATCATCAGTGAGCAGTTGCAGTATCCATCTGGCACTGACTTTTTAGCTCACCTGAGCTCAAAGTGCTCAAGGTGAGTTATTGTGATCGGCTTTTGTCCGGTGTGCGTCGTCCGGCATCAGTCGTCCGTCAACTTCTTCTCCACAGTAACCAGTGGGTCAATTGGGATGAAACTTCACAGAAAGCATCCTCTCAATGACCTAACCAGAATTCCTTTAATTTTTAGCTCTACTGGCCAAAGGCCAGAAGGGCTTATGTCGTGGCGATGTGTCCGTCGTCCGTGCGTGCGTGCGTCCGTGCGTCCGTGCGTCCGTAAACAATTTCTTGTTAACACGATACAGTCTTCACTTTTGATTGTATCTCAACCAAACTTATACAGTAGTTAGATATCCATGAGAGCTCGGTTCCTTTCGAAAACCAGCCAGATCCGCCCATGCATGACTGGATTATGGCCCTTGAAATGGTCAAAATTGCTATAAAAGAGCTTGTTAACACGATACAGTCTTCACTTTTAATTGTATCTCAACCAAACTTATACAGTAGTTAGATATTCATGAGAGCTCGGTTCCTTTCGAAAACCAGCCAGATCCGCCCATGCAAGACTGGATTATGGCCCTTGAAATGGTCAAAATTGCTATTAAAGAGCTTGTTAACACGATACAGTCTTCACTTTTGATTGTATCTCAACTAAACTTATACAGTAGTTAGATATCTATGAGAGCTCAGTTCCTTTTGAAAACCAGTCAGATCCGCCCATGCAAGACTGGATTATGGCCCTTGAAATGGTCAAAATTGCTATAAAAGAGCTTGTTAACACGATACAGTCTTCACTTTTGATTGTATCTCAACCAAACTTATACAGTAGTAAGATATCCATGAGAGCTCGGTTCCTTTCGTAAACCAGCCAGATCCGCCCATGCAAGACTGGATTATGGCCCTTGAAATTGTCCAAATTGCTATAATTGAGCATGTGAACACAATAGAGGCTCCATTTACTATCTGATCTTCACCAAACTTAGATAGTAGTTAAATATTGATGAGAGCTTGGTTCCTTTTGAAAACCAGCTAGATCCGCCCATGCAAGACTGGATTATGGCCCATGAAATTGTAAAAATTGCTATAATACAGCTTGTGAACGCAAAAGAACCTCCATTTACTATCCGATCTTCACCATACATACATGCTCTGGATTGAAAATGACCAAAGAACCATACCAGTAGAGCATAGGCCCTCATGGGCCTCTTGTTTGGGATCCATGCAGAATTCTAATTTTGGTTTCCATGGCAACGAAACGAAAACTTTAAAATTCTTCTCCTCCCAAACTGGTTGGCAGATTTTCAAATAATTTTGTAGAAATGGCCTTGGATGACCCGTTATCAGATTCCTTTAAGCCGTGTTGATTGGTTGAAAACATGGCTGCCAGGGGACAGGGCTATTTTGCCTTATATGGATGGCTATAGTGAAAACTTAAAAAATCTTCTCCTGAAAGCGTAAGGCCGATTTTCAAATAATTTTTGTATAAATGTTTCTAAGGTGACCCACTATCACTCATCTCCGAAAGTGTTCGGCCGATTTTCAAATAATTTTGTAGAAATATTCTTAGGGTGACTCTCTATCAGAATCCTTCAAGCCATGTTGATTGGTCTAAAACTATGACTGCCAGGGGGCGGGGCTTATATGGCTAAAGTGAAAAAAAAAAAAATCAGGTGAGCGATCCAGGGCCATGATATGGCCCTCTTGTTTCATGTGTTACTGATCTGTTAAAACTCGCTTTACATTACCATAACTATAGCCTGTCACGTCAAAGACATCATGTACCGTCATTCACCTGTTACTGTCGACAACATCCTTAATTGCTGTCACCAGTGTCATGTCCATACACGTTTTGCGGCCCCTCCCCTTCTCATCTTCTAGTGAGTTTCTTCAATCTCTGAACCTCTGATGCCATTCAAACCTTTTTGATCTTGACATTTTTTTGTGTTGATGCCTGCTGTATCATATACATATGTTTTCGTTGGCGAATATCCCAGCTGACAATTAACAGAATTTGATAATTGCGTGCGTTTCTTGTGACTCAGATGACACCATGATGCATAATATGTAGTAATGTTCAATGTTTTGCTATTTACTAACGGACACATGTGCATAGATGACATAGATTAGCTTGTACATCGATTCCACGCAGTCTGATCAAGATCTACACTTAAAATATTACATATTAGCTTCATGAATTGTTAACTTATAAAGATTCTGATACATCTAAGCAGATGGACAAGCTGATCTGAGCATACACTGTAATTGTACCTTTTCCTTTTGACAGGCTCACTTCTTTTATAATTTCTATCCAATTTTGGATTAAGTTGTCTTCTGCATATACTTACTCAAAGCAGTTTTGAAGTATTATAATTGATTTGATGATCTGGTTGTGTGCCTAATTCAAAGTTCAAAAACCTTTAGGCCTGATGCAGAATATAAAAAGGAAGGGACTGCTGACATGTCTGTTTATAAGTTGTGATAAATTCATTATTCGGCCAGATGTATGACTATATATAAACTGAATATTTTAAGAATTATATTCTATTAATTTGTGACAACTTCAGTAGTATATATTGATATTAACCCTTTACCTCATATAGACGCTTTCTGACGCCTCTGCAGCAGACGGCTTTTTGAAAACATAGTGACAAAAGAAGAAATTGCACAAAACGTGCAATTTCTCCTTTTGCCACAATGTTTTCCACTTGTTGTCATAGGTTATCCATTCAATTATGGAGATTTTCTATGTTTTGACAAAATACGTTCAAAGTCGTCTGCTGCAGAATTGTCGTATGAGGGAAAGGGTTAACCGTCCAGATCTGATACCGTATATTGCTTGTTCGATCCCAGGCCGGGTTGTACCAAAGACTTTTAAAATAGCTTTAATGACTTCCCCACTCTGGCGCTCAGGATTCTTGGGTTAGAATTACAAATGACTGAATGTTGTCTGGATAGATGGACCAGAAGTAGTTGTAACTTACCCAGGAAATGCCATGATATAATTTTTGAAATGGTTGAAGGCGGAGTAAAAAAACCTTGAAATCAAACCAGTTGTTCTTATGAACCCTATGTTCTAAAAATGTTTTTTCCCACATTCAACAAATATGCAGCGGATAACTTTGTAAATAGCTTGTCAAACATATGGATCATCTCTGTAAATGAAAGTATATTTATTGAATTTGTCCTTTTGCCCTTCTGTTTACAAAATTTGTCTGGTACAAATGCATCTAAATATGTTCTATGAGGCACTTAATTTCAATTCCTGGCTTTCTAAATTGTATTTTTAGCCTTTTGGTAGAGGATGTAAGGACTGGTGGTTGCAATGATTTTAGGCAACATTTCGAGGGCTTGGCGTGAAACGGTTGTATTTTTTTTACCAAGGTGAATTGCCTCGCCATAAAGTCTTTATAAGTGTTAAATCATTTTTCTTGGTAAACAATGGAAATTTAGGTGCCATTTCTCGTTCTGAGCAATAGCACCTACATTTGCATTGTTTACAAAAGGGTCAAAATTGCCCCTAAACCAAGGTTTTCAAAATAGGTTTTTAGTTACAACCATTTAACGCCAAGGCCTCGATTTGTTATGATTGACATTGTGACTGATATCTTTTGTGTTCCAACAATGCACTAAAGTATATATAGTCAGTCTATGACCAATTTAGGTAGATAGTCGCCATGGAAGAATGTTGTTTAGAATACTGGTGTTAGAAAGAGAGGAAAGACATGGTTAGTTGAACTTGCCCCCATGATACAACTGAAGAAAAAAGATGTTGAAATCAATCATTCCAATTTTTTCTTTGGGCTAGGCTTCAAGATTACCAAGCCCTGAGTTGAGCGACCATTCATTTCAAACTGATTGATAAGGACTTGCCTGAAAGATTGTAAAAAAAGTTACTATTAGAGCATTTTTTCATCTTTCGTTAGAATACAAAGGCTACCTATAGATAATGTAAGATGACAATTAATCAATCAATTTAATAGTTATAGGGGCTGTTGTTACCCATAATTGGATTATGGAAACTCCGCTGACTGACAATAATTCATATGAGCCAGGTCACAGGAAAACCAACATTCTAGGGTTTCACAATTCATCGCAAATATATTTAATTAACCCTTTACCACACATAGCTAGTTGCTTTCTGATTCCTCTGCAGCAGATGACTTTTTAAAACATTGTGGCAAATGGATAAATTGCTCATAATGAGCAATTTCTCCATTTGTCGCAATGTTTTCAACTCTATTTAATAATTATACTGCCCTTTAAACAGTTTGCCTCATTTATTATGTGGGTATGTTAACCCTTTGACTGCTTAAACCAATTTTGTGAAGCCTGCAACAGCATTTAGATCCTGGAGAGCTGGCACATTTGTGCCATCTGACCAGGCTCTTAATTGTTGGCTATTTACTGAGTACTGTTAAACACAAAAGGGGGTTTGGAGATCAAATAAGGATTTTACTTTTTAAAGGCTATATTTTCTAAAATGGACTTGTCCACCTTTGAATTTGGAAGAACACATACCCAATTCTAAGAATATCAAAATAGAAATATTGAGTTGGCCAGGGAACATTATAGATCCTGGTCAGGTGTGGATGCGCTAGCTTTTAAGCCTGGCTCTATACTGGTATCACGGACGTGCTGGCTAGCCTTGCTCTATACTGGTGGCACAGACGTGTTGGCTAGCCTGGCTCTATACTGGTGGCACAGACATGTTGGCTAGCCTGGCTTTACATATATTACAGACGTGCTAGCTAGCCTGGCTCTATACTGGTGGCACAGATGTGTTGGCTAGCCTGGGTTTACTTATATCACAGACGTGCTAGCTAGCTTGGCTCTATACTGGTGGCACAGATGTGTTGGCTAGCCTGGGTTTACTTATATTACAGACGTGCTGGCTAACCTGGCTCTATACTGATGGCACAGACGTGTTGGCTAGCCTGGCTTTACTTATATCACAGACGTGCTAGCTAGCCTGGCTCTATACTGGTGGCACAGATGTGTTGGCTAGCCTGGGTTTACTTATATCACAGACGTGCTGGCTAACCTGGTTCTATACTGGTGGCACAGATGTGTTGGCTAGCCTCAGGCTCTATACTGGTGGCACAGATGTGCTGGCTAGCCTTAAAGCTTTATACTGGTGTCACAGACATGCTGGTTAGCCTGGCTCTATACTGGTGGCAAAGACATGCTGGCTAGCCTGGCTCTATACTGGTGGCACAGATGTGTTGGTTAGCCTGGCTCTATACTGGTGGCACAGATGTGTTGGCTAGCCTGGCTCTATTCTGGTGGCACAGATGTGTTGGTTAGCCTCGCTCTATACTCGTGGCACAGATGTGTTGGCTAGCCTGACTCTATACTGGTGGCACAGATGTGTTGGCTAGCCTGGCTCTATACTGGTGGAACAGACATGCTGGCTAACCTGGCTCTATACTGGTGGCTCAGATGTGTTGGCTAGCCTGGTTCTATACTGGTGGCACTGATGTGTTGGCTAGCCTGGTTCTATACTGGTGGCACAGACGTGCTGGCTAGCCTGGCTCTATACTGGTGGCACAGACATGCTGGCTAGCCTGGCTCTATACTGGTGGCACAGACATCACAAAATCGATCGGTTCCAGCTTTCAAAAAGTGAAGAACAAGTAATGGATCCCTCATCTAAAAGCCTTGATGGTGTAAAGATTATTATGACTATTGACTAAGTTGAAAGTCTCAGACAGAGAAAGGTTGTTGAGTATATTCACATTGTAGGTTCAAAAGAAAAATGGTATCAATTTTGAAAGCAGGGAGAAGAAATCAATGCCATGAGAGTTTCTAGTTGTAAAATGTTAGATAATTACTGGTCTGGAGCAGTTATCAAAAACTCGGTTACTGCTCTCCCAATTCTCATTTCTATCAGCAAATTCTAGGCAAATATTTAACTTCAGTGTGATGAACAATCTTGATCACGGTGGCTTTTCCCTAGTGTTTTAAACAATGTGAATAATCCTTTTACAAGAAATCTTTTGCAGGCGACTTTGAAAACATCAAGGCAATGGAAAATGTCTATTTATGAAAGTTACTAATGGTTATAATGATGAGAGCTGAAAACATTGTGGAAAATGGATAAATTGCTATAAAGCAAGTTAAATTTCCATTTGAACAATATTTTTCTAAAATTATTTGCTGCAGATGACTCTTAGAATACTTCTTCAATTTGAAACAGGTAAATTCAGATTTGACAAAATCTGTTCTATGAAGGAAAAGGTTTGAATTGTAGATGTCCTTGTCTGATTACCTTGTGTGACTTTGATGAGTTTGTCTGTGATATTGGTTGTGAGTTGAAAACATTTTGGGAAATGGAGAATTTTTTCATTTTGAAAAGAAATCCTTATCCATTTAAACCTTATTTATAATAGATGGCCCGGGAATGTCTGCCTGTCTGCTGTAAGGCTGGCATCATCTATATGTGTTTTCTCTTTGTTTTCAAATAATTTTTGAATAGTTTGGTGGAAGTGTCACGAGTTACCAGTGTAAGGACAGAACAGTGTAAGGCCAAAAAGCTCCTTTTCTTAAAATACAAAACTTTCTATCCTCTCTGTAGCTGAGATTGTTATGTATTGTTGAAGTTAATAATAATATGACAGAAGTGTTTACCATGACCTTATAATCTGCTGCATAAAAGAACAGAGTTGATCAGAACAAGGTAACAGTCCCTGTTTCTTAAAATAGAAGATTGAGTTTATAATTCATGTCTGCTCCATAATTATTTTGGTGTCTTCAAAATCTCAAATAACTGGTCAGAAGTGTCAACCATGATCTCAAAATGTGTCACATGGAGAAAAAAGGTTGAAAATAGAAAATTTCTTGTCTGCTTTAATATAACAGTATTGCACATTGTTGTAATTTGAAATAACTTGGCAGAAGAACTCACAGGTGGGGGAAAAAAATGGATTGACTAGGTCAAGTTCACTTGAGTCTTGAGTCTTGGTGAAAGAAGCACTGATTTTGAAGGACAAATTCACATTGAAAATCTGGTTTAGTTGCATAAGCATCAAAAGTCCCGGTATCATGGAAAGGGTTCTGAGAAGCCATATATGACTTGCTTTCTCCTAATTGGTCAAACTGTGTTCGCTCAGTCATTAATGCTGAGGGCTATCAATCCAGGGTTCATGGGTTCAAATCCTGGCTCAGCAATACAATTTCTTTAAGATGGTTGTTAAAAGTCATTTTGACAAGTATCATTTGTTTTCTTTGATACCTCTGCAGCTGATGACTGTTGACTGTTAAAATCATTGTGACAAAAGGAGAAATTGCTTTATTCAATAATTATACTTCCATTTATAGAAATGATCCATATTCTTTCCTACATGTTTCAAAGTCTGCTGCATTAATTGACTATATGAGGGAAAGGGTTTAAATATAAGGATTCTAATTTTGATTTCAAATCGTCTGAAGGTTGGTTTTCGTAACTATGATGGGGACTCTGTATGTAATGTTATTCGTTCAGACAGGTTTCCTAATGTGTTCATAAATTCCATTATTTCTTCAAACCTTATAATAATGTGATCAGAATTAATTATTTCATAATAACCAAAGACTTTCTTACCAGATAAATCATTTTCCATTCTTAAAAATTTGATGGTTTCATGCAAAACAGTTGTTAATGTCGGGGATTTTCAACCGGGCGTCCCGGGTTTGATCCCAAGTCATGGCACTGAGGTCATAGTGGAGTGCTCTAATGGGTAAGGACTACATTTCCTAACCTAGTACTGGTTTGTTTACCCAGGGATCATGAATAAGTGAACTGTCAGTGTGAAATAAAGTTGAAAATCATCAGGCATTAAAACCACAACAAAACAAACAAACAAAGCAAAACAATTGTAGCTTAATCTTGTTACAACCTTTTTGAATGAAGTCGACCTTTGTGCATATATTTTGACATCCCAGCTGTTTTGTATATAAATATAGACTCATTTTGATAGCAGAATTATAACTTTGAGAAAGAAAATTGTAATACCACAATTTTTTTTCAATCTGTTTGTCAAAGCTCTGATCTAAACCTTTCCATTTCCAGCATACAACAAATCTGCAGCATTTAGGCAAAAGGTTTTCATTCTCTAAAAATGAAGGTATTATTTATTATAGATCATTGTGGCTACTTTTAGGTATTATTTATTATAGATCATTGTGGCAAAAGTAGAAATTCTCAATATAATTAATTTCTTCTTTTGCCTTAATGTTTTGAAAAGTTCCGTGCTGCATTAATGCATCAAAATATGTCTGCATGTGGAGAAGGGTTTAACAATTCCAGCAATAGGGTGATTTGACAGATGTAATAATACTTGTCATTATTTATTTGTATATTTCATGTATGCTTCTGATTACATTATAATGTAATTTCAACATTTCAAGATAGACCCTCCTGGAAACAAAATAAATCACTAGTTCCGTGCAATATATTCTGTTCAAGAAAATGAGTAAGAGAGTATTTTGAGGGCTTGGCTTGAAACGGTTGTAACTCAAATTGGTATTTTTTTACCAAGGTTAATCACCTCACCATAAAGTCTTTATAAGCGTTAAATCATTTTTCTTGGTAAACAATGGAAATTTAGGTGCCATTGCTCGTTCTGAGCAATGGCATCTGAATTTCCATTGTTTACAAAGGGGGTCAAAATTGCCCCCAAACCAGGATTTTCAAAATAGGTTTTAAGTTACAACTGTTTTACGCCAAGCCCTCGATTTGAGATGTGCTCTGTGAATAACCAACATAATTATTTACACATGTCAAATAAGTCTGCCAGCCATTTTCATGCCTAGGATCCAAATAAAAACTGATTTACAGAAATTTCTTACGTTACCCTCTCCGACAAATTGGTGAACAGTCCAGAACCAGATCAGACTGCATTGATGCATGGACTGATCTTGATCTACACTGGATGCAGTTGCCTTACGGTTGGTTTTTGTTGAACGCTGCTCATTTATAAATCCTGATAGGATCATTTTAACTTTTTCTCCGTCTTGATCTACAGAGCAGAGAGCTGGATATCAATTATGTCTCCTCCATAAATGAGCTGTTCGCGAGAAAACCAATATTATGGCCTCTGCGTAATGTATCGACCCAGATCAGCCTGCACAGTCTGCACAAACTGATCTGAGTCAACACATTCCATCTCAGGGGGATTATCAGAGGTATAGAGTAATGATTTCTGAAACAAAAAATCCACAGGAGGCGAAAAGTGTCTATCCGGGTAAGTCAGCGCGGCTTGCTTAGGCTGATCACCGTTGATATACTTCACGCATCCATAATGTTGGTTTTCTCCCGGGACAGCTAAAATGTGGGAAATGTCGGTTCATCTGCCTGTCTCTCACAAATCATGTCGCAGCTTTATATTTACTGAGACCCAGGTCAATAGTGATTCTAACTGTCTTTGTGCCTATGTGCGAAGCGAGGGTTTCAGTTATGTCACTCCAATGTCATGGTCAAAAAAATAGGTCAAAGGTTAAATAAGTAAAATATTTGTGTGACAAATAACTCCTGACTTCACTTCAAGGTCAAGGTCAAGGTTGCACTATTATATCAATGGTTGAATTTAAAATAATTGTGTCCGTTTTATTTTGCTTGAGTTCATGATGGTCGGATTGTGACAAAACTTGGCATATTACTACAATTAGCAGAACGAAGGTTAAAGTTCACTTTTTGCTGTCATACAGATACTTATTGATGCCTTTGCAGCAGACGACTTTTGAAAACATGGCAAAAGGAGAAATTGCTCCCCTATTTCGACACAATGTTTTGACTCAATATTTATACTTTCATTATTAGAGATTGATCACATTTTTGCCTAGATATTTTCATAGTCATCTGCTGGAAGTGGAAAAGGGTTACAATGCAAATCTTTTTCCATGAAAACTCCACAGAAATTTTCATTTAGGTTATTCTGTACTAGAATTATTCAAGACTTTGTGATTGGTGTGAAGACAGCTGCCAGATGGTTTCCTCAACTTTCAGATTAATGAGACTGAAGTGCTAGATCCTGGGCCATCATATGGCACTCTAACTATGGGATGATTTCTAACATTTTCGTCTGTTTTGATGAAGAAAGACAGTTACCATGATGGCAATGGTTACTGGAAAACAAAAACCTCTGGTTGACAGAAACCATTTTAATGATTTGAGACTGGATTAACCCTTCCCAGAATACAGAATCCTTTGCAGCTAACACCTTGAAAACAGTATGGAAACAGGAGTAATGAATACCACTCATAAACCTCTCCCATAAACAACAAATGCAGCCGGCACTGCTACTTTGAAAACATCTTTTTAATAATTTGGAAAAAAATCTATAATTGATGATAATATTATTGAATATTTAACTTCATCATTCGCAATTTCTTAATTTGCCACGATGTTTTAAAACCCTGTCTTCTGCAATAACACCAAAATGCGGCTGCAAATAGGAAAGTGTTAAATGGCTTGTCTTGGTAAGGCTACACATAAGCCAAACTTTCTCTTACAGACTTATAGGTGCGCATGGACTACACAGTCATGTTTTCCTTCATACTTACGGTGCTACGCTCCAACCGTGTATCTTGGTCTGGGTCTCTAGTCTGTTACGTTTTCATCTTGACCCCTCCCTTCATGTACAGTCTGTTACGTTTTCATCTTAACCCCTCCCTTCCTACAAAAAATCCACAACAGACATCTTCGAAATTATGAAGTTCAAAATATAGAAAATATCTGTAAATTATATTATAATAAGTGAATAAAGTTGAAAAAATTGTGGCAAATGATGAAATTACTCGTCATGAGCAATTTTTCCTTTTGCCACTATGTTTTCAATAGTCGTCTGCTGTAGAGGCCTCGGAAAGCGTCTTTACGTGGGAAAGGGTTAATGAAGAATAGTGAATATAGATTGTTTACCACCTACAACAAATCATCATTAGACTACTATTAAAGCCGCTACATAATAGGCAACAATATGGAAAATCTCTGTATATGAAATCCTAATTATTGAAAAGAGTTGAAAAACAGGGACTTATATCTATAGTATAATGTCATATCTATGGGAAATAATATTTCAAAATTGTCATAAATGAAAGGGGAATAGAAAGGAAGGGTTAAGAATTTGAAGTAGTTGAACATTTTAGTCAGTGAAATATTGATTCAGCCAGGGTAGTTGAATTGTTTCCTTAAGACTAGGTTTAAGAGGAATTACTTAAATGGATTTTGAAATTTTAGGGGACTTAATGCTATATATAACTCCTGCTATTTCTACAGAACAAAGAACTTGGGGTCTGTCGGAGCATAATATGAAAACATTGCAGGAAATTTGCAGGAGACAACTTTGAAAGTATTTAGGCAAATACATGTATATGGTTATTTAATTTAACCCTTTCCAACATTCAACGAATCAGAAGCAGAAGCCTTTGAAATCATATGGTCATTTCTCCTTGTGTCACAATTCTTTAAAAGACGTCTGCTGCAGAAGTGTTAGAAAGCGTCTGTATGTGGGAAAGGTAAGTACTAAGTAGAGTTGAAAACATTGTTACAACATGAGGAATTGATCATAATTAACAATTTCTCCTTTCAGCACAATGCTTTCAAATCTATGCATCAATAATTCTCTCAATTTATCATATTTTTGCCTAAATAGTTTTCATAGTCATCAAGTAGTGTCTGAGCAGATTTGTTGTATGTGGGAAGGATTAAAGTATTTGCCTATATCTTTTAAACAATTTATACCAGTCCTGATGTGCTGTATTTTAGGCAATTCAAATTGGAAAGCATTAATTACAAGGGAAAAGGAAATTCCTTTTCTCCTTTTCAATGTTTTCAAGAATTCTCTGTCGCAGATCGAAACAACAAAATACTTTTCCCTAGTCTATACTTTTGACTATAATTTGACATTTAAAAAATCTAGTGAAAAAGAAAAATTGTCTGGAATGAGGTTACATGGATAGCAATTCTCAAGAGATCCGCACCCCTGTCTGTCTGCCACTCAAATGAAATAATGTGCTGATGAAGTTTAACGCTCTCTTACGAGAACCTGCCCGTCGTTGAAGTCTTCTACTTTTGTCACTTTTCAGCTTACCTGAGCATGAAGTGCTGGGTGAGCCTTTGTGATCACTTACTGTCCGTCTGTCTGTTGTGCACGTTGTCCTACAAAAAACTTCTCCTTGTAAACTTATCAACCTTGTTTGAGCTTATTTTCCTTATATGCACGTGTTTAGTAAAAACTTAATTAAAAAGTAACGGCCAGATTGAAAAAATATTGGGCAAAAAAGATCCTTTGTTATTAGCTCGACTATTCGAAGAATAAGGGGAGCTATTGTAGTCACCCCGGCATCGCCGTCGCCGTCGGCTTTGGTTAAAGTTTTTGTGCAAGCTAGCATTTACCCTTATAACTTACATACGCCAATGATCTTCATAGCAACTTGGTGATGCCTACACAGTTTGGAGTCAGTAGGTCAAAGGTTAAGGTCACTGTAACTTTCTATATAGAAACAGTTCATGGTTAAAGTTTTTGTGCAAGCTAGCATTTACCCTTATAACTGACATACGCCTAGGCCTATGGTCTTTAAACTTTGTATGGACATTCTTCATAGCTGAAGTTGGTGATGCCTATAAACTTTGGAGTCAGTAGGTCAAAGGTCAAGGTCACTGTGACCTTCTATATAGAAACAGTTCATGGTTAAAGTTTTCGTGCAAGCTAGCATTTACCCTTATAACTAACATACACTTAGACCTAGAGAGTTTGGAGTTACTACACAGTTTGGAGTCACTAGGTCAAAGGTCAAGGTCACTGTGAAATTATGTGGTATGGACATACATCATAGCAAGTTGGTGATGCCTAGAGTCAATAGGTCAAAGGTCAAGTTCACTGTGACCTTCAATACAGAAACATTCCTTGCTTTAAAACTACTGATTGCTTAGGCCTATGACCCTGAAACTTAGTTTGGGAATGGTCATGATCAGCACTTGACTCAAACAGGTCATGGGATCATAAGGTCAAAGGTCAAGGTCACTTTGACCTTTAACGAAAAGACACCTATTTTTTGCAATAACTTTGAACTAGTTGCATATGGTGCAAAGTGTTGCCCTATGGTTAAAGGTTTGCGTGCAACTACATTAAGAGTCCATATCTTAGTAACTACTTGATGCATTCCATTGAAACATTATACAACCCTTCCCAACCATCACACCTATGAACATAATCAAGTTAAATAACTCTATCCTGCATATAATGCAAATTATCACCCTTTAAGACATTGTGGTTAATGTTTAGCATGCAACTACATTAAAGTTCATTATCTCAGTAATCAAATAAGCGATGGAATAGTCGAGCATGCTGTCCTCCGATAGCTCTTGTTTTTAACTTCTACTAAGTTTGTTGAAATATTTTCCAAACCGATGAAAAACAAGATGCAGGGCTTTTTCTTCTTATATGTATAAAGTAACTGTATAATGGTTTTCAACAAAAGAATTAGGTCCAAGATTGTTGAAATAATTCTGATCCGTTGTTAAACATAGCCACCAGGGGGAGAAGCTTGATTTCCTTTATATGTACATTGAAAATTATTTAAATTGTGTTTAATCAGGGAAGCGATTTAGGACCAGATTTGCTGTATGTAGGATAGGGTTAAATGTTTAGTATTTTTAGCTTACCTAAGCATGCTGAGTGAGCTATTGAGATTACACACTGTCCGTCATCTGTTTTCTGTCTGCTGACATTTTCCTACAAACAACTTCTCCTAAACCAATTGACCAATTTCAAAATTATTTCACAGGAATGTTTCTTAAAGACTCGCTGTCCTGGTTCTGGTGCTGGTATCTTCCGATGAACTGGGACATCTTAAAATCACTTGCATTCCTGATATTCCCGTCTTTGTCCTGGAATGCCCCTCTGTTTAGAAGCCTGTGATGTCCACGTTTGATCCCAGATTGCCCTGGTTTGTTCCCAGTTTGGCACAGTTCATTTATTTGTCGTACCTGTGTGTTTCCCGGTCTATCCCGGAATAACCTGGTGTGACTCAGATCGTGTCCCAGTATAGCTCTGGTCATGCGCCAGTGGAGCCACAGTGGCATTTGTAACCAGATAGTATATATATAAACCAAGGCAAGCGGAGATCACCCCCAAATCTTGGCAAAAATATGGACAAGAATTGAAAAAACTTTGACAAAAGGAGGAATTTTGCCATAATGTTTTCTAAGGGCAATAGCCGGAGAATTGGTTCATAATGCATCCGCAATTGTAAAAGACAAAATGAATGTCCTTGACCTGTGGGTCTGCTACAATATTATGCGTGAAGAATTGTGAATATGACTACCATTGATTACAGAACTATCAAGAGACAAAATGTGAAGATAACTTTGGCAAAGAGGATTTGACACATTTCAGGGGATGGTTACAAAATGAGACTTTCCTTCATATACTGTAATGTTAATAAATGGTCATGTTTCAAATCCATTCTTTCTTTTCTGACTAAAGTTGTTGTGACTAGAGCTATCGATCTTGCACTAATTGATAACAATTATATGTTGGAAAGTGACTAGCAAGTTGCAGGTGAAGAAATTGAGCCCATATGTCCATGGGAAAAGGTACAAATTGACTTTTGAGAACATAATTCAGAACCGGATCAGCGTGTACACCTGCACTGTCTGATTAAGATCAACACTGTTCACATAGATCGAACAGATGTGCATAATACTAGCAGTTGTGATTACAGGCAGATCTGTACCTACACTGTTCAGAAATGCCAATTTGTGCCTTTTCCCATTGATGGGCTCATAGTTTAATAATGGTTGTAACATCTGTAGGTATACAATTCTAGTTTTTGTGGCGATTGGTTTGACAATCGCCACAATGCTAACAGAAACAACAACAACGAAACATATTTACATAGTCGGTTTTGAACAATCGGTTGATATTTGTTTTCCTTACTGCAAACTAATTTACTCACATCCGTTATAGTTCCATCATTGATGCAGAGACGTGATAAATAATAATTATGTCAGTGCTACTTTGGTACCGTATTGTTACTAATATTTGAGTTTTATCGAGACATTATCTACATGGAGTTATAATATGTAAATATTATCTTCGTCATGATTTGGCAGATAATAAATATCATTGCGCGTTCTATCTGCCTTACAAATAACTCTGATGCTACTCAAATCTGGAAATTCCAAAAGGTTCTATAAATAGCGCGCGAGACTGCTTATCTCAATATTATAAACGCTTTATGTTGTAGTTGTCTAAATATATGAAAGCATCTAGATGATAAGACTGGTTTACAACGGTTTAAAGGACACACGATGTCCGTGTGTACACACGTTATGTATACACGTCTGCACGTTTTAGAGTCAATTAGCAATCAATGCTGAAAGTGTAGCCTAATTTAGTTTGGAGATCGAGCATTATAATATATGCCTATATTTTTATAAATTGAACAGCTTGGCAAATAGTGAAATTGTGCTTTTTGAGCATGTTTGTGTTTGTTTTTTGCACTCACATTTTTCGAAGCAGTTTAACAACCTCAGATACATATAAATATACTGTGTTTATATTGTTACTTTGCTGGTTTTTCCATACGATCGCCACTACAGTGCCATTGGCGCTTTGATTACCTCTACTGGCCAAAGGCCAGAAGAGCTTATTCCGTGGTGTGGTGTCCGTCTTCCGTGCGTGTGTCCGTCAGTAAACAATTGCTTGTGAACATGATACAGTCATCAGTTTTGATTGAATCTCAATCAAATTTATACAGTAGTTAGATATCCATGAGAGCTCGGTTCCTTTCGCAAACCAGCCAGATCTGCCTATGCAAGACTGGATTATGGCCCTTGAAATTGTCAAAATTGCTATAATAGAGCTTGTGAACACAATAGAGGCTCCATTTACTATCTGATCTTCACCAAACTTACACAGTAGTTAGGTATCTATGAGAGCTTGCTTCCTTTTGCAAACCAGCCAGTTTCGGCCATGCAAGACTGGATTATGGCCCTTGAAATTGTTAGAATTGCTATAATAGAGCTTGTGAACGCGATAAAGTCTTCAGTTTTGATTGTATCTAAGTCAAACTTATACAGTAGTTAGATATCCATGAGAGCCGGGTTCCTTTTGCAAACCAGCCAGATTCACCCATGGATGCAAGACTGGATTATGGCCCTTGAAATTGTCAAAATTTCTATAATTGAGCTTGTGAACACAATAGAGCCTCCATTTACTATCCGATATTCACCAAACTTAGATAGTAGTTAAATATTGATGAGAGCTTGGTTCCTTTCGCAAACCAGCCAGATGTGCCCTTGCATGACTGGATTATGGCCCTTGAAATTGTTAAAATTGCTATAATACAGCTTGTGAACACAATAGAGCCTCCATTTACTATTCAATATTCACCAAACTCTTATAGTAGTTAAATATTGATGAGAGCTCGGTACCTTTCGAAAACCAGCCAGATGTGCCCTTGCATGACTGTATTATGGCCCTTGAAATTGTTAAAATTGCTATAATACAGCTTGTGAACACAATAGAGCCTCCATTTACTATTCAATCTTCACCAAACTTAGATAGTAGTTAAATATTGATGAGAGCTTGGTTCCTTTCGCAAACCAGCCAGATACGCCCATGCAAGACTGGATTATAGCCCTTGGAAGTGTCAAAATTGCTATAATACAGCTTGTGAACACAATAGAGCCTCCATTTACTATCCCATCTTCACCAAACTTAGATAGTAGTTAAATATTGATGAGAGCTTGGTTCCTTTCGCAAACCAGCCAGATCCGCCCATGCAAGACTGGATTGTGTCCCTTGAAATTGTCAAAATTGCTATAACACAGCTTGTGAACACAAAAGAGCCTCCATTTACTATCCGATCTTCACCATACTTACATACTCTGGATTGAAAATGACCAAATAACCATACCAGTAGAGCATAGGTCCTCATGAGCCTCTTGTTTGTAGAAGGTACTTTTTGGTATGACTCTTTTTTGGTATGACTCTTCTTAAGTTAGGTAATCATTGATGAGTGCATATATAATTATGCTCACTTGAGTTTTCACTGTTTACATATATATGCTATTTATCACCATATAAGGCTTGTATTTGTTCAATCCCTAGCCATGGCGCTGTGGTCATAGTGGAGTGCTCCTGGGCAGGGCACATTTCCTAGGCTAGTACAGGTTTGTTTACCCAGGGATCATGACGAATAATTAGTGAACTGTTGCCCTGATTTAACTGAAATAATGTTGAAAACGGCGTAAACCAAACAAAACAAGGCTTATATTCCCTTTCCCACATACAACAATTCTGCAACAGATGTCTTTGCAAACTTGGCAAGAATATGAAATTTCTTTACAGATGAAAGTATTATCATTGTGACAAAAGTCGTTTGCTGCAGAGGCCTCAGGAAGTGTCTGTATCTTGTTGGAAAGGGTTAATTTATTATTTTGTCTTCTGAATAATTATTCTGTTAAAATAAATTTGTTGTTTAAATTTTAATATTTTTCTCTTCATTGCTATACATTATTTAGAACATTGTCTCAAGAGATTTAACAGGCTTATTCAATCCTTTCCTGGATACAGAAACAATTGGATGTTTCTGCTGTTACTGACATTCAAAGACATAATTTGTGGGAAAGAAGAAACTGCTCTTAAATTATCGTTTCTAAAATGAGAAATTTATCAATTATCCTCAACATGTTTTCAAATCTGAATTTGAAGTAAACATCCAATTTTCGAGATTTGATAAACTTTTTCAAAAGACATTTTCAGAGCAGACATTTCTGAAAGTATCATATAAGGTAAAAAATGAAGTATTACAGTGGCTATATGAGCCTGTTCCTTGGAAAAGGTACACATTGACATTTCTGAATAGTGTAGGATTCTTTTCAGCCTCTTCATCTTCTATAAGACTTGTTAGAATCTACTCAAGTTGACAAAAGTTAAATTTGACAGAGTCACAGAGAAGTATCAGGTGAACATTGTATACATCTCATGATCTGGATTTACACTGTGTTCCCAAAAGCCAACATTTACCTCTTCACATGTATGGGCTCATATTGATTTCTAGGGAGTTATCCCTGGCTTTTCCTATCATAGTCTTTAACAGACAATTTGTACAATTTACATAATCTACATCTGTCCCTCTGGCATGCAGTGTTGTCTATCCATCCTTGCTGAACCCATTCCCACATACAGCAAACATGCAGCTGGTGACTGAATGTAACTGATACCACAATTCTCTATAAAGGATATAGCATTATTGAAGAGAGTTACAAAACAAATGTTGAAAAAGTACAAATTGCCACAATGTTTTCAATAATTTGCTGCTACAGATACATTAACCCAAGTTCCCAAATACAACAAATACCATGATGGTCCAATGATTCTTTAAAAGATTTCTCTTAAACCCTTTCCCTCATATAGATGCTTTCTGACAACAGCTTTTTGAAAACATAGTGACAAAAGAAGAAATTGCTCATAACGCTCATGTTTTCCCATTTTAGTCATAGGTTCTCCATTCAATTATAGAGATTTTCTATTGTTTGACCAAATATGTTCAAAGACGTCTGCTGCAGAATTGTCTTATGAGGGAAAGAGTTAAGACATTTATCTAAATTCAAGGAATTTACTTGGTCCACGATGTTTTAAATCCTGTTCAATAATTATACTTTCATTTATAGATAATTTCTAATATTTTAGCTAGATGTTTTTAAAGTCATTGGATATAGATTGAATGTATGTGGGAAAGTATTAAATGTATACAAGAAAGGTAAACAAGCATACTGCGACGATGGTTCTCTCTTGTCTCTACTCTCACGACACCGCACGAATAATGAAACAAGCTATCGAGTTGTCGTGAGAACAGCGTCAAATTCACTTGAATAAATCTTCTCCTCGTGTAAAAGTACTGGAAACGGAAGTTTTAATGGCTATGTGAAGTGCTCTCTGTTTGATCGATATTTGGTTGTGTCCGGATTTTTAGCCAATCAGCGATCAGGTGATAGGAAAATTTCTTTTTGTGTCAATATATTTAGTTTTGACGTGTCTGTGTTTTCCGCGGAAATGGTACCCCTTACGGCAACTCAAATATTAAGAAAACGAAGAGACGGATAAAAAATCGGGACGATCATTCGATGTAACAACTGATGGGCTACACAACGCACACCGAGTGGTTTCTAAATTCTAAAAAAAACTGGGAGGAGATAGTTTTCGCTGGAAAAGCGTTTTTTGCCCGTTTCCATAGCAACGGTGGTTTCTATGGCGACCATACTACAAAAGGAACAACTAGACCCTAGACCCTTCATCCCTACCAAGTTTGGTCGAAATCTGTTGAATAGTTTTGGCGCTACGCTTGCCACAAACAAACAAACAAACATACAAACATTTTACAAACAAACGGACAGAAACGAAGACCGACTTTAAGGGTCTCTAGAAGAGAGAACGAATAAAGCTTTTATGTTAAATCGGCATCTGGTAATAGAATACTACTTTTCTAAAAGTAGAAATAAAAACAAACCTTAGTGTATTTATTACAACTGTAAACAAATATATATCTGCCTTGGCATACAGTCATATTGAATGATAGCATCCAAATGAAAACTAAACTTTGATCATAATTATATATTGAGCATTTATTTTCTGATGTTCAGACAAACTAAACTCTTTCCTCATGCAGATGCATTTTGTCACTTCTCTTTTTGCCATGAGACTGTGTCGGTGAGGAAGTGGTCAAGCCTGCCACGGTTGCGGGTTCGGTCCCAGGTTGTGTCATACCATTTTTTTTTAAATTGGTATTAATGGCCCTCAGGGTGGTGGAGTATTACTAAGCATCATGACTGATTCGCTGGTGTCTGGATAAATGGACCAGAATAACTGGAAAATAACCCAGGAAGTGCTGTGATATAAATTATTACTGAACAAATGTTGAAAACACAATAAATACACCATGCAAACAAATCAATTTCAACTCTAGAATTCAATATAACTATATTCCTTTACAGAGACACCTTCTGGTTGGTTGTTTTGAGTTTTCAATGCAATCTGCTGCAGACTTGTTGTAATTTTGTCAGAAAGGGGGGTTTATCCCATCAATGAGGGAAAGGATGTCATTGCCTCACTGTCCTTTCTGAGTATTTACTAAACAGTCTTGTCTGGATAATTTCTGAATAAGCTGGGACATGACTAAACCCACTAGATTGTTTTGTATTCTTGGCAGAGGCCTTGTATTGAAGGGGGGTAAACTGGTTATTTATATAAAGCATTTTCTTTACTACCCAATTTAAACCTCTGTTGTGGGTGCTCAAAAGAATCAACACACTGAGACGACTCTTTACCCATTACTTCACACAGACAACATTTGACACCTGTCATTGAACATGACTTTTGAAAACATTGCAATAAAAGGTGAATTGCTCAAAACCAGCAATTTCACCTTTTATGGCAATATTTTCAACTCTTTATATTATATCAATATTTCAGTTTTCTAGATTGTTATAATTATTCGTCTAATAAGTACCCACAATGTACGGTATTTCTTTGGCAGGGGGATCAAATTAGAATGTTAGAGATAAGGAGAACTTGCCTTGTGTACATGTGGAGAGAGTTTGATATGTTCTTCAGTTAGCTAGCTAGCTAGACAGCAAAGACTTACATCAAACTATGAGGATGTACAGGCTGACTGGAGTCTTTGTTGTCAGCCTTGTAATAGCTCTCAATAAGGAGCGCATTTCATATTCTTATATCCTCATTTGTTGTCGTGGAGACAATTCTTTGGAGTAACCACAACATAGGTATAATTGAATTAGTTAACCCTTTCCCTCATATAGACGCTTTCTGACGCCTCTGCAGCAGACGGCTTTTTGAAAACATAGTGACAAAAGAAGAAATTGCACAAAACGTGCAATTTCTCCTTTTGCCACAATGTTTTCCACTTTTAGTCATAGGTTATCCATTCAATTATGGAGATTTTCTATGTTTTGACAAAATATGTTCAAAGTCGTCTGTTGCAGAATTGACGTATGAGGGAAAGGGTTAAGGAGATATTGTAGGGCCTGTTTACGCCTTATCTAGGCCTCTGGTACTGGCTTGTGAAATTCTATACTTTTTGTCGTGTGAAGGTTCTAAACTATTTGCTTAACCACATCTTGACCCTTGAGGACTGGCTGAGAGATGCTTTTTGGGCATAAATACAAGCTTAAAACCTTTCCCTGATTGTATGCTATCTTTACTCTTGTCTTTCCTAGAAAATATGAAGAGAATTTTTTTTTAAATATCTTGAAAACTGGAATAATAATTTCAATTTATCGAATTAACTAAATTATGGGAATAAAGGGATTGTTTGGAGCAATTTCTCCTATTTTTAATATATTTAAGAAATTCTTTTTGTCAGAGACGTCAACAAATTGGGTGAAAGGTTAAAAGACCATAGCCATTTCATATACTTAAAGCAAAACAGGTCTTGCTACTCAGACTGTATTAATTATGATAAAGTTGCAACCATTTGACATCAAGACAATTATGAAGTTGCTTGTGAGCTTGGAGAAGTTGAAAATATTTTTATCCTCTCACTCATACAGACGCTTTTTAGCTCACCTGTCACGTAGTGACAAGGTGAGCTATTGTGATCGCCCTTTGTCCGTCGTCTGTCGTCTGTCCACAATTTCTTGTGAACACGATACAGTCTTCATTTATTATCTGATGTTTACCAAACCGATTCAGTAGCTAGATATACATGAGAGCTCCTTTCGAAAACCAGCCAGATCCGTTCATGCATGACTGGATTATGGCCCTTTAAAATTGTCAAAATTGCTATAATTGACCTTGTGAACAAGATAAAGTCATCATTTATTATCCTATGTTTACCAAACTTATTCAGTAAGTAGATATCCATGAGAACTCGGTTCCTTTTGAAAACCAGCCAGATCCATCCATGCATGACAGGATTATGGTCTTTTAAAATTGGCAAAATTTCTATAATTGACCTTGTGAACAAGTTAAAGTCATCATTTATTATCCGATGTTTACCAAACTTATACAGTAGCTAGATATACATGAGAGCTCGGTTCCAGCCAGACCCGTCCAAGCATGACTGAATTATGGCCCTTTAAAATTGGCAAAATTGTTATAATTCACTTTGTGAACACGATAAAAACTTCATTTATTTGTCACATGTCCTTTACATTGGTAATATTGACACATTGTTGGATGATGCAGATATTGAAAACTAGAAATTCTACATTACATTTGCTCCTGGAGAAGGTCAACGACCTCTCAGTATTTTTCAAGATGAAGATTCAGAATGTTCTTTACGTGACCCACTATCAGATTCCTTCAAGCCATGTTGATTGGTCGAAAAACATGGCCGCCAGGGGGCGAGGCTATTTTGCCTTATATGGCTTGAGTGAAAATTTAAAAGATCTTCTCCGACGAAAATGTTTGGCTGATTTTCCAATAATTTTGTAGAAATATTCCTAGGGTGACCCTCTATCAGATTACTTCAAGCCATGTTGATTGGTCGAAAACTATGGCGGCCAAGTGGCGGGGCTTATGTGGCTAAAGTGAAAAAAAATAAAATCAGGTGAGTGATATAGGGCCATCATGGCCCTCTTGTTGACAAATATGAAGTAGATTAATTGCTTTTGCCACAATGTTTCTATCTCTTATTTTAATAATTAATTTATATATACTTTACTTAATATGTTTTTAGCTCACCTGTGCACGAAGTGCTCAAGGTGAGTTATTGTGATCGCCTTTTGTCAGCCGTCCGTCTTCCGTCAATATCTTCTCCTCTGTAACCAGTGGGTCAATTGTGATCAAACTTCACATAAAGCATCCTCCCCATCAGGGCTACGAAAAACCGAAAAATTGCCGGTTTAAACCGATTTTGAACTCGGCGGACCGATTTCAGTCTTAAAACTATTAACTAAATCGGTCCAGGAAATTTTATAAATTAAAACTAATATAAAATCGGTCCAGGAATTTCTATAAAGCTAACTATTTAACACCTCCGCTACAGGTCAATTTGTGCACAGGGTCGTCTGTACACCTTCAAGATAGTCACTTACCGTGACGCAACAGGATTATCGATCCAATTTAAGTTTGACAATCATGTACAAACTGATAGATAATGCCAATCGGAATACCTCGGTGATGAATGGATGACGGAATTACCCGAGAAAATCCCTTGAATGCATGCGGTAATAATTTCATGCATATGATTGGCTGTTGGGGTTATTAGGGAATTTCCATAGGTCACGTGACCTTTGTAACCCCCCTTTCAAGACGGCATGGAAAAAGAGATATTTACGAAACGTTTTGTAAAAATAAAATTGTCACTGTATATTTTATAAGGCAGAATTTTAACTTCCATTTCATTTAATTTTTCCTTCGATACATTAGTGAAAAGGCTCAACGAAATTTACTTGCGATGTTCAAAAAGTCAAATGACCGGCTTGGCAACGCAAATCATGTTGACAAAGAGAACCGGGTCAAACTGGTTCATAATTACTGAACTGGGTAAATGTACTTACCTAAAAAATGGCTTTCTCTAATTATTTCAGTCATGGTAATTCCAAAATAACAAAGACCTTTTTTGTAGTAAATTTTTTATTTGTATGTAGACAAAACAAAGTTAACCGTACAAATAAGAAAAATGTATCTTCTGTGCGAAACAAATAATTTTCTAGTACGTACGGGTCGAACAATCTTTAGTACGAACGAGCAATGTAAACACACATGCGCGCTTATGTTCGTCTGCAAGTTTTGGAAAAATTATGATTTGTAAATTACTTCTACAATGACATTAACGAGCGAGGACACTGTTATGCAACCATCTATGCAAGGTAACCTGCAATAAACATGAAATTCGTGTATATCTGTTTTTAAAAGAGTTTCAATGTAAACAATATTAGCGGGGGGGGTTTAAAATATTCTGGACCGATTGAGATTTCAATATTTCCGGAGCCCTGCTCCCCATGTCCTCACCAGAATTCCTTCAAATTTTTGGGATCCATGCAGAATTCTGGTTTCCATGGCAACCAAACAAAAACAAATTTAAAAAAATTTCTTCTCCGAAACTCACAGGTTGGCCCATTTTCAAATAATTTTGTAGAAATGTTCCTTGGGTGACCCCCTATCAGATTCCTTCAAGTCATGTTGATTGGTCAAAAAACATGGCCGCAAGGGGGGGGCGGGGATTTTTTTGCCTTATATGGCTAAAGTGGAAACTTAAAAAATCTTTTTCTCCAAAAGTGTCCGGCCAATTTTCAAATAATTTTGTAGAAATGTTCCTTGGTTGACCCTCTATCAGATTCTCTCAAGCATGTTGATTGGTCGAAAACTATGGCCGACAAGGGGCGGGGCTAATATGGCCAAAGTGAAAAAAAAAAGATATCAGGTGAGCGATCAAGGGCCATCATGACCCTCTTGTTTTAATGTTGTCTACTAAATACATCAGATTTGCAGCAGACATCTTTGAAAACATTTTGTCAACAACATGGAACTTCTCGAGAAATCCAGATATACCGGTAATTATTGAAAAAATTTCTGAACATTGTTATTGTGAAATGTGAAATTTCTTGTTTGAAGCAATTTCTCCTTTCGTCACTAATGTGAATAGTTTTCAAAAGTCGATCGCGGTAGAAGTGTCAGAAAGTGTCTAAATGTGGGAAAGGGTTAACTGACATACAATAACTACTCATATATATCAAATCACTATTGCTGAATTCAGAACCAACATAACTAAATCTCATAGATAATTACAGTTAGTCCCATTTGGAAAGTAAGTCAATGATTTATCCACAGTCACTGTCGTGTCACAAGACTTTGGTGTCCCACTGGGGTACACTTATTTTAAACTGAAAATCGTTGCCATGGCAATGAAAATTACTCGACAACCAGCAACAACTATCTTAATGCCTTTATTGCCTGCAAGGTGACAGTGTGATGTGAAACCTAACATTTTTAATACCGTAGAGATTGTTTTTGGAGGAAGGTTTAGTGCTGATCCTATTGAAGACAGAGGTTATGTTTATAATGAATAGGGGATGTTTAGTTAAGTCTTTTTTATGCCCCCGGAATCACCGATTCGGTGTGCATCTAGTTTTTGGCCTGTCTGCCTGTCTGTCTGTCTGTCTGTCTGTCTGTCTCTTTGTCTGTCTGTCGAAAAAAACTTTAACCTTGACCACTACTTTTGAACCATAACAGGTATGGCTACCATATTTCACATGTGTATTCCTTGTGACATGACCTTTCTGTCAGTACCAACATTTTTGACCTTGCGACTTTGACCTTTGACCTAGATGTTGCTGTCTGTCGAAAAAAACTTTAACCTTGACCACTACTTTTGAACCATAACAGGTACGGCTACCATATTTCACATGTGTATTCCTTGTGACATGACCTTTCTGTCAGTACCAACATTTTTGACCTTGCGACCTTGACCTTTGACCTAGATGTTGCCATTCGGGGGCATCAGTGTTTCACAAACACATCTTGTTCTTTCCTCTATTAACCCTTTCTCATATATACAACAAATCTACAGCGGATAATTTTGAAAAATATTTTAACAAAAATATGGAATATTCCTGTTAATGAAAGTATTAATATGGATTTTGGTATTAAAAAAATTATTGCAATTTCTCCATTTGCAATAATATTTTCAAAAGCCGCTTCTTCTTGTTGGAAAGGGACTAATGTCTTTACTACATATATAGGTCTTGCTGGAGATATACTTTTGAGCCTCATCTGGCGGCTTTGGATCTCAATGTATCTTGTGCCTTAGAGGCAATGTCATACAAGGATATTCACTGTAAACCTATATCTGCCTCGGCATGGCAGGTCACAGGCCAGGTCATAACAAAGACTTTAATATGGTAGTAATGGCTGCTCTCCTTGGCACTCAAGGTTGCAGGATTAGCTTTACAACTGACTGGCTGGTATCAGGATTAATAGAACAGTAAGTACTAGTAGCTTACCAAGGAAACACAATGATATAACTGAAATATTGTTGAAAGTGGCGTTAAACACCAAACAATCAATCAATTAATCCTCATTGACGAAGGTGATTGTGGGGCTAGCTAGCTTAGGCATTACAACTGACTCGCTAGTGTTAGGATAATCAGCCAGTAGCACTAGAAGCTTACCAAGGAAGCTTTACTTGTGATGTAACTGAAAAATAAAATACAAACAACATATGTTCACCTTTGTATTGTTAAATTGACCTAAATACAACTTCTTCAATAAAATAGAAGTATTGAACCTGAGAAACTTGTAAGCCAACGTAAATATCAATGGTGCCAAACAGTATAGGCAATTATAAGACCTAAATGGTCCTCAGATGCTGTTCATGATGGAAGGTTTGTATAAAACCAGATCCTCCAAGCACACATTCTAGTCTTAAGTTTGCTGCTTCTCTTGTTACTTATAATGTAAATACAGTTAGCCAACAGATTGCTAAGAAGACCATGCATGTTGTTATGGTCCAGGGAGAATTGAGTGTGAAACATGGTCAACATTATTCTAATTTGCAAGCAGTGTCAAATTTTCCCCACTTTATAACTGAAAGTATATTTATGGAGAGCAGCTGACTGCTTTTAGCCAATGGACTGAAAATGTATTTTTTGCATAACAGCTTAACAGTTGTGTTGCTTTCCACAGGGAGTAAAATTAGCGGTCGCCCAGTCGCCCATGGCGACTAAATCTTCGGCTGGACCACCTAAGATTTCAAAATCGTCGTCCAGCCGGCGACCTTAAATATTGCATTTTCTATACTCCAAACCCCATGTTATTTTTTTTGTCGATGGAATCATCAAAAACTGATGAAGTTTATCAACTGTTAGAGAAATTGTCTTTTTTCTCATTACCAGATCCAAAATAGCCCCTTTTGTGTTTAACTTGTTTCATCGGCGAACAAAACATGGAAGATCGAGAGATTCCAAATACAATTGTAAATATTAGGACCCCTCTAGGCGATAAATGAGCGACGGTTATCGGATTTATTCTACCGCGTAAACAAAATTGGGTACCTGTAATCTATAAATAGATATGGAAAATATCCCAAACAGACTTATAAGTATTACGTCAGCTTTTTCAAAATGTCTGCGCAGTCAAATTTAACAAAAATTACAATGCGGCGTTTTCTCGACTGGGTTAGTGGACCCAAAAAGAAAAGGTTATTTTACAGGGTTCGAATTTAAGCTTGCAAACTCGCGAGTGCAAATTTCAAATTGCAAGGTGAGATTTCAGGAACCAGCATATTTTTGCGAGTGAAAATTTTGGGCCGAATAATACGCATTTCTATTTGTCGATCTTTTACAGGGTTGTTTCTTTGACAAATCGCTGTTATTGCAGTGATTTTTCGAGATTTACCAAGTGGCTGGGAGTATATATATACTTTCAGTTTTGCAATATTAGCGGAAGTTTACAATCGACTCATGTGCATGCATATTCAACGGCCCCAATATTGATGACGTTTACTGTATACATTTGGGCATCGGAATTCTAAAATTAGTTTTAATTTATATATCGCAAATACGATGGTATATTTTGGGTTTCCCAAGTTGTATTCACAACGGAGATAGAAGGAATGGATGTCTTGCACTTAATCTATTTATTTATTGGGGTTTTACGCTGCTTTCAACAATATTTCAGTTATATCACGGCGACAGTTCACTTATTCATGATCCCTGGGTAAACAAACCAGTACTAGGCTAGAAAATGAAAAATAACAAGGTCACCGATTTAGGTCATTCACTGAAACAGGGCAGTGTACGATTTATATGTCAACATTACATCCGATCCTAGCAGGAACATAATTTAAAATGATTTCAAGCAGGAATTGAGATTGACACTCTAGATTTCTGTTTCCAATTTAAAAACAATAGTTCATCAGTTTTCATGAATGACTTTTCTTCATTTGGTTTTGCATTGAATAAATTTAAATAAAACTAGAACTATCACTGAAGATGATAAATACCCCCTAAACAGCACCTTGACTACACCAAAACTTAATAAGTAAAAGGGCCCTTACTCTGTAAAATAACATGCAATTGTAACCCCTTTAGGATATGCACATCTCCTCTTGGGATAGAAGCTTCAAGTAAAATTTTATTGAATTCCTATTTTGTAAGAAATAGGCCGGACAAAATATGGCTTCCGACCAACAGACAGACAGACAGACAGCCCACCACAGTGACTCCTATATACCCCCTCTTCTTCGAAGGGGGGTATTAAAATACATGTTTGCTTGTTGTAATAGGCTACATATAATATGAATAAAAAAAAATCATATATGAATTTGCGTAATTGTATTATTGAAAAGGTTGGGCCACCAAATTTTTCTCTGGGCCACCATTATTCTATAGTAAGTGGTCCAGTTGGCCACCAAGCTCAAAATGTTAGTCTTTATCCCTGTTTCCATCATTAGACTGATAATCCATTTTTGTAGAGCACTTCATTTTGAATATTTTGACTGAAATTATTTGTTATGAAACTACAAGTTGCTAAGGTTGCAATGGACTGAAAGTGTGTTAATGTTGAAAGGCAGCCAGTCAGTATTTATAAATGGACATAACAGTTTATTGTTAAAGAAACCCAGTGAGTTGTCTTGCAGCACTGGACTGAAGGTTACTGTTACACTGTTCAGTACAGTCAGTACCACTCTTGTCACCTAATAAAAATCCCACACTTTTTGAAAATATCTGATTATTAATATGATAATCTTCTATAAAGAAAAGCTTAATCATTTGATAAAGTTGAATACATTGCTCATCATGAGCAATGTCTCCTTTTGCCACAATGTTTTAAAAAGTTGTCTGCTGCAGAGGCATCAGGAAATGTGTGTATGCAGGTAAGAATTAAAGTGGCACCTCTGGGGAATAAATTAACCTCTTTAGAGCAACCTTTAAGTCTTCTCTCAACACAAAATAACAAAAATTTAAAAGAGCAAATCGAGGGCTTGGTGTGAAACGGTTGAAACTAAAATTGCTATTTTTTTTACTAAGGTTAAACTATCACCTTGCCATAAAGTCTTTATAAGCGTTAACTAACTTTTCTTGGTAAACAATGGAAATTTAGGTGCCACTGCTGTTCTGAGCAATGGCATCTAAATTTGCATTGTTTACAAAGGGGTCAAAATTGCCCCTAAACCAGGGTTTTAAAAAAAATAGGTTTTTAGTTACAACCATTTCACGCCAAGCTCTCGAAATACTCGAGAGCAACAAGTCAAGGCGTGATAGCTCAGTCAGTAATGACAAGGAATATTGATCCAAGGGTTGTGAGTTGAACACCTGCTGGGCCATTGATTCTTTCCAATGAGTGATGAAACTCATTGTGACAACTAAGTCTTGCGTTTTTCTTTTTCAATGGGTTGAAAAGAGTCTCTGTAGCCTGTTGCCAGGGAGATACGTTGTTGGAAATGAACAATGGACTAAAAAATCCTTGTAGTATAAATATGCTATTTATCTTTATTGTTGCAAATTAATTAATGGTCACCAGTTAATCCTTCTTTAACCCTTTACCTCATAAAGACACCTTCCGACGCCTCTGTAGCAGACGGCTTTTTGAAAACATGGCAACTTTAAAGAGAGTTTCAAATTAGTTTTGGGTATGTTTTCAAAGTTGCTGCTGCAGATTTGCTGTATGTGGGAAAATGTTAAAGCTATTATAATCACTGGCATAAGGAAAAGGTTGTAACTCTTGTTTGCACAAGATTCTTTTATCTTTTATGCATTCAGCCATTTACCTATTCCCACATGTACACTCATTTTGACACATCGGCTGCATAATTATGACTGTTGTAAATTGAGGCAAAATAATCAAGAATCCATTCCTAATGAGCTGTTACCATAATGTTTTTAATTATTTAAAATAAATTATGCATCAAATATTAGAAAGATTTGTTTCAAAAAAATTGTCTATTATGTTTTTAACCCTTTCTCTAATATAGACGCTTTCTGACGCCTCTGCAGCAGACGGCTTTTTGAAAACATAGTGACAAAAGAAGAAATTGCACAAAACGTGCAATTTCTCCTTTTGCCACAATGTTTTCCACTTTTTGTAATAGGTTATCCATTCAATTATAGAGATTTTCCATTCTTTGACAAAATATGTTCAAAGTCGTCTGCTGCAGAATTGTCGTATGAGGGAAAGGGTTAAAGTGGCCTGCTGCAGATTTGATGTATTTGGGAAAGAGTTGAGCCATTAACATATGACAAGTATAAAGGCATGTTTTGCCATGTTATGTCTAATATGATAACTGATGAACCATGACAATATGGTTCAAAGAATACATGTAAAATCCATCAACTTGACAAGCTAGTGTTTTATCACTACAATTTTCATATTAACTGTGATTTCCTTGATAATCCAGACTCTTCCTACCCTCAGTAAACACTTTCCAACTTGTAGACGCATTTTGTCTCATTAAGCAGTAGATGAATTTTCGAATCATTGTGGCAGAATGGGAAATTGCTCATGATGTGCATTATTTCTCCATCTTCACAATGATTTCAACTCAATAGATATTCATTCATTTGAAGAGATCATCCGTAAATTTGCATATATATTCTGCTACAGGTTTGTTGTATGTCGGAAAGGGTTAGAAACTTTTCATGTTAACTTGATGGATAAAAGCTTTCTGAATTGTGCCAAAGGAAGCCCTGTTTATATTGGCTCATTGATAGAAATGATAGAAATGGCAAGTTAAATTAACTATCTGTTTAGAACCTTGATGTGAATTTTCCCAGAACTCAGTTAACCCTTTCCCTCATATAGATGCTTTCTGACGCCTCTGAAGCAGACAGCTTTTTGAAAACATAGTAAGCTTTTTGAAAACATAGTAACAAAAGAAGAAATTGCACAAAACGTGCAATTTCTCCTTTTGTCACAATGTTTTCCACTTTTAGTCATAGGTTATCCATTCAATTATAGAGATTTTCTATGTTTTGACAAAATATGTTCAAAGTCGTCTGCTGCAGAATTGTCGTATGAGGGAAAGGGTTAACCCTTTCCTATTTACAGACCAATTGTGTGGCATCTGCAACAGACCACTTTTGTCCTTATCCTGCTGAATGAATTATAGTCCTTTCATCCAATATAGATTTTGGATGACGTCTAAATCCTATAAGGCACTTGTGTACCTATAATGTGTTTAAATGAGCACTTTCTCCTTTTGTGACAATATTTTCAAAAGTTTTCCTCTACAGATGTGTCAAAATACATCTGACACATAAAATACAGGTAAAATAATAAATCGTCACCTGAGTATTCAGTTTCAGTTTAGACATGGCCACTGTTGACAAGCTCCTTGCAAAACATTGAGCGCTATGTGCTTTCGTTGTCATATGGAGCAAATGGCCAGGCCTTTCAAGCAAAGGAAGACCTCCCAACTCTGTTGACATTCTTTACTTATATAGCTCCTTAACCCTTTCCCACATGCATACACTTTTACAGCAGTCAACTTTTAAAAACATTGTGTTGTAAAATGTTTTCTAAAGCTCTCCGCACCAGATGCATCACATTTCACCTACTTGGGGAATTATAAGCCACTTTGACACATATGCAGCAAATGACATGACAATATTGTTGCAAAAGGAGCTTTATTGATCATGTGGTGCTATTGATCCTTTTGCCACAATGTTTCACTATTTCTCAGCAACCCCTTGTCAGAATTCAATATAACTTCACAAGAATGATTGATACCAAGTCTAGTTGTACATATTGTCGGCGTGTTGCACTGGAATTAATTTTTATGTCAAAAATACATTACCAGTCATTTAATACCTGATATATAATCTCAACACCGTTAATTCATCCAGAAAAGAAGCTCGCGCAGCCATGCATAGCCCTCACGCGTGTGTGATACACACGGCCGCCGGTAATACCGGCGCACGGGCCATGTGACCCCCACTTTTAATTTCTGGACACACCAACTGACAGCTAAGAATTTATTTCATTTTTATATTTTATTTCTTGGTCTGTTTAAGGCATTCGCCTTAAACAAGTTATTTTCATTCAGTTATTCAACTACATTAACAACCTAACAACATAATTGTGTAAATTACTAATTGTAATTAAGTTGTTTTTTGTGAACACAACTAACTGAGAAGTCACGGGTGGGTTACCCCACCCACTATTTCAGTTACGTATCGGGTGCGGTAATGGCCATTCATTCTTTCAACGAAGTTATAGTTACACCGACCCTATTAGCGATAATATATTATTATCGCCTTGTATTACATTATGTATATTAATTAAACATGAACAATTTTGGAAAATATTTGTAAAATCTTTTTCATTGAAATACGTTCCGTGATCAACGGGTATAGTAGAAAATAAAAAATAGAAAAAAAATATATTTTTTGTTGAATCGTATAAATTGTTTTGTTTCATATATATTCTATGTCACATAGTGGTGATCAGAGGCGTGACTCATAACGGCTGTATGAGACACGCGTCTGTCCTGTTTTGCGTTCACTAAGTACACACAGGATTCACCCTGTGAGTACTTCTCTTCCTGGCCTGCTTCCATTTGGAAACAGTCTGGGTTGAGGAGGACTCACAAAAGCTGGAAGAGTAAGAAGACCCCTAAAAAGGTTTCTCTTAGCTCTACGAGTGAAGCGGAGTTTGAGGGGTTCTCCCAACAATCAGACTCCGCGGCTGTGTTGAGTGAGCAGAAGGTCAGAGCTGTTCCTTCTTCACTCCGCACAACCGCTCAGAGGTCCAGATTAGGAGGTGTAATCAGCTATTTTCCCCACAAATTCCCTCTTAGGAAACAAACCCTATGCTGTGGGTTCTCAATACCCACAGCATAGGGTAAGAGGGTCAAATGAGGATTTTAGACATGCATACGCCCCTTATCTGGAGCTCTGACCGCTCCCCCTCAGCTTCGGCTGGTCCTTCGCGGGACATGGAGGAGCGGATGGCAGCGGCTGATGTCTGTTATTCCGTCGGGAAACAAAGGCCTTCGGGCCAGAAACCGTACGGACACAGTGATGGTTGGCCTCAAGAGTGAGCAACCGTCTGCTGAACGACATTATCTGACGCCAGGTGTTGGGGCTGACCCTTCGGGAGACGCCATGGGTCAATCAAAGGGAAACCTCACTGATTGGCCACCTCTAACACCACACTCTGCAGTAAGCAGTCTTCGGACGCTTACAGAGTGCCAAATTATAATGTCTGCGGACAGAATTCTTTGGAGACCGGTGATAGAGCAGCTTCACAACTGCCTATCATTAGTCAACCGGGTAATGCTTGCGAGCAAAACCTATATGACTACGGGTAACCGGGTACCGGGCAACCAGTCAGTCATTTCGCCTAGGCGCGACCAGTCACCGGGCAAATCCGGCAGTCATTTAGCGATGACGCGACCGGTCAGTCATTAAGCCATGACGCGACCGGGCAAATTATCAGTCAGTTTAACATGACGCGACCGGGCAGTGGGCAGTCAAGGTAACGAGCAGTCGTTAAGCTAGTACCACTCGTTCTTCGCACAACCGGTCTATACGGATATTCAAAACACTGGTCATTACGCACCAGGCTCAGATATCCAACCGTCTAACATCGGTTATAAGGAGTACAGGACAGATAAATCTTTCCTTTCTCCAAGGGGAATAGTGTTCTTCTGTAGGGATTACACTCCTCAAAAGAATGAGAATAGAAGAGTACGGATATTCAAAACACTGGTCATTACGCACAAGGCCCAGATATCCAGTTATAGGTAGTACAGGACAGAGAAATGTTTCCGTGTCTCCAAGTGGAACATGGTACTTCTCTAGAGATTACACTCCTTCCCCGATACAAAGCTCCGTTTCAAAAGATGTAACGGATCGGTGATAGGCGGGTTAACCAAGCCTACCGGGATCAGCAATACCCACCTGATGGGAATTCACTGTTCCCGGAAGGACACCTTTCGAAGAGGCAGTCCTTAGAAGGCAAACCCCCGATCGGAATAACTCAGGTTTTCCGTGAAAGGGAGGTCGAGACCGTCCCATACGGTTAGTTCGGCGCCGACGATCGATCCAGTGCGACCTCTCTCTACTGCGGAGAGAGGAGGTTCATATCACACGATCGACACCTTAACACAACAATAAAGTACACCAAGATTGAATATTATTTTCAATCCCTTCTCTTACTTTTATAAGACTGTTGTGTCTTTCAGTTGAAAGACGGATTAGAGTCAAGCATCGTAGGGCTCGACACTCTCCCACCTCCTCGTCTGACGGGCGGGGGGGGGGGGGGGGGGGGGGGGCAGTCCCCTTCAGATTACGAGCCGGCTGTAGAGCGTTGACCTCTACAGCAGAACATTAAGGAAGTACTTAGGGTGGTGCCTAATACGTTATGCCCGAAGGTTGACGCTTAAACGTCGTTTAAACCTATAATGATTTCGAGCAAAACCTACACTCTGCAGTACAGCAGTCTTCGGACTTCTACAGAGTGCCAAGTTATAATGTCTGAAGTTTTTGGAGACTAGTGATAGAGCAGCCTCACATCAGCCTATCATTAGTCAACCGGTCAGTAATGGTCAGAGGGAGCTACCATTACTGAACGTTCCCAGAGCTGGGTAACGAGCAGTCGTTAAGTCAAGTTGACTCCAACCGTTTTGTCAATATTATGACATAAGCATTGGACAACCGGGTGTTTTCGAACACAGCCAAGTGAAAATCTCCTTCGCAGAGTTGTCGTTCCTTACACTCATATGAATGTAATGAGTCGATAGTGCTAGAGAATGAGTCAAATGCCTACCGAGTACTCAATTAATCACTGGGCATAAACGGTTGTCGCGTGAACGTTCACAGGGCAGTCAAACTCTTAACTGGGCATAAACGGTTACCGGGCAAACGGTCACCGTGAAAACAAAAATTCAACTATGAATTCTTCGGAATTCAACAGTATTCCAATTGACAAATGTCCTCGGACACAGTCATTTGGAGATCGGGCAATGTCTTTAGACATAGCCAGTAAGGCACCGGTCAAACGGGTAATGTCTTAGGACATAACCTTTCGGCAGTCAATCGGGCAGTATGCTGGGACATAGCCGATTAAACAGTCGGCCATCGGGTATGGGGAGTACCGGTCAAATAGTTATGTCGGTCCCCAGGGAGGAGAGAGTGCGTCTCTAGGGACTACACTCCTCCCAAGTAATACCCATCGTACCAATTGTTGGGACGAGTCGATGTCCGACGGTATTACATGGGAGAGATTCAGTTGATTTCATAAATCAATCCCCTATGCTGGCCTACCGGGATCAACCGTTCCCAGAGGATAGTCACTCTGTGAACTCTCTCATACGTGAGCTCGGACCGAAGGTTGATTCCATGCGATCTCATTCTTCTTCGGAAAAGGGATAAATTCCTCGATCATGACTCCTTCATAGGATTCCTCCCACCAATGGGCTAAGTTTTGTGGAAAAGTAGCCAGTTGCTTGGGAAGATTGTTGTGTGGAGTACTGGTGTGAGAAAACCAGGAAATACATGAGTAGGTGAACTGGCCGCCGTGATATAACTGAGAAATTGTTAAAACGGCGTTAAACCACAATCAATCGATCATAGGATTCCTCCATGTCGAATCGGACACTGACATTCCGGTCCAGAACCGGCTTTAGTCAATCCGCACGTCGTCGGGTAAAACCCACGACCCCGTCTTGTCTGACGAATAAGAGACATATCGGGTTCAGTGCTCCATCGGATGATTAACAATTTAGAGCTGGACTCTAAATAAACTATCATTAGTGGGAAGTTACTGCATTCACTGCGTCCATAGGCGCATTTCGGCGTATGCGGCAACATTGTTCACAGGGACAGAACGTACAGTGACTTCTGCAAGGCATTCTTAGAAGCCCAACCTGTGAAGACACAAGAGACAGGCTAAGTTCGAGCCTAGCTTTCTGCTTCCGCTGGCCCTGCCTTATCAAAGCCCCGTACGGGAGCAAGTTGGCATACAACCAAGTAGAGCACTGTCCCTAATCCGCGGCTATAGGGAAGCGCTCCTCTCTATTAAGCTAACAGGAATGCCATGGAGTGGGTATCAACCTTCCATTCGGTGGTTTCTACAACCGTCTTTCGTCTGGTTCCGGTGAAGACCGGAATAAGACTTATCGACTCAGATTGCGTCTAGTACGGTCGAGTAATAAAATGGAATGTTCCGTTTTATCAAGAACGCAATCCGGAACGGCTGTCTGAGCGATTCTTAGACCAAACAGACACCTGTTACCACGTACCGGTTGCTTTTTCATCGAGGAATAACCGTCGATTCTTTGTAAACGGGGAAGTGTTCCTTTCAAACACTTCACTTCGATTACCTGCGTTTAGAATTAATTCCCAAAACGGGCAAGTCGGATCTATTCCCCTCAAGAGACTCGTTGTAGGACGTTTCTCGTTGAGCTGGCCCTTCGGACAGACTCGATTCGCTATAAGAGAATCCGATTACCATGTCCTGGATAAGGATCAGTAATTAAGGGAAACGGTCCGATACATGCTTCATACTACACCCGAATTGTTTACAGTTCGGGGCAGTGTGTTAAATACTCATTACAGTACAGGGCTTAACTGACTAGGACATGTACATGATCAATAGAGTAGACAGTAGTCCTTCGATTGGCAATAATTATTACTCCCTGAATTGCCCCCATAATTCAAATGAGTCAACTTCCGGTGTCGTTATTCTCTTCCTGACAATGACTTTAGAAACACAGTATTGGCCCAGAGATCGTAGTTCAACGTTCTTCTGGCCTGCCTATCGACATAACCGTTACATCTTCATTAGAAGTAGACAGTTCTTACCGATTGGTGTTTTTTAAGGTACGTCAATCAGTAATTTATGCTTACATTTGTTGCCGACCTCTCGCATTCAAGATTTGGCGATGAACACAACAATTATTGTTTGATGCTCCAATGCGCTTAACTTCAAAGTTCAGATCCATTTCTCTCCAAACTTTTACGTTCTTCGGAAGCGGCCGATTCTTAAGTTATAAACTGAGACTTAAATTCGTCTTGCTTGGCGAACACTATCAGGGAAGTGAGTTCTTTGCTTTCAGTAAAAACGAATTTCATCAGGTTTTACAGCCGTATGGTTATTCAACCGTTCTTATAAACCTGTATTCCTACTGAGACCAAGTTGCCTTTGGTGCTTCCTAACCCATCACATTTCACAACCTTTCTGTGAACTGTGTTCCCTTAGATATAACCTGATCTTGTACCCTGTCAAGGGTCTTAAGTTCTATATAAAACATTCGAGGGCTGTAAGAGCCACAGTAGGGGTTATTCAACCTCAGGTAGGAGAAGGATATGTCAGCAGCGTATTCAAACACTGGATATCCTATTCCTTTAATTAGTAATAAGATCCTTCTGATAAAGTCTTAAAACGTTTCAATCAGAAATTATTCCTCTCTGGACACACAAGTGGACTCTCAGCGAGTACTTACCTAATTAATACACAAATTACTAAATACATAAACAGTTGTGTTTATATTTAGTAGTACCGTAGGTACTCTTACCAAGTGCTACGATTTCTCGGGACCGGCATTGTGTTGGACGATCCTCCCGACCGATGCTGCAAAGTCATCAGGTATTAAATGACTGGTAATGTATTTTTGACATAAAAATGAAGTTTTTTAAAGTAAAACATATTTTTATTAGAAAATACTTACCAGTCATTTCAGATTCCCGCCTCCCAACCCCGCGTCGTCACCCAACACTAAACGCTGCAAGTTAACGGTGAAATTAAAAGTGGGGGTCACATGGCCCGTGCGCCGGTATTACCGGCGGCCGTGTGTATCACACACGCGTGAGGGCTATGCATGGCTGCGCGAGCTTCTTTTCTGGATGAATTAACGGTGTTGAGATTATATATCAGGTATTAAATGACTGGTAAGTATTTTCTAATAAAAATATGTTTTACTTTAAAAAACTTCATTTTAATTGAGTTATGGCCCCTTGAATTTCTCATACATATGTATATTGTCAGGCACCAGCTGGGGGTATTCATCACCTTCAGTGATATTTCTAGTTTGTAGAGATTTTCCTTATTTTTACCTATGATTGTTTTCAAAGTAATACATGCTGAACCTTGGTAGCTCAGTTAGTAGCGACACAGGCTGTCAATCCAGGGGTTGTGAGATTGAATCCCAGCTGGCCAACATTCTTTCTGACATTTGATAAAAGTCAATGTGACAAGCAAGCATCATTTGTCTTCCACCAATGGGAAATTAGTCTATGTGATAAAGCAGCCAGTTGCTTGGGAAGTTTGTTGTGTGGATTACTAGTGTGGGGAAGCCAGGAAACACATAAGTAGGTAAACCGGCCGGCGTGATATGACTGAAAAATTGTTGAAAACGGCGTAAAACCCCAATCAATCAATCAAAGTATTTACATGTTGTTACTATTATTTTGCATCAATTAGTGAATTTTATGATGCATCCCCACATGAAATTTCATTCTTGAATGAACATTTAACCACATTTTAATTGTCTGCATAATTGATAGATTACAAGTTAGATAATGAGTGATCGTTAAAGTGACATGTAAAACATTTAGTTAATGATAAATGCTTCAGTGCCATCTTCATGCTTACCAGAACCCTCCAGATTCAATTGTGAGTCAAACGATTTGAATAGGACAACCCCACGCCCACGATCGTGTGGCAAAATAATGAGAATGTACTGAAAATGACTACAACCATTTTCTAACATCCACTTCTTAACATATTGTCACTGATTAAAGGCCCTTTCTTTCAACAAGTTTAAAACAATGTGTGTCGGTCTACTAAATGATTATGTAATTTATTGTCCCTAATAGTGTCATAATAGATTAACAAATATTCCATAATTTGGTACCCAGTTTTTCATTCAAAAGTATGTTGTTAAGATGTTTGTTTTCTTTGAGGCAATATGAAATGTTATTAACACAACAGATAAAATTGCTTGATTTTCTAGTTATAACCACAGTTAAGTTTTTCTTTAACATCATTGAATAGATTTGAAAACGTGCCAACATAACTTACATACTAACATTATTATAACATACAGTTGAAAATATTCTGGTAAATAAAAAACTATCTCAAAATTACTCTATTTTTTTTTTCTTCTTTTCCTTTAAATATTGAGAGTATTGTCTCCTGTCTAAATTCCATTCTAGTTTGAACCTTTCTAATGTTAAATTCATTGCACAGAAATTTCCCACTTCAAACCCCACGCTCCTTATTTGAGATCATGAAACTTCCCCTTGAGGATGAGAAACTGTAAGCATGCATCTTATTCTTCAAGGAATTTCAATTTGTGCTGCATGTAAAATAAATGCCTGAAAAGTCAAGGTAATAACCCACTGGTTTAACTTGAACACTTAGGTCAATTAACATATAATTAAATTTGTAAATATTCCCTGTATATATTTTAAAAATAAAGTGACTTTGAATGAATATGCATTAATAGACCACTACAAATAGGTAGCCGAGCCCCGGTAGCTCAGTCGGTAGCAACGCGGGCTGTCAATCCAGGGGTCGTGAGTTCGAATCCCGGCTCGGCCAACTTTCTTTCTGAGGATTGAAAAAAGTCAAAGTGACATGCGTCATTCGTCTTCCACCAATGGGCTAAGTCTATGTGGAAAAGCAGCCAGTTGCTTGGGAAGATTGTTGTGTGCAGTACTGGTGTGAGAAAACCAGGAAATGCATGAGTAGGTGAACTGGCCGCCGTGATATAACTGAGAAATTGTTAAAAACGGCGTTAAACCCCAATCAATCAATCAATCAACAAATAGGTAGACATGTTACTTTTGTGAGTTGGCAAGTGGTTAGCGTCGGTGATTTGGAACCGTATGTCCTGAGTTTAATCCCCAGTCATGGCACAATGGTCGTGGTGGAATGCCCTAAGGCATTGGCCACATTTCCTAGCCTAGTTTGTTTACCGAGGGATCATGAATAAGTGAACTGTTGCCATTATATATAACTATATGCGTTAAACCTGAACAATCTTTTTTTAATAAAAACCTTTGTGAAATTTTACATTGCATTAAAAGACTAGGCAATATTAACATTCATGAAGGTATCGTACTTTCCTTTTTTGAGTGCAGACTGATCAGAATTATGTATCCAATATATATAACCAATTTTCAAAAGGGATGGTCAAACTGTATTGTGATTACACATGATTTCTATTACAAACATGTTGTTGCTGTCTTTTTCAATTGCATACATGTACGATGCATCCTATGAATAACCATTTTGTTTAATTTTTGCTGACCACTGCAAAAAAGGTTAGAAAACAAATAGCTAATAGTTTGGTCTAACAAAAGATTTCACAGTAAGCGTTGTCGTACTGTGAAAGAGATTTTTAGCTCACCTGAGCTTTGCTCAAGGTGAGTTATTGTGATCGCCTTTTGTCCGGAGTCCGTCGTGCGTCGTCCGTCGTGCGTCAACTTCTTCTCCTCAGTAACCAGTGGGTCAATTTGGATGAAACTTCACAGAAAGCATCCTCTCAATGACCTCACCAGAATTCCTTCAAATTTTTGGGATCCATGCAAAATTCTGGTTTCCATGGCAACGAAACCGAAAAAACTGAAAAATTCTTCTTCTCCCAAACTGGTTGGCAGATTTTTAAATAATTTTGTAGAAATGTTCCTTGGATGACCCTCTATCAGATTCCTTCAAGCCATGTTGATTGGTCGAAAAACATGGCCGCCAGGGGGGGACGGGGCTATTTTGCCTTATATGGCTATAGTGAAAACTTAAAAAATCTTCTCCTCCGAAAGTGTGAGGCCGATTTTCAAATAATTTTGTAGAAATGCTCCTTGGGTGACCCTCTATCAGATTCCTTCAAGCCATGTTGATTGATCGAAAAACATGGCCGCCAGGGGGGGCGGGGCTATTTTGCCTTATATGGCTATAGTGAAAACTTAAAAAATCTTCTTCTCCCAAACTGGTTGGCAGATTTTCAAATAATTTTGTAGAAATGCTCCTTGGATGACCCTCTATTAGATTCCTTCAAGCCATGTTGATTGGTAAAAAAACATGGCCGCCAGGTATGGTTTAAGAAAGGTATGATATATAAGGTCTCTCATTCCTAATATCCTCTTTATACAGAGGTGGCGTCCGTTGAGAGGCTGTTGAACGATGAAAAAAGGGCCAGACCTCTTTGATTGAGTGCCCAATGAGCGCCCAATGAGTGCCCAACGGTCTTATCGATCTCCCAATGATCTTTCAGAGCTTTTTCAATGGATGGACATTTTTTCGGTCTCTCATCAATCTCTCTTTGGCGCAACTGATCTCTCAGCAATCTCCTTAGATCTCATCGTGATCTCTCAAGGGTCTTTCAATGAGCGCTCGATAAGCACTCGGGAATCCGCTGTGGTCGAGTGGTTAGCGTCGGGGATTTCGAAACCGGATGTCCCGGGTTCGATCCCCAGTCGCGGCACTACGGTCATGGTGGAGTGCCCTTGGGCAAGGCACATTTTCTAGCCTAGTACTGGTTTGTTTACCCAGGGATCATGAATAATTAAATTTAATTGCGCGCTAAATGACCTTAGCTGTCGATGCGCCATAAAACAATATACATTCATTCATTCGATAAGCACTCAATGAACGCCATGGTCTCTCCAAGATCTCTATAGATGGTCATGGAAGTTGGCAAAAAATTGCATTTTGGTCGCGCAACAAGCGCACAAGGATCTCCCAAGCATTCAGACAGACGGGGCTTTGAGAGATCGTTGAGAGATTCGGCCAATTTTGGCTAATTTTGGATCACTCAATGGACGCCCAACGATCTCCGGGTGCGTAAAGGGGGCTTAAGGCAGATGCTCCAACAACCACTCTTCCATGTAGATCCATCTTCTTTCATTTACAGCTTAGGTCAAACTATGTGTAAATAAAAGGATTTGAGCTTTTCCTGTTACTTTCTCATTTAAGTGTATAAACTGCAAATTTTGACCTTACTTTTAGCTTGACTATTCGAAGAATATGGAGAGCTGTTACAGTCACTCGTGTTGCAACTTTGGTTAAAGTTTTGAATGCAAGGCTTTTTCTCACAAACCACAGATGCTTTTGCTTTGAAACTTCATACACTTATTGGACATCATCAAATGACAATTATGCCCCTTTTGGGACTTATTAGTTAAAGTTTTGCCATCAAGATACTACTTTCATGGACATATCTCAGTAACCACTAATGATATTGACTTGAAACTTTTCTTCAGGGGTGTCAGACAGTCAAGTTAGATAATTCTTGTATGAATTCAGTACAAATTATGGCCCTTGTTTGAATTTGACAACTTGGTTAAAGTTTGGCATGCAAGGTACTATCTTACACATATCTCATTAACCACTGTTTACTATATAATCAAATGGCAAATAGTCGAGCATGCTGTTTTATGGACAGCTCTTGTTAAATGATACAAATCAATTTTTTGGACAAAACTTTTAAAGTCAAAAGGTTCATCAGCTGTCAAAGAACGGATGTCAACGATAATTATGATTTTATTGTAACCTATTTTGTCCTTTTAGCCCTTGGTGTTGTATTGAAAATCATACCAGTTGCTTATTGATTTCAGCATCAATTGCAATATTTGAGATTTTGGCAAGCAATATAGACTGTTAGAAATATGTTATTAAATTAAAACCATTTGAAAAGGTTTAGCTTTATAATGGTTGTAAAAATATATATATTAAAATCTATGTCTAAATTGACTTGATGTTATGTGTTAAACAAATTGGAAATTGAAATTGACGGAATAATTCGATTTTGGTTTCTACAACCATTTTGTTCAATGATAAATGATATCTCCCTCCCATTATCTCTCCAAACAAGTCTGTTGGCCATGTTTGGTATGATAAATGGTTGCTCCCTACATATCTCTGTATCTCTCAATAAATAACACTGTTATTTTGGTTTCAGAGAAATTGAAGTAAATTGTCTTAACCCTTTCCCTCATATAGACGCTTTCTGACGCCTCTGCAGCAGACGCCTTTTTGAAAACATAGTGACAAAAGAAGAAATTGCACAAAACAAAGAAGGGCTTATGTCGTGGCGATGTGTCCGTCGTCCGTGCGTCCGTAAACAAGTTCTTGTTAACACGATACAGTCTTCACTTTTGATTGTATCTCAACCAAACTTATACAGTAGTTAGATATCCACGAGAGCTCGGTTCCTTTCGAAAACCAGCCAGATCCTCCCATGCAAGACTGGATTATGGCCCTTGAAATTGTCCAAATTGCTATAATTGAGCATGTGAACACAATAGAGGCTCCATTTACTATCTGATCTTCACCAAACTTTAAGATAGTAGTTAAATATTGATGAGAGCTTGGTTCCTTTTGAAAACCAGCTAGATCCGCCCATGCAAGACTGGATTATGGCCCATGAAATTGTAAAAATTGCTATAATACAGCTTGTGAACACAAAAGAGCCTCCATTTACTATCCGATCTTCACCATACATACATGCTCTGGATTGAAAATGACCAAAGAACCATACCAGTAGAGCATAGGCCCTCATGGGCCTCTTGTTTGTCATAGGTTATCCATTCAATTATGGAGATTTTCTATGTTTTGACAAAATACGTTCAAAGTCGTCTGCTGAAGAATTGTCGTAGGAGAGAAAGGGTTAAGCATGAGGAAAATACTCTCTTACAAATTGTTAATTACTCCTATAATTATTTACATCCTGAATTTTGGTAGCAACTTAAGATGTAGAATTTAGATCCTTTCCCACTTCCAGGTGCATTCTCTCAAATTTGCAGCAGACGGCAAATGAAAATGTTGTGACAAAGATGAAATTGCCTTAGTGATGAGCAATTTCTTCTTTTGCCACAATGTTTTCAACTCCATTTGATTTTCCACATTATTGCCTGGATGTTTTCAGTTGTCAGTAACTGCCGATTTGCTGTAATGGGAAAAGTGTCAGAGTCAGTGAGACAGTTCTTTTGAGTACCTACAATGTAACAATATCGGGTTAGAAGGTTAGATAAGGATTTAAAAACATTAAATATGCTCCAATATGTAAGAATCATACATTTATTTGAAAGATCCCATCTCCCACTCTCAGTTTTTAGATCGACTTTTGAAAAAACGAGAGCTATTGTCATGACCCTGGCGTCGTCGTCGGCGATGGCGTGGTTGTCCGGTTAAGGTTTTTTGTTCTGCTCAGCTTTTTTTAGATCACTTGAGCCGAAGGCTCAAGGTGAGCTATTCTGATCACTTTTTGTCCGTCGTCCGTCCGGTGTTAACTTTTAGCTTTAAACATCATCTCCTCCCAAACTCCAAGGACAATTTCTGTGAAACATCACAGGACTGTTCCTCTGGTTGGCCTCTTTCAAAGTTGTTCAAAGATTTAAATTGCATTGAGAACTTTGGTTGCTGCGGCATCAGAAAGGGGGCAAAAGGTCCAAACTTTAAAGATCTTCTCCTCCGAATCTGCCTGTCAGATTCAAATATAATTTGGTAGAAATGTTCAATGGGTGACCCTCTATAAAAGTTGTTCAAGCCATACTGATTGGTCGAAAAACATGGCAGTCAGGCGGCATCAAAAAAGGGGCAAAATGACAACATTTGAAAATTCCATTGTTATGCAAATGCTTGTCTGATTTTAAGAAAATATAATACAAATCTTACTGTAATGATCCTCTATTTAATTTGTTTAAGCCGTTTTGATTGGTTACACAATCATAGCAACCAGGCGTCATCACAAAAGGGGTAAATTGAACTTTTAGCTACAAATGACAACCATCTCCTACCATTCCAATAGACCAATTACCACAAAACATCACAGGAATGTTCCTTTGGTGGTCCTCTTTCAAAATTGTTCAAAGATTAAAATTCCAATTTGAACTTTGGTTGCTGCGGCATCAGAAAGGGGACAAAATGTCCAAACTTTAAAAATCTTCTCCTCCGCCTGTCAGATTCAAATATAATTTGGTAGAAATGTTCAATGGGTGACCCTCTATAAAAGTTGTTCAAGCCATACTGATTGGTCGAAAAACATGGCAGTCAGGCGGCATCAAAAAAGGGCCAAAATGACAACATTTGAAAATTCCATTGTTATGCAAATGCTTGTCTGATTTTAAGAAAATATAATACAAATCTTACTGTAATGATCCTCTATTTAATTTGTTTAAGCCGTTTTGATTGGTTACACAATCATAGCAACCAGGCGTCATCACAAAAGGGGTAAATTGAACTTTTAGCTACAAATGACAACCATCTCCTACCATTCCAATAGACCAATTACCACAAAACATCACAGGAATGTTCCTTTGGTGGTCCTCTTTCAAAATTGTTCAAAGATTAAAATTCCAATTTGAACTTTGGTTGCTGCGGCATCAGAAAGGGGACAAAATGTCCAAACTTTAAAAATCTTCTCCTCCGCCTGTCAGATTCAAATATAATTTGGTAGAAATGTTCCTTGGGTGACCCTCTATAAAAATTGTTCAAGCCATACTGATTGGTCGAAAAACATGGCAGTCAGGTTGCATCAGAAAAGGGGCAAAATGACAAAATTTGAAAATTCCATTCTTATGAAAGTGTTTGTCTGATTTTAAGAAAATATAATACGAATCTTACTGTAATGATCCTCTATTTAATTTGTTTAAGCCGTTTTGATTGGTTACACAATCATATCAACCAGGCATCATCACAAAAATGGTAAATTGAACTTTTAGCTACAAATGACAACCAACTCCTACCATTCCAATAGACCAATTTCTACAAAACATCACAAGAATGTTCCTTTGGTGGTCCTCTTTCAAAATTGTTCAAGCCATACTGATTGGTCGAAAAACATGGCAGTCAGGTTGCATCAGAAAAGGGGGAAAATGACAAAATTTGAAAATTCCATTCTTATGAAAGTGTTTGTCTGATTTTAAGAAAATATAATACGAATCTTACTGTAATGATCCTCTATTTAATTTGTTTAAGCCGTTTTGATTGGTTACACAATCATATCAACCAGGCATCATCACAAAAATGGTAAATTGAACTTTTAGCTACAAATGACAACCAACTCCTACCATTCCAATAGACCAATTTCTACAAAACATCACAAGAATGTTCCTTTGGTGGTCCTCTTTCAAAATTGTTCAAAGATTTAAATTCCATTGAGAACTTTGGTTGCTGCGGCATCAGAAAGTGAGAAAAATACCCAAATTTTAAAATCCTTTTCCTCCATAATCTACTTGTGCGATTGCAAGATAATTTGGTAGAAATGTTTCTTAAGTGACCCTCTAAATAAACTGTTGAAGCCATATTGATTTCGTTGAAAAAAAGGGCAGCAAGGCGGCATCAGGAAAGGTGCAAAATGACAACAACTTTATAATTCCATTCTTATTAAAGTTCTTGTTAGATTTCAAGATATAAATGGCCTTTACTGATAAGCTGTTTCTTGAGAAGTGTCCGCTCCTTTCAGTTTCATTTGCACTCCCTGATAAAATTTTCCAGATATTTGCAGTTAAATATTTGCTACTAATTTACTATCAATTAGGTGATCGATTTAGGGCCATCTTGGCCCTCTTGTATATAAAATTAATGAGTTTTTCGAAGAATAAGGTGACTATTGCACTCGCCCAGGTGTCTGCGTAGGTTTAAGTTTTTACAAATACTAATATCTTCTATACCATCAAACATATTTAATTCAAACTTGGCATTCTTGTTTCTAATGACAATATAATAGAAAACTGCAGCTAGTCACATAACTCTTGTCAACCCTATTTGTAAAGTTATGCCCCTTTTTGTACTTCGATTTTGTCACAAAAAACATAACCTTAGCTTTAACCTTGCTATAATCTAAATATTTCTTCATCAAAATTTTAAATTATTTTGTTTATGACGACAGGGTTACTTTAAATCAGCAATAAATTTGCCATTTCTTAATATTTCTTCATCAAACTTTCAAATTATTTTGCATGTGATTGTGATAATATGGTCACCTATACCACTCCCTCCCGAATTTTTCTCCCTCGAATTTTTAGCTCAACTATTCGAAGAATAAAGACTGAGACTATATTGCGCTACCTTTGCATGTATTATGTACAATTACAAAAGTCTTAATTAATTAGAACAAATTTCATATCTTGTACCTTGATTCTTATATACACAACGAATTACATGTTCTTTATAGACAAAAAACACATTTAACTGACAAGCTTTCGAATAGTCGAGCATTGCTGTCATGAGACAGCTCTTGTTATATTTTGCGGCTTCATCAATACTATGGTTATAACCTTTCGTAAAAGCGATCCGTATAACATGATCAGGATACGGTGTGTGCCATTGATGCAAGAAGAAATATAGTTTTTCTTCAAAGAATCCATGCTGAGTGCTATAGGTGTAATATGGTATGAAATTGGCAAACCAAGCTTATATAAATTGTCTATGTCAGGATGTAAGAATCCTTAACCCTTTCCCACCGCAGATGCCTCAAAACGCAGACGATTTTTAAAAATTATTGTGACAAACGATGAAATTGCTTATTAAGGGCAATTGCTCTTTTTTTCAACAATGTTTTCAATGTTTTCAACTCTATTCAATAATCAATACGGTAATATTCTTTACTTTTAAAAAAAAAAAATCCATATTTTGCTTAGATATTTTTAATGTTGTGTGCTGCAGATTTGTTGTATGTGGGAAAGTGTATCACTGTTTACTTTATACGAAAGTTTTAGAGTTGTCTATTTGGAAACATCCGTATATATTCACATTGGATCTTCATTGTTCCACCTGCACACTTATTCAATATTTGCACTGTGACCATATGGCTATAATAACTTGGCTAAGTTTGATTTCAAGCCAGATCGCCTCTTAGACACTCAGACACTTTCGATTTACAGTCCCTTGACTCGAGTATCTTGTTACAATTTGGTGTTTTCAAAACAAGTCTGTTTCATTAAACATCAGATCTGTTCTGTAAAATGGAATGGTTAAATTAACTTTGTTTATTGTGACTAATTATTTGACAAGTCAGGTTGGGGCTTAATTGCCACAGATCTCTGAATAAGGCTGAGTAAAAGAGGTTTTCACTAAGGTTAATGTTATAACAACTCGGTGAGGTTTTTACTAAGGTTAATGTTAAACGTCGCAGAGAGGTTTTTACTAAGGTAAATGTTATAACGGCTCAGAGAGGTTTTAACTAAGGTTTATGTTAAACGACTCAGAGAGGTTTTCACTAAGGTTAATGTTATAACAACTCAGAGAGGTTTTTACTAAGGTTAATGTTAAAGGACTCAGACAGGTTTTTACTAAGGTTAATGTTATAACAACTCAGAGAGGTTTTTACTAAGGTTAATGTTATAACAACTCAGAGAGGTTTTTACTAAGGTTAATGTTAAACGTCGCAGAGAGGTTTTTACTAAGGTAGATTTTATTAGTCGCCGGGCAGAAGCCCGCAACTTCTATTTTTAATAGGTTTTCGGAAATCACATGGGAGGAGGAGTTATTATTAGAAAAAAACAAATTTAAATGTCTTGAACATATTACAATTGCGTTTGTTTAAAAACACTAAGTTATGATACATCTAAAATGAAATAAATATTCCGATGTTTTAAGTATTAGTAGTTTCTTTATTTTGACTCGCATCTCTTTTTTTGGGGTTTTATTTACGAAGACAAAACCGTCCCCATGAGACAATATTGTGTCAATATCAAGTATAATTCACGTCGAATTCTCCTTTAAAATAGCAATCTTAATTTACTGAATGTTATTTTCATGTTCAAAGAGATGTCTTGATTTGTGAGGAATTCATTTAATAATGTTTATCCATGCATGTATATCTAAAATATGAACTGTTTCTAAGCTAAAACTGTTGATCGCATGACTCGCGAATACCAACTGCGTAGATCAATCTCCTTTGCAGAGAGCCGCTCTTTACACTCACTTACAAATAGTAAATTATAGGTGATTTAAAATGTTTATTTGGTTCAAAACAAATGAAGAAAAGAACAAACCGAAATAAAACTGGTTTTAATAGAAAAATTACTTTGAACGAACACTCTCTGCCTATAAAGAGAGTTTCAAGAATGACACCTCTGCGAAGAAGAATGTAGGTCACGAATCGGGTCTTTCGTACAAAATTATTTCGTCCTTGACAATTTTAAATGTGTCATTAAATTCCCTAAAGGCATATTGCTTCCGATCTGCATATTGTTATGCATCATTGACACAAGGGCGCTAATCATAATATAATTTTAAAACATGAGTAGTTTGTTATTTTCATTTAAAAAAAAGGAAGGAAAGAATTACAATAAATTAACATGTTGTAGGGCTCAGTTTAGGTTCGAAATTAAGTTTTAATTATAAAACAATTTCAATGAGATTTAATTGTTTAGCTGATATTATATTTCGAAGGTGGTCTTATTTGTAAATATTGGATTACATTTCATCATTTGTTAAGGTATGATATAATTAGGATGCCAAGCTATAATATCATTTTGAGAAAAAGAGAAAACTCATGTCTTCAGCGATTCTACCCTTATCTCATTGTTTTAAAAGTAAATTGCTGCAAAGGTGTCCAATGTTGACTTTAATAGGGGAAACATAAAATGACGTGCTATTGCATGCAAATCTTAAATTGTATGTTTTGTGGTTTTGTTGATAAATGATAGAATTCAAATATTCTGACAAACATCTTGAAAAGTGTATGTGGAATTCACAAATCTTATAATTATTCCTTAATGAAAGCACTGTATACATACTAAGACTAATGATTGTCAAGATTACTCATTTCCATTACTGTGTATGATCAATAATTAGTTGGCTGTGTGTATGGTCAACCTACTTTGGAATGGAGATTGATCATAAACAATGAAAGGCTTCAATTATCATTCACTTCGTTGACAAAACAATGCAAGTTATGACACATTTTCACTTGACCCCGCCCCTGATGTTCCAATATGCCCCTCAGTTGATAACTGTTTATTCAACTACTATACTGTTAGTGTTATGCATAACTGCAGTATGCATTTCCGGCGACATTGATGCGTTGCATCAACTTTCTCTTGTAACAACTCAGAGAGGTTTTTACTAAGGTTAATGTTATAACAACTCAGAGAGGTTTTTTACTAAGGTAGATGTTAAACGGCTCAGAGAGGATTTTACTAAGGTTAATGTTATAACAACTCAGAGAGGTTTTTACTAAGGTTAATGTTATAACGACTCAGAGAGGTTTTTACTAAGGTTAATGTTATAACAACTCACAGAGGTTTTTACTAAGGTTAATGTTATAACAACTCAGAGAGGTTTTTACTAAGGTTAATGTTATAACAACTCACAGAGGTTTTTACTAAGGTAAATGTTATAACAACTCACAGAGTTTTTTTTTACTAAGGTTGCAATGATGTTAAACAACTCAGAGAGGTTTTTCCTAAGGTAAATTAATCCTTTCCCCAAACATCTTGACAAAAACACAGATTATCTCTATAAATGAAGGTACATGTATAATAACAGAAAAAAGTTGAAAACTTTGTTGCAAAAGGAGAAATTGCTCATTATGAGCAATTTCTCCTTTAGTCACAATGTTTTCAAAATTCATCTGCTGCAGAAGTGTCAGAAAGTGTCTATATGTGGGAAAGTGTTAAATGTTATAACTGCTCAGATAGGTTTTTACTAAGGTTAATGTTATATAATTATAACGGCTCAGAGAGGTTTTTACTAAGGTAAATGTTATAACGGCTCAGAGAGGTTTTTACTCGGGTAAATGTTATAATGGCTCGCAATCATTCATGCCGTTACCATATTCACTCAACATATATACAACATTATTATAAGCGATAATAACTGACTGTCAATGGTAAAACCTGCTGGCCAAAAAGCCCACATGCATCCCTATCATGTTAAAATCTCCCTGACATGTTAGATAATCAGGACAAAGCAAATAGCATACAACTAATCTGAAGTAGACGACTTTCAAAACATATTGGCACAAAGATTGAAAATCTCTGTAAAGGAATGTTGATTTTTTGTAATAGTTGTAATCATTGTATTGGAAAAGGAGAAATTGCTCTTTACAACAAATCTCCAGCAGACGCCTTTTCAAAACATCTGTGCATGAAGATGGAAAATCTATAAAGTTGAATTTTTTGTAACATTGTAAACAAATTCCTTTTCCAACAATGTTTTTCAAAATAAGTTTACAGCATTGTTTTAAATAACTATATTGTATATAATTTTATTTATAATTACAGTGTACCAATCCCCACAAATTCAAGAATCACACATATGGAAGTCCAACTTTCTGTGACCAATGTGGCTCTCTCCTATATGGGCTTATACACCAAGGTCTCAAGTGTGAGGGTAAGTACATACAATGTATATACAATGTCCATCAATCGTAATTAATATTGGGAAACAACTCACTTGGCTGAAAACCCGGGTCAAGACATACCAAAGACTTTAGAAATGGTACAACAATGGCTTTTCTCCTTAGCGCTCAGGAGTGAATTAAACTTTAATTTCTAGAAACTGTCAATATCTTTGGCTTTCTCCTTAGCGCTCAGGAGTGAATTAAACTTTAATTTCTAGAAACTGTCAATATCTTTGCATATATATTTTCAAAGAGGTCTGCTGCAGATTTGTCGTTTGTGGGAATTATGTTGGACATTACTCTGGTATAATTTAAGAAGTTAATGGCTGCTTGGAAGACATCTGATGGAAAATGTATTTTAGTGTGATCAATTTAAATTTAAAAAAAGATTAAAGAAAAAATGTTGATAATTATATGCAAGATATACTTGAGTTGAGCCATTCCTCACTTTTCCAAATATTTTGCTTACCTGTGATCACCTTTTGTCCGTCTCCCGTCTGTTGTACATCATGCATTCTCAACAATTGCCTTGTTAACAGGCTACATTTTACATCCTATCTTCATAAAGTTTATCAGAACCCCATTTTTTTTAACTTAAACATGTTGAGACTTTGTCAGAATTTTTTTCTTAACCCTTTCCCTCATATAGACGCTTTCTGATGCCTCTGCATCAGACGGCTTTTTGAAAACATTAGTGACAAAAGAAGAAATTGCTCAAAACAAGCAATTTCTCCTTTTGCCACAATGTTTTCCACTTTTAGTCATAGGTTATCCATTCAATTATAGAGATTTTCTATGTTTTGACAAAATACGTTCAAAGTCGTCTGCTGCAAAATTGTCATATGAGGGAAAGGGTTAATGATATCTAGGCCAAGTAGGAATACTAGGCCAAATTGAAGGTGAGTTTTTGGGATCACCTTTTGTCTGTCGTCTTTCTTCAACAATTTGCATGCTAACTATTATCAATAATCATCCAATCTTCATGAAACTTATTCAGTTTGTTAATTAAATGTTGCTGTTTTCTACGCCAAGTTTGATTATGGGTCATATCAGTTAAAAAACTAGGTCACTATGTCAAATTGAAGGAAAATCTTGTAAATACTTGTTGAAGCAATTTTAACTTGAGCATGTTGAATTTTTGCCAGAATTTATGTCATGATTGATATCTTTATCGAATTTAGGTCATGTCTGGTTAAAAACTAGGTCACTATGCCAAATTTGAGAAATGTCTTGTAGACACAAGATCACATTTTTTTTTCTGCAGCAGCTTGAAACTTTTTCAGAATGTTTGTCTTGATGATTTCTAGACCAATTTCGAATATGGGTCATGTCAGCTCTAAACCTAAGCCACTATAATATTATTATATCTAAGGCCAAATTGAAGGAAAATCTTGATAATAACACTCTCGCTGGATTAGCACTATTTTTACTTTGAGCATGTGGGCAGTTTGTCACTCTAGTAACAGCTTACCTGACCTTAAAATGAGCTATTGTGATTGACAATGTGGTTGGCATCATGGCTCTCTTGTTTCTTGTGTCTTAACCCTTTCCCTCATATCTATAGACGCTTTCTGACGCCTCTGCAGCAGACGGCTTTTTGAAAACATAGTGACAAAAGAAGAAATTGCACAAAACGTGCAATTTCTCCTTTTGCCACAATGTTTTCAACTTTTTGTCATAGTTTATCCATTCAATTATTGAGATTTTCTATGTTTTGACAAAATACGTTCAAAGTCGTCTGCTGCAGAATTGTCGTATGAGGGAAAGGGTTAAGTGCTTTATCGAGCATTTTACCTCTATAAAACATGTGGGTCAATTTTGATAATTGTTGTCAAAAACTAGTTCACTATGTCACTCCTCAGGGGATTCATTTAGGGCCATCATGACCCTCTTGTTCTAAATATAACACATTTATATAGTACATATGTAGTTGTGCTGCATATTTGTATGTTATGCCCATTAAAGTGAAAAGTGGTGAATTATATCATACATAAATGTTATTCAACCCTTTCCCTCATTCTGACGCCTCTACAGCAGACACCTTTTTGAAAATATGGCGACAAAGGAAGAAATTGCTCAAAACAAGCAATTTTTCCTTTCGTCACCATTGTTTCAACTCTTTTCAATTATTGTACTTTCATTTAAAGGGAGTTTCTAAACAATTTCAGGTATGTTTTCAAAGTCGTCTGCTGCAGAGTTGTTGTATGTGGGAAAGGGTTAAAGTCACATTTAGCTCGATAAGGGTTCGATAAGAACATTGCAGACAAAAAACTATGAAGGGTTAATGTAATGATGAATTGGTTTGTCATTTCTTATAAAGAACCATCAATCATGGCAGAGTATTCCCCATTTACAAGCTTTCACTTCCAGAATTATTCATACACAGCTATCACTGTGTGAGAAATCAGGACAATCTGTTAAGGCTACTGGTGACAAAATCGAGTGGACACGCAACATTATAGATGTATTGAGTTATTAGGTCAGAAGTTTTGCGCGACTGTGGTTGATTGCTAACATATGGATTTGGGGCATCTGCATTTGACTACTTTAACCCTTTCCCTCATATAGACGCTTTCTGACGCCTCTGCAGCAGACGGCTTTTTGAAAACATAGTGACAAAAGAAGAAATTGCACAAAACGTGCAATTTCTCCTTTTGCCACAATGTTTTCCACTTTTTGTCATAGGTTATCCATTCAATTATGGAGATTTTTTTTATGTTTTGACAAAGTACGTTCAAAGTCGTCTGCTGCAGAATTGTCGTATGTAGGAAAGGGTTAATAAAATATATAAAACATTTAGGCAAAAGGAGAAATTGCACATTACACATTGAAAGCATCAAGTAAAAAAAATAATATAGAAAATCTCTAACAATGTTGAATGAAATTGAAACATAGTATGATCGTTGATTTCTCATCATAAGCAATTTCCTTTGCTGACACAAAAGTTGCCGCTGTAGATGCATCATATATCTCACTGAGCCAACTAATGTTTTCAGAAAATGAAAAATTCATATAATGATCGCGAGTCATTCCATTAGTGTGGCTTCGAAAGAATGTTGTGTAAGTACTGGTGTGGGAAAGCCAGGAAAACATGGGTAGGTGCACTGACCGCCGTGATATGACCAAAGCTGTTGAAAGCGGCGTTAAACTCCAAACAAACAAACAAATCATTCCATTAGTTGGAGTAATGTTCTATTACTATGAGTAACAGCTGCTTTTCCCATTCTATTTAATACTAACTGTTCTATCAAAGTAAAACTTTGATTTATCCTGATGATTTGTCCTATGATCCATTGTATTACCTTTATCCGGTTCTTATCTGTGTAAGCCATGTCTAGATGTTAACCCTTTCAATCACACTTACAAAAAATCTGCAGCAGACAACTTTGAAAACATCTCTTGAAAAATCTCAATAAATAGAAGTGTAATTATTGATTAAATATGAAATCATTGTGGCAAAAGGAGAAAATGCTCATTATGAGCAATTATCTCCTTTTGCCATAGTGTTTTCAAATGTCGTCCGTTGCAGACGGGTTAAAATGATGTCTGCAGGTTGGTAAGGGTTAATACAGATGACAGCTAGACCATGTAATTTGTATCCTCCAGGATAGCAGCCAATCTTCTCACTGTAACAAAGTTTCATCCCAAAATCAATTACAAGGCAATAAGGCAGCCCATGTTAGCACCTGAAACCAACATGTGTCTCATTCCTTCTGCTTTTATCCTGATGATTTGTCCTATGATCCATTGTATTACCTTTATCCGGTTCTTATCTGTGTAAGCCATGTCTAGATGTTAACCCTTTCAATCACACTTACAAAAAATCTGCAGCAGACAACTTTGAAAACATCTCTTGAAAAATCTCAATAAATAGAAGTGTAATTATTGATTAAATATGAAATCATTGTGGCAAAAGGAGAAAATGCTCATTATGAGCAATTATCTCCTTTTGCCATAGTGTTTTCAAATGTCGTCCGTTGCAGACGGGTTAAAATGATGTCTGCAGGTTGGTAAGGGTTAATACAGATGACAGCTAGACCATGTAATTTGTATCCTCCAGGATAGCAGCCAATCTTCTCACTGTAACAAAGTTTCATCCCAAAATCAATTACAAGGCAATAAGGCAGCCCATGTTAGCACCTGAAACCAACATGTGTCTCATTCCTTCTGCTTTTAACCCTTTCCGTCATATAGACGCTTTCTGACGCCTCTGCAGCAGACAGCTTTTTGAAAACATAGTGACAAAAGAAGAAATTTCACAAAACGTGCAATTTCTCCTTTTGCCACAATGTTTTCCACTTTTTGTCATAGGTCTAATTTGTCATTCAATTATGGAGATTTTCTATGTTTTGACAAAATACGTTCAAAGTCGTCTGCTGCAGAATTGTCGTATGAGGGAAAGGGTTAACCCTTTCCCACATACAACAATTTTGCGGCAGACTGAACTTGTTATAACATAAATACATAAAATATGGGAAAATCCCTATAAATAAAAGTTTGATCATTGAATTGGGATGAAAACATTGTGGCAAAAGGAGACATTGCTCCTTTTGTGCAATTTCTCCTTATGTCACTTTGTTTTCTTCAAAAGTCATCTGATTCAGATTGTCAAAAAGCGTCTGTATACGGGAAAGGTTTAATTGAATATTGGCCCTTTCTAATATGCAGAGAGAGATATTTTGACACAGATGCAGCAGACAATTCTTGAGAATGTTGTAACAAAGGGAGAAATTGGAATTCCTCATTTTGCAAATACGCTTTCAACTTTTTTGATCAATTAAACTTTCACTTATAAATTCTTACCATATGTTTTCAAAAGTTGTCTATGGCAGATACATTGTATTATGAAATGGGTTAACACTTTCAAATCAAGCAATTTCTCTTTTTTCACAATGTTTTAATTATTAATGAAGACTGCCAATTCCTTATCAAGAAAAGGGTGCAAAAATTCTAGGAAAGATAGTTTTAAAATTTGATTAATTTAGAGCGATCTTGTCATAGACAACTGATGTCTGAGGAAAATCATGGGATTTTATCCATGGTTATCTTTCTGTCAGTACTTATGCAATGGTCTGTCCAATTAATCATACTTATATGAGCCGTTCCACGAGAAAACGTAAAGTATCGACCCGGATCAGCCTAAGCATGCCATGCAGGCTTACCCGGATAGACACTTTTCGCCTCCTGTGGACTTTCTGTTTCAGGAATCTTTACTCTATACCTCTATCCACCTGAGACGGACTGTGTCGGCTTGGATCAGTCGACACAGATGCGCAGGCTGATCTGGATCGATACATTACGCAGAGGCCAAGATGTTGGTTATTTCGCTGGACGGCTCACTCATATTCTTGCTAATAACCGTTTCTCACTTGCACACACATTTTAAGGCATCTTCAGCTGAGAACTTTTTCAAATACATTCTAATATTATCATTGAAAATAGGTCTGCAGATACTTATAAGATGAGAAGGATTTCTTTTACAGCATAAGACTGGCATGTTTCTCTTGCTGATAGCAGAAATGGTTGTGCAATTAAAGATTATAGCAGTTCATTTAGAACAATAAAGGATATATATTGAAATGGTGGATCTAAAAAAAGATTTGAAGTCAGATTTTATTAAGCACAAACTGTTGTGAGACAGTTTTATGAAGCATATTCATTTTATAGATCACCTGAGCTATGACAGGTTACAGTTGATCTATTGGGATCACTCTCTGTTCAATGTTAGTCAGTCTGTCATTAACGTTTAATTTCATAAAACTACTGCACATATTTTAACCACACCTTTCAATTGACTTCTAAAGCATATACCTCAGGTAACCATGATTTATGTCTTTCTCAAAGACTGCATAAGTCTAAAAGACATAAGTATACACACAGTTACAAGCTTGCTTATCTACAAGTGAAGTACTGGCAATGTACCTAGGAAATGATGTAATATAACTACATTTGAGCCCAGGGGCATAGCTCCCTTTAGGCACTGTAGGCACGTGCCTACACATTTCTCAAAATGCCATAAAATGCAGCTGTGGCGATAGACATCTGCGTAATGTATCGACCAGATCAGCCTGCGCTGTCCGCGCAGACTGATCCGGTTGACACATTCCGTCTTTGGGCGATAGATGTATAGAGTTGTTATTCCTGAAACAGAAAAGTGTCGAAAAGTGTCTATCCGGGTAGGCCTGTGCGGCATGCTTAGGCTGATCCGGTTCAAAACTTTACGCAGAGTCCACAATGTTGATTTTCTCACGAGATGGCCTACACATTGATTATTGCAAAGCTACACCCCTGGAGCCCATCCTCGGGAAGATGTGCATCTGCACAGTCTGATCAAGATCAACATTGCTCATAATTATTACTTTCACAAGCTTGTTTATATAGAAGCTTCTGTCAACTTGCGTGGATGGTGATAAAACTGGGCAGTAGGCTGATCTGAAATCACACTGTCAGAAATGCCAACTTGTACCTTTTTCAATGGACAGGCTCAAAGAGACACTGAACACTATTCATATTAACCCTTTCCCACTTGCAGAACATTTTAGCATTGAAGGGGTTAAAGTAGTGACACAATTCACTGGTAACTGTGGAATGGGGCTAAAAGGGTAAGGAGTGAAGATGTTAGAATGTGCCAGACTAATTCATCTTAAATAGTAGGAACTATTTCATATTGCAGTATCTAATATCACGGGAAACCTGCATCATAACCTTTCAGGCCAAGAAGTCAAAATGAAAAAATATTATGAGAATTTTCCCTGAAATAACTATGGTAAGCCAATCAATTGAACAAGTATTTGCAGTTCGAATATTATGTAACACAGAATGAGGAAATTGAAAGTTTTTACAGCACCTGAGCATGAATTGCTTGAAGTGATTACTCACTGTCTGTCGTCCAATGTCTGTTCAAATCTTCTTCTCTGAAACTACTGGTCAGATTTTCAAAATAATTTCACAGGAATGTTCCATAGATTGCCCTTATCTAAAATTGATGTTTTTTCCTCTCTCATATCATTCCTTCCCTTCCTGCTTCAATACAAGAGGAGCCCTTGGTTTCTTTCTTTCTCTCTGAGTAGCATGCTTTCCCATCCTGCTGCAATACAAGAGGAGCCCTTGGTGTCTAAATTCCTTCTCTTTAGCATGCTTTACCATCCTGCTTCAATACAAGAGGAGCCCTTGGTTTCTTTCTTTCCCTGTGTAGCATGCTTTCCCATCCTGCTCCAATACAAGAGGAGCCCTTGGTGTCTTTCCTTCTCTCAGTAGCATGCTTTACCATCCTGCTTCAATACAAGAGGAGCCCTTGGTGTCTTTCCTTCTCTGTGGCAATTGCTTTCCCATCCTGCTTCAATACAGGATGAGCCCTTGGTGTCTTTCCATCTCTCTATCATTCCCTCTTTTCCTGCTTCAATAGATTATACAAGATGAAATGTTTGTGTTTTTCCTTCTCTCTCATTCTTTCCCTTCCTGCTTCAATTAAAGATGGACCATCATTGTTTTTTTCCATTCCTCAGTTCCAGTCCAAGATGAACCCTTGGTATATTTCCTTCCTTCTTCAATACAAGACTGCATGTAGCCCTTGGTGTCTTTTCTTCTCTCTCATTCCTTCCCTTCCTGCTCAATACAAGAGTAGCCCTTGGTGTCTTTTCTTCTCTATCAATCTTTCCTTTACTGCTTCAATATAAGATAAACCCTTGGTGTTTAATCTTCTCTCTATCATTCTTTCCTTTTCTGCTCAAATATAAGATAAACCCTTGGTGTTTAATCTTCTCTGTATCATTCTTTCCCTTCCTGCTTCAATATAAGAGTAGCCCTTGGTGTTTTTCTTCTTTCTTTATTTCCTTCCCTAAATCCTGCTTCAATAAAAGATGAAGCCTTGGTGTCTTTCCTTCTCTCTATCATTCTTTTCCTTTTGCTTCAATACAAGATGAACCCTTAGTGTTTTAACCTTCTCTCTACCATTCTTTTTCTTCCTGCTTCAATTCAAGATGAAACCTTGTTGTCTTTCCTTTCCTTCCATCTTCAATAATAGATGAACCTTTAATTGATGTCTTTTATTCTCTCTATCATTCCTTCCCTTCCTGCTTCAATACAAGAGGAGCCCTTTGTGTCTTTCCTTCTCTCTATCATTCCTTCTCTTCCTGCATCAATACAAGATGAACTATTGGTGTCTAATACCTTCTCTCTATCTTTCTTTCCCTTCCTCATTGTGTAATGACATTGTCTGAGTCATGCATATTTTCTTTTAGTATTAGTTAACAAAAATATAAATTACAAAATAACAAGGAAATTGCAGAATTTAGGAAGATTCAACCTTTAAATTATCTAAGATACATCCATATGCTAGATATCATTTCACAGCATGCATATTATATCCATAGCACGTAACCCTCCCTAAATTGAAATCACTGGGTTAATTCTTCCTTATCATAATTTTCAAATGCATTCATTGTCTTGTAATTTGTTCCCTTTGGAAATTGTTGCACATTCTATTCCAGTTAATCCATTGTATAAAGATGTGAGTGGCCATTACTCTTTGAAGGTTTTCACTGATGAATTACTGTAAAGTGAATCTTAAACTATCCCCCAGACTTGTTTTAACCCTTTCCCTCATTTGGCAATTGTGCAGCTGATGACTTTAAACATATTTTGTCAAAAAATAGAAAATCTCTATAATTGAATGGATAACAAATGACTTAAAGTGTAAAACATCGTGACAAAATTAGAAATTGCTTAAGACGAGCATTTTCTCCTTTTGCCACAATGTTTTTAACTTTTTCAGTAATTATACCGTAACAATTATAGAGATTTTCCTTATTTTTGAGTAGACATTTTCAAAGTCGTCTGCTGCAGACTTGCTGTACGTGGGAAGAGTTAAATTCAGTGGGGTTCCAGGATAACAAAAACTGGGGAATATTCTAAACTACATTTATACAAACCATTGGGTTTAATACATCTGAGACTAATCAAACTTTGATTATACAGTTACCACAGCTGTTAAACTAAGAGCTTGAACTTGGGTTTATACTTAACCCTTTCCCTCATATAGACGCTTTCTGACATCTCTGCAGCAGACGGCTTTTTGAAAATATAGTGACAAAAGAAGAAATTACTCAAAACGAGTAATTTCTCCTTTTGACACAATGTTTTCCACTTTTAGTCATAGGTTATTCATTCAATGATAATAGAGATTTTCCATTTTTTGACGAAATATGTTCAAAGTCGTCAGCTGCAGAATTGTCATATGAGAAAAGGGTTAAAGCAGAGTTATGCATCCTCCCTTGGGATATTCAGAGACTTTCACATCTTGAAAATCTCTATTTAGTTTAAACTTATTTATTTTAATTCGATTGTGAAACAAGCTTTAAGCTTATATTAATCACTCTCGATGGCTGCTTCCTGGATACTTAACCAGTACTTGCGCCGATTGTGTGGAAAAATCCCAAAGTCAGGACCGCTCATCACGGGACTCGAACAAGGGACCTTTGATGTGAGAGGCCGACGCTCTACCTCTGCACCACTGTCTTCTACAAAATCTCTATTTCTTTTTACCTACAATGGTGTAAGTATTTACAAACAATCTAAAGATGAGATAAACATTTCAATTGGTCTCTTTTTCTGCTGTTTGAAATTAATCATAATCTGTGATATTTAATGGGCAATATGTATCAAAATTATATGTTGGGGAGGACACTTATGTTTAAAAAGGACAGGTTTCGAGGTGAACGACTGTAGAAATTATACCTGAAGAATTATTTTGACATTTGTAACTTCATGCTTTTGACAGAAAAGTGTTAACATTTCTAAAGCCAGTGTGTGCAGAGGTCTCTCATCTTCGACTTTGTGGCATTTGTCAACTGAATATATAATGATAAAATTATGCCATTAATCCTTTCCCTCATACGGCAATTCTGCAGCTGACGACTTTGAACGTATTTTTTCAAAAAAATAGTAAATCTCCATAATTGAATGGATAACCTATGACAAAAAGTGGAAAACATTGTGGCAAAAGGTGAAATTGCATGTTTTGTGCAATTTCTTTTTTTGTCACTATGTTTTCAAAAAGCAGTCTGCTGCAGAGGCGTCAGAAAGCGTCTATATGAGGGAAAGGGTTAAACATCAATGAGGAAAGTCGAAAAAAAAAAGTGCTCATAATACTAATTTCTCTTTCTTCCTCATTGTTTACTACACAGAAACAGTTTTAAAAACATATACATTTCAGATCATTTTGACGAATCTGCAGCAGACAAAGTTTGAAAACATTGTTACAAAAATAGAAATTGTTCATAATGAGCAATTTCTCCTTTTGCCACAATATTTTTAACTCGATTCAATAATTAAACTTTTTTTTATAGGAATATTCCTTATTTTTGAATAGATGTTTTCAAAGAAGTCTTTCGCAGATTGTTTTGATGTGATTAAGAGTTTTATTATATTAAAATAATTTCATCCTATTTTTGGTTATAATTGTTTTCTGAAAATAACCATGGTAAGATATACATTACCCACAGTATACTTGATGATATATTGCACAAAGTTTCAGATCTCAGATTTATTGTGTAGATAACAGATTGGAAAGCAGATCTTTATCAAGAAATTAATGCCCAAAACATGCATGGAATTATGCATTATGAACTTTAATTTTTGATTAATGATTTAATAATGTTGCTTCATCTCTAATTATTATTTTTATGTCAAAAATACGTTACCAGTCATTTAATACCTGATGTATAATCTCTACACCCTTAATTCATCCAGAAAAAGAACTCGCCTTGCGTATTCCTCACGTATATGTGATATACATGGTCGCCCGTAAGAGCGGGAGAGCACGTGATATCTGGTCACTTTCATTTCTGGATCCACCAGCTAGACAGGCTAAGAAATTACATTTATTTTCTAATTATTCTTTTCTTGGTTTTTTGTGGCCTATTGCCTTATTAAGTTGTTTCATTCAGTTATTTAACTGCATTGACAGAGATATTCAACTTAAATTGTTTAAATTATTGTTGTAATTGCTTGTTTTTGTAGTCGACAACTGGCTGAAAAGCACGAGGTGGTTACCCCACCCATTGTTTTCAGTTAATGTCGTCGGGTGCGGAACGTAATACTGAGTTCAAGACTTAAAGTTCAACGATGAGTTCCCCAATCCCGTTATAGATGATATTTATGATTGATTATTGTACATTACATGTGTTTATAACATAGACAAAAAATTTAGAAAAAATTTATATTTTTGTTTGTTTTTATTGTTGTGTTCATTTCGTATATATTTTTGTATCATAAATATGTCACATAAAGGTGAACGGAGGCGTGGCTCGTGTGGTCATGCTGTAGACGCATGGGACACGCATCCGAACTGTGTGGTTTGCTCAAAGTGCACACAGCTTTCACCGTGCGAGTACTGCTCTTCTTGGACTGTTTCTATTTGGAAACGGGCTGGGAAGGGTAAGACTAGCAAAAGCAGGAAGGGTAAGAGTGCCCCTAAAAAGGCGTCTCTGATCTCTTCGAGTGAAGCGGAGTTCGAGGGGTTCTCCCAATCGGACTCCGCGACCGTGTTGAGTGGATCAAAGGTTAAGGCTGTTCCTTCTCCACTTAGCACAACCTTAGCGATGACGCGACCTGTCACCGGTCAGTCATCTAGCCATAAAACGACCGGGCCGGTCAGTCATTTTGCCATGGCTCGACAAGGTATTCATTCACTTAGCGGTGACATGACAGGTCTGCAGTCGAATAGCTACGACGCGGCCAGGCAAACGGTCAGTCATTTAAATATGACGCGACCAGGCAGTCACTCATTTCACGATGACGCGGCTAGCCAATCAGTCACGCATGTAGCCATGTCGCGACAAGGCGGGGGTCAATCAGTTAGCTATGATGCGACCAGCCAACCGGTCACGCAGGTGAACATGACGCGGCAAGGAGATAGTCAATCATTTGGTAATGACGCGGCTAGTCTACCTGTCGGTTATGAAAACATCGCACGACCAGGCAGTCTGTCATTTGGCAATGACGCTTATGTAAACATGGCGCGACCAGCCAATCGGTCACGCATGTGAACATGACACGACCAGGCAGTAGTCAGTCATTTGGTAATGACGTGGCTAGCTTGCCTGTCAGTTATGTAAACATCGCACAACCAGGCAGTCTATCATTTGGCAATGACACGACTAGCCAGCCAGTCGCTTATGTTAACATGGCGCGACCGGGCACGGACTCTGTACTGGCTGACCGAATTGATACTATTATCATTCTATCTCAGGTCAACAACAGAGTGGTGTTATGAATATTCAGAGTAGGTTAAGCACCAAACTCTAATATTCAGCCGTATAGCTCCGAGTACGGGAATTATCGGTCGGAGAAATCCTTCCTTTGCCAAAGGGAACTGTGTACTTCATTAAAGAAGACACTTTTCCCCATTACCAACCACCGGTCCATTCAGTGGATCCGGTCGGTAAGACTCGACCAGGCAAACGGTTAATCATTTAGATATGACACAACCGGGCAGTCAATCATTGTACAATGACACGACTAGCCAACCAGTCACACATGTAGCCATGTCACGACAAGGCGGAGTTCAAGCAGTTAACTAATAGCAGTCATTTGGTAATGACGCGACCAGCCTACCTGTCGATTAAGTAAACATGGCACAACCAGGCAGTCCATCATTTGGCAATGACACGACTAGCCAGCCAGTCGCTTATGTAAACATGGCGCGACCAGGCACGGGCTCTGTACTGACTGACCGAATCGATACCAATTATCATTCAATCCGGGTCAACAACAGAGTGGTTATACGAATATTCAGAGCGTAGGACGCACCAACTCTAATATTCATCCGTCTAGCTCCGGGAATGGGAATTATCGGTCTGAGAAATTCTTCCGTTTTCCCCAAAGGGAACTGTGAACTTCACTAAGAAGACACTCTTTCCCAATACCAACCACTGGTCCATTCAATGGATCCGGTCGGTAATAGACGGGAATACCAAGCCTACTGGGGTTCAGCAATACCCAATCGTGGGATTTCACTGTACCCGGAGGGCCATCTATATAGTAGGCAGTCCTTAGAAAGGCAACCCCTGGACCAGAATACACTAATTCATTCTGGGAAAGGGAGGTCCATGTCTGAGTCAGATGTAGATCAACCGGTTGTAAGACCAGTTAGGCTATGTTGGAGGATTAGACACTCTTCCAGCTCTTCGTGTTAAGAAGATGAGGGAAGTCAGTCGCTTTCAGATAACGACTCCTTAGACTCTAAGCTCCTCTTTGGTGGAAGGATAGCTGCGGGACTGTGTCTGATGCGTCAGAACAGTCCAGAAGTCTTTCGGCGAGCGCAGTTAATACATTTGCACAGGGCCAGAAACAGAAGCCTTACCCTGCAAAGAGCATAAACAGGAAGTTAAGGCGTTTACGTCGAGACAACCGATTTACCCAGGTCATAAGTCGGCTAACCGAAGGCCCCTTACCAAGGGGCTAAGAATCGGCAGCCTTCTAAGTACAGCACAACCCCTAGGCCTCAGCCCTAGGGATGCGCACCTTTCTATGATCGTCCCAAGGCCGGAGATTACAGTCGGGTCCGCCTGTTGTTTTTCATAGAGGAATGGGAAAGTGTCACAGAGGATTGTTGGATCTTATCTGTGATACAGGAAGGGTATCCAATTCCCTTCATTTCTTCTCCTCCTCTGACAAGTGTGCCTATCGACATGTCGTCACGTCATCCGGCCATGTCAAAAGTGATTTCATCGCTTCTGTAAAGAAGGCCATAGAGAGGGTTCTCAACCCCAATTATCGGGGTTGATACAGCCGTCTTTTCCTCGTCCCGAAGGAAGACGATCGGTGGAGACCGGTTATAGATTTATCAGCTCTAAATCTATTGATTCCGGTCGAGAAGTTCAAAATGGAGTCGACCCGCTCCATCCGAATAACTATTCGGGAAGGCGACTGGGCGGTCTCTCTATACCTCACAGACGCCTATTACCACATTCCGATCTCTCCCTCGTCGAGGAAGTACTTTCGTGTTGTGGTAAATGACAAGGACCAGAGGATATTCACTTTGTGAACTCTGAGACAGGGAGGTCAAGACCATCTCATACGTGAGCTCGGCCCGATGGTTGATTTCATGCGATCTCATTCTTCTTCGGAAAAGGGATCAATTCCTCGGTCATGACTCCTTCATAGGATTCCATGTCGAATCGGACACTGACCTTCCGGTTCAGAACCGGCTATAGTCAATCCTCATGTCTTCGGGGAAAACCCACGAACCCGTTTTGTCTGACAAATAAAAGACATATCGGGATCACTGCCCCATATGATGATGAAACAATTTAGATCTGGACTCTAAATAAATTATCATTGGCGGAAGGTTTCTGCATTCACTGCGGCCATAAGGCACATTTCGGCGTAGGCGGCAACATCGTTTAAACAGGGACAGAAACGTACAGCGACTTCTGCAAGGGCATTCTTAGAAGCCAACCTGTGAAGACGCAAAGAGACAGGCTAAGTTCGAGCCTATCGTTACGGGAGCTAAGTTGGCATACAACCAAGTAGAGCACTGTCCCTAATCCGCAGCGATAGGGAAGCACTCCTCTCTATTAAATCTTCTAACAAAGAATGATATAGAGGGGGTATCAACCTTCCATTCGGGGTTGCTACAACTGTCTTTCTTCTTGTTCCTAAGAAAGACAGCCAGTGAAGACCGGTAGTAGACTTATCGACTCAGTTCGCGGCTAGTACGGTCGAGTAATAGAATGGAACATTCCGTTTCACCAAGATCACAATCCGGAACGGCTGTCTGGGCGAATTGTTAGACCTAACAGACGCCTATTACCACGTATCGATTGTTTTGTCATCGAGGAGTTACCGTCGATTCATTGTAAACGGGGATGTGTTCCTTTCAAACACTTCACTTCGATTACCTGCGTTCGGAATTACTTCCCAAAACAGGCAAGTCGGATCTGATTCCCTCCATAGACTCGTTGTAGGATGTTCCTCTTTGATCTGGCCCTTCGGTTAGACTCGATTCGCTATATGCGAATCCGATTCGTTTTCTGGTTCGAGATCAGTAAGTAAGGGAAACAGCCCGATACATGCTTCACACCACACCCGAATTGTTTGCAAATATCGGGGCAGTGCGTTACAACTACAGGGCTTAACAGCCTACGGCATGTGATCAATAGAGTAGACAACTCATATTCTACTCATTCGGCAGTGGACGATCAGAATTCGCAAAGGAATAATAATAATTACTCCCTGAGGTGATAATGAGTCAACTTCCGGTTTCAGTTCTGAAAAGTAAAGATGATAATAGAAACACTTCACTGGCCCAGAGACCGTGGTTATACGTCCTGCTGGCCTGCCTATTGACATAACCGTTACATCTTCCTTAGATATAGACAGTTCTTACCGATTGATGTTAATAAGGTAGGTCAATCTCTCTGAACGTTCGTCGACGGCTACCGCTTCTTAAGTTTTACTGAGAATTATAAATTCGTATTGCTTGGCGAACACTAACAGGGAAGTGAGTTCTTTGCTTTCAGTAGAAACGAATTACATTAAGTTTCACAGACTGATGGTTAGAATTAGAAAAACCCAATTGTAGGAGTTTAACTCCAAAATAGGATTTGTCTTGCGTCCTCTGGTCGCTTACAAGAGCTCCATACGAACCTCTTGAATCGACGTCTTTAAAGTTCCTTACTTATAAAACCGTCTTTTTATTAGCTTTAACTACAGATCGTCTCTGTAGAAACCAGGCATATCAGATTCAATGAATCTGATGGCTCCTTACTCTACTGTGTCAACAAGGGTTTCTGGCTAAGAACCAGTTGCAGTCGGTCCTTCCTGTTCCGATTCAGTTTCCACTAATTCAGTCATTCTGCGATCTGTGGTCCTTCGGATTCCGACAGATCCCTTGTCCTGTCAGAACTCTTAAATATTATCTTAAGAGAGTTGAAGGGAATAGGGGTCGGAGAAAGAGGTTATTTCTCCCTCTTAAAGGTTGTTAAGATATATCAGCAGCTTCTTTTTCTCGCTGGATATATCCATTACGATTAAATTAGCGTACAAGATTTGTCAAGTCGAGATTTCTTTTTTCGGCGGATACGCCCGCATGAAGTTAGAGCACTTTCGGCAAGTTGGACTTTTTTCGAACAATACTCCCCTTGAAGAATTCTTCGTGCGTCAGTTTGGAAAACTCAGTCAACTTTTCATCTTTCTACTTGCGTTCTATGTCTGGTCAGACAGAGAACTTGTACTCTCTGGGCCCGTTGGTTGCGTCCCAGCGAGTTGTCCGCTAAATTACTCCCAACATATCAATGAGTGAACACTGATTGAAATTAATCAATCCCTGCTCTTACCTTATACTGTTGGGTTCATAGTACTTTGTAAATAAATTAGAAAATAATACACTACAAGGTGCTGCTACCTGGTACGACAGTAAGTATTGGCCGAACCTCCCGTCCGATGCTACAAAGTCATCAGGTATTAAATGACTGGTAATGTATTTTTGACATAAAAATGAAGTTTTTCAAAGTAAAACATATTTTTATTAGAAAATACTTATCAGTCATTTATAGAGTCCCGCCTCCCATCCCCGCGTCGTCACCAAACACTTAATGTTGAAATAAAAGTGACCAGATATCACGTGCTCTCCCGCTCTTACGGGCGACCGTGTATATCACATATACGTGAGGAATACGCAAGGCGAGTTCTTTTTCTGGATGAATTAAGGGTGTAGAGATTATATATCAGGTATTAAATGACTGGTAAGTATTTTCTAATAAAAATATGTTTTACTTTGAAAAACTTCATTTTTATCTTGGCTTTTGGAAGGGATTCAACTTGGCAATGTTGTTATTTTTAATTGGGTCTGATAACTGAGGTTAGTTCCATTTAATAGCATTTAAAAAAAGTGCATGGCATAATTGCAAAAAAAACATTGGAGCACACCAACCCCTTTCCCACATACAATAAATCTGGAAACAACTTTGAATTCTAAGACAAAATAATGGATAATTAATATGTTTAAATGAAAGATTAATTATGTCTCCCCCATTCATGGGGAGACATATTGTTTTTGCCCTGTCCGTCCGTCCGTCACACTTGTTTCTGCTCAATAAGTGAGCAGTAGATGACCCCTATTGATTTTGATGTCAGAAGGTCAAAGGTCAAGGTCATGGTGACCTTGTGAGGTAAAATATGGTTTCCGCTCAATAACTTAAGAACGCTTGGGCTGAGGAACTCCATACATGGTATGCAGGATGGCCATGCCCAGTAAAAGACCTCTATTGATTTTGAGATCAGTACATCTAAAGTCAAGGTCACAGTGACCTTAAGCCGAAAGGTCACAGTGACAATGAGCTTAAAATGTTTTTGCTTAATAACTGTAGAATGCTTTACCCATATAAGTTTATAATTGGTGTGCAGGTTGGTCACCACCAGCAGATGACCTCTATTGATTTTGAGGTCACTAGGTCAAAGGTCAAGGTCATGGTAATCTTCAGCTGAAAAATGGTTTCTGCTCAATAACTAAAGAAGGCTTGTGTCGAGGAACTTCATACCTGGTGTTGTGCAGGTTGGTCCGAACCAGTAGATGACCCTTACTGATTTTGTTTGATTTGAGGTCACAAGGTCAAAGGTCTAGGTCACAGTAACAATGAGCTGAAAACTTGTTTTTGTTTATTAACTGTAGAATGCTTTGGCCATGGAAGTTAATACGTGGTGTGCAGGTTGGTCACAACCAGCAAATGACCCTTATTGATTTTGAGGTCACTAGGTCAAATGTCAAGGTCATGGTAACCTTCAGCTGAAAAATGGTTTCCACTCAATAACTAATGAATGCTTATGTCGAGGAACTTCATAACTTGTGTGCAGGTTTGTCATAATCAGTACATGACCCTTATTGATTTTGAGGTCACAAGGTCAAAGGTCAAGGTCATGGTAACCTTCAGCTGAAAAATGGTTTCCACTCAATAACTGAAGAATGCTTAGGCCCAGGAACTTCATACTTGGTGTGCAGGTTGGTCACCACCAGCAAATGACCCCTATTGATTTTGAGGTCACCAGGTTAAAGGCCAATGTCATGGTAACCTTCAGCTGAAAAATGGTTTCTGCTCAATAACTGAGGAATGATTATGTCGAGGAACTTCTTACTTGGTTTCGCAGGTTGATCCTAACCAGTAGATGACCCCTATTGATTTTATTATCCCTCGCCTGATTTCATCAGGGAGGGGGATATTGAAATGGCGTTGTCTGTCCATTTCTCAGTAACTAGCTGGTAGAATTTCATGAAACTTGAAATAAATATGAACCAGCATTCTGGGATGATGCCCGTTCATTGTAGATATATTTTGAAATGTTATGCTATTCGCGATGACGTAATAAAGCTAGTTGCTGTTCCCTAACATATTCTTATTGTGTACCTTTTTCATTTGATATACTAAATATTATTTATTTGATATATTGTATAGTTGTATATTTATTTTCTTTTGTCTCTAAGCCATATTCTTCCACTTTGTAAATGGCCAAAGACAAATTTTGTCGATACTTCCCAATAAAGGATTGAATTGAATTGAATTGATATATTGAAAAATCCACGTCCGCAGCCATTTCTCATTAACTAGCTTGTAGAATTTCATGAAACTTGAAATAAATATGAACCAACATACTGGGATGATGCCCGTCCATTGTTTTTTTGGATTGTTCTTTGATTTAAGGAAAAAAAATTGAATAAAGGGAGCTATTGCACTTATGTCACCGTTGGTTAAAGGAGCAAAAACTTGTTTTCACATTTTCCTTTGGGATTTAATTATGAAAAGATGTCTTTAATTCACACTCTTAGTTTAATAAAGTTGTTTATAAAACCGGTGTCGTTATTTTATTCTTACAGGAAGAATATGTTTATCTGTCTCAATTTCTGTTCATACCCCTTGTCCTTGTGTGAATAAGTTGAAATAATTTTGCAGGTCAATTGCACATTCAACATAAAGGCCTTCATTCACAAACAAGCCATCAATCACAAACAAGCCATCATTGGCGGGGGATATCAATTCAGCGAAATTGCTTGTTTGATTTTGAGGTCACAATGTCAAAGGTCAAGGTCACAGTAACATTCACCTGAAAAATGTTTTTTACTCAATTACTCATACTTGGTGTGTAGGTTGGTCCTAATTAGTAGATGACCCCTATTGATTTTGTTAGCTCCACTGGCTGAAAGCCAGTCGAGCTTATGTCATGGCGAATTGTCCGTCGTGCGTGCGTAACTTTTTCCTTTAAACGACTTCTTCTCCCTAACCACTTGGCCAATTTGGTTGAAACTTCATGGTAAGCATCCTCTCAATGTCCTCTACTAAATTCCTTCAAATTTTTTTGATCCATTCAAAATTCTGGTTTTCATGGCAACCGAAAGAAAAAAATAGTGAGAACTTAAAAAATCTTCTTCTCCGAAAGTGTCAGGCCGATTTTCATATAATTTTTTAGAAATGTTCCTTGGGTGACCCTTTATTAGATTCCTTCAAGAAATTTTGATTGGGCGAAAAACATGGCCGCCAGGGAGCGGGGCTTTTTTGCCTTATATAGCTAGAGTGAAAACTTAAATAATCTTCTTCTCAAAAAGTGTTCAGCAGATTTTCAAATAATTATGTAGAAATGTTCCGTGGGTGACCCTCTATCAGATTCCTTCAAGCCATGTTGATTGGTAAAAAAACATGGCCGTCACAGGGCGGGGCTATTTTGCCTATATGGCTAAAGAGCAAACTTAAAAAATCTTCTCCTCCAAAAGTGTCAGGCTTCAAATAATTTTGTAGAAATGTTCCTTGTGTGAACCTTAATTAGATTCCTTCAAGAAATGTTGATTGGGCGAAAAACATGGCCGCCAGGGGGCGGGGCTTTTTTGCGTTATATAGCTATAGTGAAAACTTAAAACATCTTCTTCTCCGAAAGTGTTCAGCCGATTTTCAAATAATTTTGTAGAAATGTTCATTGGGTGACCCTCTATCAGATTCCTTCAAGCCATGTTGATTGGTCGAAAAACATGGCCGCCAGAGGGCGGGGCTATTTTGACTTATATGACCATAGTGAAAACTTAAAAAATCTTCTCCTCCGAAAGTGTCAGGCATATTTTCAAATAATTTTGCAGAAACATTCCTTTGGTGACACTCTACAAGATTCCTTTAAGCCATGGTGGTTGGTAAAAAAAATAGCCACCACGGGGCAGGGCTGTTTGGAGATTTTATTTTTGCCTTATGGCCGTGGAGCGATACTGGCCCTCTTGGGCCTCTTGTTTGATTTTGAGGTCACAAGATCAAAGGTCAAGGTCACGGTTACCTTCAGCTGAAAAATGTTTTTTACTCAATAACTCAAGAATGCTTATGCCCAGGAACTTCATACTTGGTGTGCAGGTTGGTCCTAACCTGTTGATGACCCCTATTGATTTTGATGTCAGTAGGTCAAAGGTCAAGGTCACAGTGACCTTGGGCTCTAAAATGGTTTCTGCTCAATAACTGAAGAATGCTTGGGCCCAGGAACGTCATACTTTGTGTGAAAATCACCTCATACTTGGTGTGCAGGTTGGTCCTAACCTGTTGATGACCCCTATTGATTTTGATGTCAGTAGGTCAAAGGTCAAGGTCACAGTGACCTTGGGCTCTAAAATGGTTTCTGCTCAATAACCGAAGAATGCTTGGGCCCAGGAACTTCATACTTTGTGTGAAGATCACCACCAGCAAATGACCCCTTTTTATTTTGAGGTCACTAGCTCAAGGTCACAGTGTTCAAGGTCACAGTGACATTGGGATGAAAAATGGTTTCCGCTCAATAACTGAAGACTCCTTGGGCCCAGGAACTTCATACTTGGTATACAGGATGGTCATGACACCTTCACCTGAAAAATGGTTTCCGCTCAATAACTGAAGAAAGCATGGGCCTCCTGCACCTACCACCTTCCACACCTGAGGCGAAGACTCTACAACTAAAATATAGAGATGGTCTATGTCTTATTACAATGACTTAAATGAGTTAAGAGTTTACCTGCTTTTATGGGTTGTCTGCTCTTAAAGTATGTCTATGGGATATATAACATGTAAACACCTTGACAATTTGAAATACAGTTAAAGCATTGTAGAAAAGGAGACAATGTTTCCATGTGACGTCTGCTGCAGAGGCATCATAAGTTACCTGTATTAGGGCAGGGGTCAAATTGCTCTGCTTTCTGTGAAAGGGTAAATTTAGAAAATAAGCTTGGAAATCAATCCATCATATATAAACTGGCATTTTTCTTGCATTCTTTAACTAATTACTTGGGAAAAGTATCTTATTTTAGGAAAGGAAACGTCAGAAAATAGTGCCCATTAATTTTGTTAAGAAAACATTTTGCTATTCAGTTGTCAATTAAAAATTATATTTTAACTAGGAATTTCCCTCATATAGACGCTTTCTGACGCCTCTGCAGCAGACGGCTATTTGAAAACAGAGTGACAAAAGAAGAAATTGCTCAAAATTTCTCCTTTTGACACAATGTTTTCCACTTTTAGTCGTAGGTTATCCATTCCATTATTGAGATTTTCTATTTTTTGACAAAATATGTTCAAAGTCGTCTGCTGCCGAATTGTCTTATGAGGGAAAGGGTTAAAAGTGGTGCAATAAAGAAAAGATTTTGGAAAGAGTTTTTTTTTTTTCAGAAGAAGTATCAAGATGCGTTTGCATATGGGAAAAAGTTTTGGAGTATTTTATTCCAGAAAAGCATTGAATATTTTGGCGGCCTCCTGTATGTACATAAAGCCCTGAATGGCCGTATGTTAAGTATTTCAGATCAAGCCATGATCCATCAGCCTCTCCTATTGGTTTCCAGAAATAGTGTATATGACTTGGGAATTTCTGTAGAATGTGATTTTTTCCAAGGCTAGCCATAAACTACAATAAGTCGTAGTTAGTAGTAATGGTACCAAATATATCCTCCTATAAAACCTTCAGTTTCTATTACAATTAGACTTTGTTATGCTCGTTTTTATTCTGTATTGATAGAATTCTGCTGAATTTCCCAGATATTTATCTCAGTTTTATAGAATGTCTCACTTTCCAACGAATTTAGTTTCTTTTAACAACTGTCAGACCTTATTTCATGTAGTGTTTGGTGCTTAGATTTTGAAAGTGTTTCAAGCTGATTTTTTTTTTATGAACAGGTTAGCAGAATATGCCATCTTAAAAATAATTCATCCAAAATTCATATTAGTACACAGAGTGGATTTTTTTTTTAAAATTGTGTTCGATATTTTGTGCATATATACTATGCAGTTTTGTCTTGCATGCATGCATATCAAACTAAAGTAGACCTCCTTTGGTATGATTTCAATACATTATGTAGTATCAATTTATTCTAATACAGGAGTTATTGCCCTTAACATGCAAACAAATAATTGGCGTAACAGTAGGGTCAATTGTGTAATATGGATACAGAAAGAAATTAAAGGGCCACACAGTTATATAGAGTTTATTTATATGAGCAAATTCTATATTTTGGGACATGTAACAATGAGTGCAGCTGCACTAGTAGTTTGTTATGAGTGAGGATAAGAATTTTGATTTAAATTATGAATTTATGAGAACATTCTCCTTTTGCTATAGTTGCTTTCAGCAGTTGTCTGCTTCAGATTTTTATATGGAACCTTTTATGGAATTGCCACTGGTTTCAAAGTTGTCTGCAGCAGAGGCTTCAGAAAGCGTCAGTATGTTTGAAAGGGTAAAGCAGGGTTGTTAGATCAATAATAATAAAGGTTACATTAATACTTCATCCATTCTGGCCACTTAAGCTAACAGCGGTCTATTCATGGCCTTTAATGCTGTGGTAACATTAAGAAATTGACTATGGACAATGAATTTAATAATCTGTCTGAATGGTTATTGACAATAATGCAGCAAACACTGTCATATAGAAATGTTCTTGGTATTTTATTGCCCCCCTTCGAAGAAGACCAAAGCTTGTCTGATTGATAACTGAATAATGCTTGAACCTCCAGAACTCAAACTTGGCAGAGAGTTTGGGCATGACCCTTATTATACCCCCTTCGAAGAAGAGGGGGTATATATGAGTCACTGTGTTGGGCAGTCTGTCGGTCTGTCGGAAGCCATATTTTGTCCTGCCTATTTCTTACAAACAACTGGGTGGAATTCAATAAAATTTTACATGAAGCTTCTATACTAAGAGGAAATGTGCATATCCTAAAGAAGTTACAATTGCATGATACTTTACAGAGTTATGGCCCTTTTACTAATTAAGTTATGGTGTAGGTCAAGGTGCTGTTAAGAGGGTATTTATCATCTTCAGTGATAGTTCTAGTTGAATTTGGAGTCATACCCTTAAAAAGTCACTTTCCCTGGTGTGTAAGCTTCTATTTTAATTAATGCATATTTTATTCAATTTTCCACATGCTACTGACAATGTGACGCTCATGGGAGCTTAAGAGATTTTCCATTTTTTGACAAAATAATAATAATATTCAAAGTCGTCTGCTGCAGAATTGTCTTATGAGGGAAAGGGTTAATGTTTGATAATCGTCTCTGGTTTTGATTGTTTTATGCATTGATATGAAGGGCAATGATATGTATATCAATAATATTGGAAACAAATTTAGAAAAAACTTGAGTGCGGCAACAAATACATAGACTTCACGAAGCTTTCATTAATATGGCAATTTTTCAATAACTGAACGAGCAGTTTATGATCCTTTGGCAACATCAAGATACATGTTAATGCATCTGTAGCTGACCTCCTTTGAAAACATTGTGGCAAAAGCAAAAAAGTGCTCATTATAAATAGTTAACTTTTGCCACAGTGTTTTCAATTACATGTATATAATGATTATACATTCATTTTTTAGAGATTTCTTGTATTTTTGTCTAGATGTTTTCTAATTTGTCTGCTGCATGAAAGTGGTAACTTGTAATCATCTTGTTACAGGATGTAGCTACTAATGCTGTGATGTGTTTAGCCTACAGCTATGTATGACAAGGCTTTAACCCTCTGCCTCATATAGACGCTTTCTGACGCCTCTGCAGCAGATGGCTTTTTGAAAACATAGTAACAAAAGAAGAAATTGCACAAAATGTGCAATTTCTCCTTTTGTCACAATGTTTTCCACTTTTAGTCATAGGTTATCCATTCAATTATAGAGATTTTCCATTATTTGACAAAATATGTTCAAAGTCGTCTGCTGCAGAATTGTCATATGAGGGAAAGGGTTACTTTGGTGTAATATAATATAATTCAATAGTACCACATTAGCTCCTATGCCCTGATAAATAGGGCCTTTCATTAGTGGTACAATGGGATTCTGTTTCATAGACAGTTCTATTTTGACTTGAAAAGCAGCTGTAATTGCAAATCTTTTGCAAGAAATTATTATGACAACTTTGTACCTAACTGTTTACCGCTTTTTTACATACAACAAATCTGCAGCAGACGACTTTGTAAATATCTAGTTATAAAATCTAGAAAATCTCTATAGTTGAAGTTTCAATGTTTATCGATATTCAAAAGTAATATGCTGCAGATGCCTTAAGATGAGTCTTTATGTGGAAAAGGGTTTAAGACTTTGATTGATGCAATTATTTGATACTTTTGCAGCAGACATTTAGAAAGCAAGTACACTTTGCTTCAATCCATCTATCATCAGTAAATGTAATTCAGATGAAATTAATTCTAATTGCATTTAAAACAGAGAGTTATATAATAATTATCACAGTGTCAAGTTCAACCCTAAATTAGTCATTGAAGTTAAGTCTGAATAAGTCAGCAGTAAAAAGTTTTAAGCCTGAATAAGTCATAATTTACTGGAATTTGTCATGGGCACATGTGTCTAATACAGCTTATAAAGTACATTGTGGCTGTGACAGTGACATTGTAAGTTTGACTCCATTAACAAAGTCACAAAGGAATTATTCAGGGACATTAATCATGAGTACCGTCAAAAGAAGAGATTGTAACACATAATGATGAAAAGAAGACTTTCTTTGATACCCTTTTTTTGCTGTGATGATTATTTTCCTTTAAGAGTGTAAAACCCCTGTCACACAAGTGCCGCGTTCCCATGGCGTCCAAGAAAATCAAGAACGCCGATCTGCGCGCAGTGGTATCGCAAGCAATGCAGTGGCATCGCCAGTGAACGCAGTGGTATCGCATAGAACGCCGAGCGACTGCGCACACTTTGAGCATGCCCAAAACAAACGCCGTCGCTCGGCGTTCTGATAAGAGCGCAGTGGGATCGCCATAAGGTTGGCGTAGCAGCGCAGTTAGGTCTCCTACATCGCCACAGGATCGCCACGGGTGCGCACAGAGGTTGCAGTGCGAACGCAATGGTTTTCGTTGGCGCTTGCACGGCAATCATACGGCGTTCTCTGAGATGACACTGCGTCTCTACCACACTTATATAGTGCGTCTACAGCCCTTACAAGGAGTTTTTTCTTACTGGACTCTTACAACGATTGTACAGAGCCGCCACAGCGATCATTGGGGTCCCAATGCGCTTCTACCGCATGAATCAGCGTTTGCATGACAATGAACCTACTGAACAAAATAGTATAAAGGAATAATATATGCAAATAAACATTCATTTCACCATGACTGATGTGCAACAGCAAGCGGGGCTACTGCTTGCCTATATGCAGGTCCAGCAGATCCAGGATGATGCAGACACTGGGGATCTCATTCTGAGAAGACGACGGAGGAGGGCCCTAAGGCGTAGGAGGCTTTGGGTTTGACCATGAGATGAGATGACGGTGAGATCTGTAACAGTCTTCGCTTTCTTTTGTGGCTTGGTGGGGCTGAGGGATGTAGAGTTTGATGGGGTGCTCGCCCCAGAAGCCTGCCCCTATGGTGACTCATCGCCTGGTTGACTAGGTGATGGTGGTGGACTTGCTTCTGTTTGCAGTGGGCATTTATCTTTCCTTAGGAACGCGGTAGAACGCCAAGATCGCCGTGAGAAACGCCGTGACATCGCCATCTTCTTGAAAAATATCAATTTTTGGAAACTCTTGGAAATTTAACAACGCCTTGTAATCGCAGTGGCAACGCGGCTAGGTGACAGGGGTTAAATGTACTACGCTGCTTTCCTTGACAAACTTTTGTCAAGTTTATTAAACAAAATGAGGTCATTTCTTCACACAAATGTTTGCTTTACTTGCCTCAGTGCTCAGTCTAACCTGGTATTTCACAAACTGGAAATGTAAATAAATGTAAAATATTTCTTTTTCTGAATCTTTTTTTATTTCATGGCATGATGGAATTGGTAGTGTCTTTATAAAGACACACAAATAGCAGCAGTTAAGCTTAAATTGCTTCTTGACAGACAGAAGGCTTTAAATAACTTTACAACTCTTATAATAGATCTTTCAAGATTTAATGCTCAAGTATTTATACCAATAATTGTTATAACTTGTAGTTTTTCTTGTGCTATTTCTGACAATCAGATGTGTAATTCTAGACTTAAACCTGGAATTTAATGCCCTTAACTCTTTCCAACAAACGGACACTTTCTGACACCTACAGAAGAAGACTTTTGAAAACATTGTGACAAAAGGTGAAATAAGTCAACATTTCTCCTCTCTTTTTTCATTAAATTACATGATTGTATACCTTCATTTATAGAGATTTTCTATGTTTTTGACTTAATGTATTCAAAGTCGTCTGATGCACATTTTAAATATGTCTGTTTTTCTAAGAAAAAAGATACTGATACCCTTGGCGTGGTTTTCGGCGTCGTCGTCCACTGTGTCGTCTCAAAACTCTACCATTCAACATTTTCAAATTATTGGTACACATATATATATATATGTTCCTTGGAACAATTCACATGTCTATACCAAGTCACATAACTATAGCTTTAACCCTTTCCCTCATACAACAAATCTGCAGCAGACGACTTTGAACATATTTTGTCAAAAAATAGGTTATCCATTATAGAGATTTTCTATGACTAAAAGTGGAAAACATTGTGGCAAAAGGAGAAATTGCTCGTTTTGAGCAATTTCTTCTATTGTCACTATGTTTTCAAAAAGCTGTCTGCTGCAGAGGCGCAGAAAGCGTCTATATGAGGGAAAGGGTTAATATTTATTCAGAAATGCCCCTTGTTCAACTTCGAAAAAGGCAGACGAGCGATGGCATTCCCTTGTGGTGCTCTTGTTAAATTAATGTGGGAAAGGGTCAAAGTACAATGTGATATAGTGTAGCCAACTTTGGCTGAATTCACAGAAATACAGGTTTTTATTTGTTTGGAACAAACAAATTTAGAGAGCTAAAATTCTGAAGCCATGTATACGTCTTATGGAAAATTCCCTAAATTTCATACGCGTGAAAGTAGTACTCAATACTTGCTCTTACTTTTCAAATGTATCACGATATTTGAAATAATGATATATTTATATCGTCTTTGTTTTCTTATGTGGTTCTTATATTCAAAGAGAATTTGGAAATAAAATGAAACATTGTATTTTAAAACATGAACGCGGAGAGATTTATAAATCTCAATGAGTGAACTGCTACAGGGAGAACTATTTCCGATTTAAGCTCCAGATACGGTATTTGAATTTTCAATCATGCATTGAAAATGTAGATAAAAACAGAATTGAAAATATTTTCTTTGTGCCTTGTCGGCCATATAAATATAGTATAAAGAATTAAAAAAGCAAATATGTGCGTCATAAAATGCATTTAAAATGAGAGTAACACATTTGCATAGAAATCGTGATCGTCGAATTCTATTTATAAATACAACGGTATGGGGGGAGGGTCTAAAGTGCGGACGCGATCTGCGGACAAATACATTATAGAGGGAAAATGCGGACAAATGCAATATAGAGGGAAAATGCGGACGCTATAGAATATAGAGCAAATCTGCGGACGCTATGATTTGTTGTAAAAAATGTTAAATAAAGATGGGCAAATGTGTATACAGTCAAACTTGCGATCAGCAGCCACCCAAGGCACATGATAAAACTGGCTGCTTAAGACAGGTGGCTGCTGATCACAAATTTCATGACTTGGTCGGATTTGTTCAAGTTTTGTCTGTTCAAATAATATTACATGTAACTGTTAGGAATAGTCATTACATTACAAAAAGTAAATTGTCTTTATAAACTTGAATCTAAACATTGTTATGAAGATTTGTAGCTTTTTTCTATCAAATATTTCATTGTGCTATCTATTCTTTAGTTTAAACCGACGTTTACAACTAACTTGACTATTATATATTTTGTTATTTCACTTTGAAATTCGCCGATTAACATATCCGGAAAAAATAGCGTCCGAATCTACGTCTACTTCTTGCAGAAAGTTTTACTCGATAATCTTTAGATTTAAAATGGAAATGGCAATATAAATTGACTTGGGGCTTCAAGTGGACATTAAATTTCGTTTTAACATATAAATGTACTGTCTTTCGGTCTAAATCGCTCATAAATGTCTTTTTCAATTTATCAATTTTGCCCGACATCGTAAACAGAAAATAAACCAAAATCGCAACTTTTTGTTGATGAATCATACAACTATCATACGGCACACGTCGGCTGTTTTCGGTAACCTAGATCTAACATGTAAACAGATTACGCGTATGAAAAAAAACGATAATGTGATTGTCACAGTATGCTTTATTACCTGTATGTATTAAACACCGATCATTTAACACCTTGCAAATTCAAGTCGTGTGTTGGTTGATTGACCGTTGAACACAATAAGATTACAGTTAATCTCGACCAATTAGTGTGGCCGCTGGCCGCGTTTCAAAGGGGACCGCTGATCAAGGCAGTTTATAGAGTATAATTGGTTGGGAGGGATTTAAAGTGACCGTTTAACGCCGGTGACCGCTGATCGCATGTGACCGCTCACACACGTTTGACTGTATATTGAAAACATTGTGGGAAAAGGAGAATTTGCTTATTTAATCAATTTCTTAATTCCTATAACCTTTCTTTACCGTCGTATAAACCAAATTTGTATTTGAAGGCTGTTATAAGTAAAAAACTTAAATGTTGCCAATTTAATCACATATCTTATCATTATAATAGCCAAATAATTAACAAAAGTTATAATTAAAGTCCGCATCTGTTGTCGAAATATCCACAGGTGCATTAACACAAGATTTGTGAAACCAATTTGTGCATATATCACATTGTACCATGACGGTATCGACACATCCCGGCAAGTTACAAATACATAAATGTATATGATAGGTTTATTGGGAAAAGGGGTTACATTTATAATTTGTTTGGAATGACACTCGTACACAATGGTAATTAACAGTGTATGGTCACGCATCCTTAATTGATTTACACCCTTTAAAGGAAACGGCGGCCAGCTTAGGTGTATACTGTAGAGTAAAATGGGGACGGCACAGGTATTGGTTTTCTCTGGAGCATTTAATCCTTTTATAATGCAAATGAATTCAAAAGCCTCTGAAGTCTGAAGCATGTTTCTTTTAAAGTGCTTATATAAATATTAGTACTGCCTTTTTCCACAATATTTTCTACATGATTTCAATTACTCTTTCATTTGGATAGATGTTTCTTTTTTAGCTCACCTGAGCACGAAGTGCTGAAAGTTAGTTATTGTGATCTCCTTTTGTCCGGCGTCTGTCGTCCGTCAACATCTTCTCCTCGGTAACGAGTGGGTCAATTGGGATGAAACTTCACAGAAAACATCCTCTCATTGACCTCACCAGAATTCCTTCAAATGTTTGTGATTCATGCAGAATTATGGTTTCCATGGCAACGAAAATAAAATAACTTTAAAATTCTTCTTCTACCAAACTGGTTGGCAGATTTTCAAATTATTTTAAAGAAGTGTTCCTTGGCCGCCAGGGAGCGGGGCTTTTTTGCCTTATATGGCTATAGTGTAAACTCAAAAAAATCTTCTCCTCCAAAAGTGTCAGGCCGATTTTCAAATAATTATGTAGAAATGTTCCTAGGGTGACTCTCTATCAGATTCCTTCCAGCCAAGGTAATTGGTCGAAAAACATGGCCGCCAGCGGGCGGGGCTTTTTTGCCTAATATGGCTATAGTAAAAACTTGAAAAATCTTCTCCTCCGAAAGTGTTTGGCCAATTTTCAATTCTTTTTGTAGAAATGTTCATTGGGAGACCATCTATCAGATTCCTCCAAGCCATGATGATTGGTCGAAAAACATGGCCGCCAGGGGGCAGGGCTATTTGGCCTTATATGGCTATAGTGAAAACTTGAAAAATCTCTTGTTAAGCAGGAAGCTTTTGAGTAAGATTTTAGAAAACCCTTGGTCAATTGTGAATTTTTTTGTAACAAAAATTGGTAAATACTATAATCCATTTGTTTTACATGTCTTTTAAAACTTGGAAATTAAATATAATATTCACATGTATGTCTCATGTTTTATTTTTATAGACAACTAAAATGGCATTTAATTTTAACGGATGCGTCATTTATTCTTTTACCCGAAGTTGTAATATTTATAAACAATGCATAGTTTATAAATCACACATCTATGCAAAGGCAAATGTTTGAACAGTTTTATGTACCCAAACAAATTCAGTGCCTTCAGCGCTTTGATTTTAGATAGGTGTCAGTCTTTATAGAGGTTTATCTTTTTCCTTGATAGAAACACATTTTGACAACCAAAGGGAACCATTAATATTCAAATCATTGTAGGAAAAGGATAAATTGCTTGTAATTTTATCCATTCTGAATATAAAGATTAATTTATATTATCAGCTAACTGTTATAGAATCAATTTTACCCTTTCCCACGTACAGATAAATTCTGATGCCTTTGCAGTAGATGATTTTTGAAAATATGATGGAAAATGTGAATAATTTCTCCTTTTGCCCCACAATGTTTTCAACTTTATTCAATAATTGTTCTTTCTTTCATAGAGAGTTTCCATCTCTTGAATGAAATATTTTTAGTTTTCTGCTACAGATGTGTTGTATGTGGGAAAGAGTTATTGTTGATTGTTTTTCAGAAGTGCCATTATGAGAGGTAATATAGCACTGTACTTCAAATTTAACCCTTTCCCACATACAGCAGATCTAAGGAAAAAAAATGTAAAAATCTGATTAAATGAAAGTATCATTATTGAATAGAGTTGAAAACATTGTGGCAAAGGAAGGAATTGCTCATTATGAGCAATTTCTCCTTTTGTCACAATGTTTTCAACAATTGTCTGCTGCAGAAACATCAGAAAGTGTCAGAAAGAGGGTTAAGTCTCTTGACTTCAATATGATATATATTGTGTTGCCTTCCATGGCAGGACTCAGACACATAGGGATTAGGTCTCTGTGGCATATATTTGTCCTGATCCATCAGCCTGTCTGTCTGCCCCTCATGCTTTCACTCAATGACTTATTGCAGGTGACACAGATGTTTCCTTGAGCGCTCTTGTGTGAATATTATATTGCATGTCATTTTGTTATGTGAAAAAAGTACAATTCACGTCAGCTGTAATAAAGCTTCACAATTCTATGATTTTGAGGTCATAATGCCTTGTCTGCCAGATTCAAGATTGCAATTGGAATCTTTTCAGAAGATGTAATCAGATACAGTGTTATTTTCACACACAAATAAAATCCTCACTGTAGTTCAGGTAGAGAAAGATCAAGAAATTCCTGATCTAGAATTCTTTACCGTCTTGAAAATTATTTCTATTGTCATCAATTTAAATCTTTTCCAACATATATACAAGATGAATGTTTGTCGCAAAGCATCAAAAAGAAGCCGCGATATTCGTTGCATGCACATGAAGAAATAACAAAAAAAGTACATCCACAAACATTAGAAAAATTTAATCTGTAGTTAGTAATAACCCGTTCACACATAGCTACGATCATACTACGATGATACTGATCTGCCCCGACCTGAAAAATGTACCAAATCGGGACGAGATCGGCATCAAAAACTTGAAAGTTGGTCAATCCTTCATGGAATGCCTGTTAGAGGCTTGTACTACGATTTCTACATGACTATAGCATTTCCCGTACGTTTCTATTATGCTTACATCATGATTACACCGCGACCATTGCCGCTCATGCGCCTTTTCTACTACATTGTCGCTTACAATGTACAAGACCGTACTACGTTGTTAAACAGACCTGAAAGACCATAACACGATGTCTTTTCGCTTATTCCGACAATACTATGATCTTGACACGATCATGGTACAATTTAATGTGATGCGTATATAAATTGAGTAGTTTCAAATATTTTTTTTAATTCACTCATATACTGAAAGATGAACAGACCCGAATTGCTTCAGCTTGCAATTCTGCAACAAGAACAGATGTTGGTGGAAGTCAGATGGAAGACGTCGGAGGAGAAGAAGGAGAGCAAGAACATACTGGGTTTGGGCATTATGATAGACTGCACAGGCAGCTCAGAATGGAAGACACAACATCTTTCTTCAATTTTATACGGATGCAACCTGAAATTTGATGCCGATTGTACTAAGATGCCATTACAACCATGCAGATCTCATCACGATGATACCTCGATGTTTCTACGATTACACTGCAGGGCTCGAATTTAACACTCGCTAACTCGCAAAATGCAAGTGAAAATGTTATTATGCGAGTTCATAATCTATCTACTCACATTTTTTTGCGAGTGCAAATTTTGATTCACAACATTACAAAATCAGCATCGGATGTTTCCCTATCCGACGAGTCAATATCATATTTTTAACATACGCGCACCTGCTAGACTGAGGTACTGTATTTTCGTATATTACACAGCGATAACTACATGCCTTTACGACGCACAGTCTAAATTGTTTACATACGCACACCTGTTTGACTGACGCACTGTTTCCTTTTTTATTATGTTACTGCGTCAAATTCGTACAGCCGATGCATTGAAATTTGATAAACAAAGATGTCAAAACGCAAAATTACAAGTTTCTTCACGCCTTTAGAAGATACAAATCAGAATAGAATGCACAACAAACAACTGTTACCGGTGTAAATACCCCCAAACAAAAGAAAATCAATCGATCAGCAGTTAAAACTGCAAGGAAATGGGAGACTGAGCTCCGCATTAACTCGCGGCATGAAGTCGATGAGGATTGAAATTGATAAAACAATATATTGTTAAGATTCTCGCCCGGACGGACATCAACGGTATGTTGACACACCAATGACACCCTACACTTTCTATAAACTGTCTGTTACAATTATTAATTTTAACCGTCTGAGACGAAAGGACTCGTCTGCTGTCTTCGTAAAAAATATTTTTGATTCGTACAAGACATAATCGTAATCGTATTCAAAGTCTAAGTGAATATTGCCAAGAAAACATGTTATAAGTGTGAAATAAACACGTTTTAAATTTTTACACTGTGGCACCAATTGTTTTGTGAAAAAAACATGAAAGCAGCAGCTATTAATAGCTTAGAAAACATTTTGCTGCTCATTCACCTTTCAAACCTATTAAGTAATGCTGCATGTGAACGTTCTTTCTCAGTCATGAAGAGAATTAAGGATGATTGGAGATTTTTGGGTGCTTCATAATTTCCAACCTGGTCTAGCAGTAAATAGATGGTGGATCAGTGGACAGTAGGCTTAAAGACCCGATGTGCAGCCACATGATATGGGCCTCGTTAATTAACAACAACATGGAAACAATTCCACAAGTCAAAGACATATATACTATTATAAAGGAGTTCTTAATAGTTTCTCATGTGTATTTGATTCTCAATTTATAATATGTAGTATATATATGTAGCATATCACATTATGTTTAAATATATGAATACTTATAATTACATACATAAATATACGTGGATGTCATTGTTTTATTAGTCATTCATGAAATTGCGAGTGAATGATAAATTTTGCGAGTTGAAATTTCAGCAACTCGCAAAAAATTGCAAGTGGCTAAAAAAGTTAAATTCGAGCCCTGCACCATTTTTATTACGTTTGTACACCACTTTTACTGCGAGTCTCTTTTCAGCCACGATCCTAATACACTTATTTTGAACATGTTCAAAATAAGCGTGGCGAGGTCGTGAAACTTCCCGACCTACGCAATTTCACAACGACCCAACCACGTTCATGAAGATCCCCTGCTCCACGACTGCTCCACGATTTGGGACCAATTTTAGATCGTATTAGAAGCGGGGCCTATGTGTGAACGGGCCATAATGCTGATATCAGTATTTAAAGATTTAAGTTTTATGTAGGATATTTAACCTGGCAGCTAGGGTCTGTGTTTTAAGTGAATCAAAATCTGCAGCAGATCGACTACTTTGAAAACATCCAGGCAAAAAACATCTATATAATAAAAATACAATTATTTTATAGTGTTGAAAATATTATGGCAAAAGAAGATATTACTGGTTAAAAGCTTTTTCTCCTCTTGCCACAATGTTTGTAAAAGTTGTATTCAAGTGGAGATTTTTAGGGATTACAAAAAAACAAGCAAATTCAGAGAATTCTGGTCCCCCGCCAGGGTCAAGGTCACAAGGTCAAAAAATTGGTATTGATGGAAAGGGGTTGTCACAAGGAATACACATGTGAAATATGAAAGCAGTACCTATTACGGTTCAGAAGTTATGACCAAGGTTAAAGTTTTTGTGACAGCGTGACGGACGGACTGACGGACGGACTGACGGACGGACAGACTGACGAATGAGAAATAATAGTCCCCACGCTTTCGCTAAAGCGGGGGACAAAAAACTAGTGGAAGAATTAGGTATTTGCTTGTGATAATATCCTATCATTTATCCAGACTTTATTATGACATTCGTTCTTTTTGATATGTTTATGTATTTAAACATAGCCTATGAGGCAATGGTTTAAATCACTTAATTAATTAAACCTGTTCCAACATATAACAAATATGTGCAACAGACAACTTGGAAAACATATAGGCAAACAATTGTAAAACCTCTCTGAATAAAAGTATAGCTATATAAAAGAGTTGAAATTATTGTGGCAAAAGAAGCAATTGCTCATGAAGAGCAATTTAATCTTTTCCAACAATGATTTCCAAAAGTGTCTGCTGCAGATGCGTCAGAAAGTGTCTGTAGAGAGGGTTAATTCACTTTGCTTTGAGAGGATGCAGGTTCATATTTCTCATTTATATAAATTTTATATTTTGCCTTGTAGCATTATAACCTTAGGTCTCAAGTCTTGTAAATTACATTATATGCTAATAAAATTAAATTACTTAGAATAATAAACTGTTATAGTATTGTTTGAAGTTATGAAGGCTTTAGTTCAGGTAGTTCAGACAGTAGCGATGAAGACTGTTTAATTCAGGCGTTGTGAGTTTGAACCTTAAAGTTTGTTCAACATTGATTCTTTCGTATGTTGACAAAGGTCATGGCAACATGCATCATTCATCTTCCACTAAAAAGCTAGTAACCTATCTGAAAAAGAAGCCGCAGTTTACTTACTAACAGAAGTGCATCTTGCCATAGCTAGGGCATCTTTTTAAAACTTTGACAAAGTCTCCTATTTTACTGGGTTGATTTCATTCAAACTTTACAGGAATGTTCCACATGTCTATTAGTTGTCTAGAAAGGTTACCATTAAACAAATTTAATTCAATTCTGAACTTTGGTTGTTGTGGTACATGAAATGGATAAAATGACAAAACTTTAAGCCTTCCCCTCTGAAACAACTAACCCAAATTTGATGTTACATAAATGCAATGCTTTGGCCAACTTTGCACTCTTGCTAGCATTTGAGCATGAAATGTTTTAAGCAGAAAAATAATTTTGCATGAAAGATTTTGGAATGTTTTGCAATCGTAAAACACACAATAGAGTGTTTCATTCTTTCAAAGGCAATTTGCAAAAATATTTCTTTACATGTTCCTGCCCTTTACTCTTTTACTGCTTACATTACATGGCTTGAATCCTTTTCCACATATAAATCTTTGCTACAGAAGACTTTGAAAACAATTTGCCAAATATTTGAAAAACGAAAGCATATTTATTGAATATAGTTGAAATTGTGGCAATAGGAGAACTTGTTCATTATGATCGATCAATAACTCCATTTGCCACAATGTGTTTTCTAAAGTTGTCTGTTGCAGATGCATCAAATGCATATCTGCTTGGATGCATCTGCAAGTGGGAAGAGATTTAACCCTTTCCCTCATATAGACGCTTTCTGACGCCTCTGCAGCAGGCGGCTATTTGAAAACATAGTGACAAAAGAAGAAATTGCACAAAACGTGCAATTTCTCCTTTTGCCACAATGTTTTCCACTTTTTGTCATAGGTTATCCATTCAATTATGGAGATTTTCTATTTTTTGACAAAATGCGTTCAAAGTCATCTGCTGCAGAATTGTCGTATGAGGGAAAAGGTTAACTATGTCTGCTAAGCTTATTTGCTAAGATTTATACTAGACCAAGAGCATTCAAATTTTGGTAATTACACTGTTCACGACTTATATAATGTTTTTATGGAAGAGGACTCAATATATACGGTTGAATTCACCAGCGATAAAGGATTAATCCCTTTCCCACATACAGCACATCTTCAGCTGAAGACTGTCAAAACATTTATGCAGAACTATTATAATTATATGGAAAAGAAAATCGATAACATTTTGTCAATAGGAGAACTTGCTCATGATTAATAATTACTCCTTTTTGTCTCGCCCATGATAGTGGAGTGAGACATAGCAGTCACTTTTCCGTCGACGGCGGCCGCTTTTACAAATAGCTATATCTCGGCAACCCCTGCTTCAATTTTTCTGAAACTTTGTTAGCTGTATTGTTTGGTCATGGGACATCTGTCAACGTCAAAATTTTCAGGGTCAAGGTCACAATTGTGCAGAACTTGACTTTTGTTAGGTAACTTAACCTCAAAACTTAACCTTTCTTATATCTCAGCAACCCCTGCTTGAATTTTTCTGAAACTTTGTCAGATGTATTGTTTGGTCATGGGACATCTGTCAACGTCAACATTTTCAGGGTCAAGGTCATAATTGTGCAGAACTTGACCTTTGTTAGGTAACTTAACCTCAAAACTTAACCTTTCTTATATCTCAGCAACCTCTGCTTGAATTTTTCTGAAACTTTGTCAGATGTATAGTTTGGTCATGGGACATCTGTCAACGTTAAAATGTTCAGGGTCAAGGTCATAATTGTGCAGAACTTGACCTTTGTTAGGTAACTTAAACTCAAAACTTAACCTTTCTTATATCTCAGCAACCTCTGCTTGAATTTTTCTGAAACTTTGTCAGATGTATTGTTTGGTCATGGGACATCATTCAACATCAAAATAATCAAGGTCAAGGTCATAATTTGCCAGAACTTGACCTCAAAACTTAACCGTAGTTATATCTCTAAGAAAACTTCCAGCTTTTATCAGATGTATTGGTGGGTCATGGAACATCATTCAAGGTCAAGGTCATAATTTGGCAGAACTTGACCTTGGTTAGGAAACTAAACCTCAAAAATTAACCTTTGTTAACTTTGACTATAGAGCCTACATTTTTCATTTAATCTTCATGAAAGTTTATCAAAACATTTGTTTCCATCAATCAACAATCAAAATTACCAAGGTCAAGGTCAAAGTCTGCCAAAACTAAACCTTGGTTAGATTTGACTGTAGAAGCCGCATTTTTCATTCATTGTTCAAGTCCAAAACTAGGTCACAAGGTCAATTGTTAGAATAACCTTGTGAACACTCAAGAATTCACTTTTGATAATCAATCTTCATGAAATTTAATCACAACAATTGTCTCCATCAAATCTTGTTCAAGTTTTAAACTGGGTCATGGGGTTTTAGGAACTAGGTCACTAGGTCAAATGTTGGAATAATCTTCTGAACACTCAAGAAGTCTCTTTCTCCATTCAATCTTTACAACATTTAACCACTAGATGTTCCTTCATCAAATCTAGATCATCTTCACAAATAGGTCATGAGGGGTTAAAAACCAGGTCACTAGGTCAAATGCTAGAAACACTCTAGAAATCACATTTTTTATTTAATCTTCATGAACAGTTATTAGATCACATCTTGTTTAAGTTCAAAACTTGGTAATTGGGTAGGTCAAATTTCCTAGAAGGCGAGACACCCTCAGCCCGAGGTCTTTTGTTTCAATGTATTTTTAAAGTCATCTACTGCATGTGCATTAAAAAGCGTCTGTAAGTGGGCAAGAGTGCACAGAATTTAGCTGAATCTCACACACATATACAAAAGGAAAAAAAAATAGAAAATCAGCCATTTTGTGAAGAACTATTTTTTCTCTGGTCAATTGCAAGAAATTACAATTTTATATCATTTATCAAATTTAATAAGATACATATGGCCGTTATTCAGAAGCAATAGGCTGCATACTTTGGTTCATGGCTTTAGATTTCCCTTGGTATTTAGAAAACCTTTTTGCGTGTCTGATTGCAAATCATAAATAAGGCTTGATTTTTGGAATAAGACATTTAATACTTGTTACTTGCCTTAGTAACACCGCTCATTCATTTGAGTGGAATTGTAGCTTACCGGAGCACTTCAGAAATGAGCTTTTATAATAAATTGATGTCAGTTACAAGTCCGCATCATCTATCTTTTGCTTCAAACAACATCTCATCCTTTTAAACGCTAATCCAAATTAAAATAACTTCACGCAAATGTTCAAAGTGCTTGAATTAGCTGCTTAAGATTGCTGCCATAATCATTTTGTTCGGTGTGTTACAGGGTTGTCAAAATTGGCTCCCATTGTTTTGTTGAATATGACACAAGCATAATATATTGTTATATTTGGCCTATGAATTGATTACTTGTAATATTAAGGTTGTACAGATATATTGAGACTGTCTCCTTGATGTAGTTATTAGAGCGTCTGCCTGGAAAGCTGGAGACCAGTGATTGATGCTCAGGGAATTTTTAGCTCACCTGAGCTATTGTGATTGCCTTTTGTCTGTCGTGCTTCCTGCGTCGTCAACAATTTTGTTAAACAGCGTCCCCTTTCAAACCACTTCATTTCAGTCAAATTTCACAGGAATGCCGTAGGTGGTTCTCTTTCAAAATAAATTCACTTCAGAATTGAACTCTGATTGCCATGGCAACTTAAAGGAAAAAGTTAAATTAGATTTAAAAATGTTATTGTCTAAAACAGAAAGGTGTATAGAGCTTAGATTTTGTCTAATGGTCCTCTACCAAGATTGTTCAAATTAAACTCCTGGGATCAAAATTAGACACGCCCTGGGGTCACCTGTTTTTACTTAAAAGATATATAGGGAAACACTTTGAAAATCTTCTTGTCTGAAACACAAAGAGCTTCGTTAGATATATCTGGTGTGTATTGTCTTGTTGTTCTCTACCAAAATATTCAAATTATATACCCCTGGGATCAAAATTGGCCCCCACCCCAGAGGTCACCAGTGTTTTACAAAGAGAGGCCTATAGCCTAGAATTTGGTATGTAGCATTGTCTAGGGGTCCTTCTTAAGATAGTTAAAATTATGCCTTGGTCTAAATTGGCTCCGCCCCTGGAGTTACCTATTTTTCATAGAGAGATATAGGAAAAACTTTGAAAATCTTCTTATCTGAAACCGACATCAGTTTCTAAATGTAAATTTTTTTTTTTTTTTTGTTCACCTTGTCACAAGAGATATTATGTGGCATCTAAGGCCTCTTGTATTAGCTTACCTGACTGCAAAATGAGTAAAAAATACTTGGTTGGCATTACAAATCATATTGCATAATTCAGGTGAGCGATCTGAGGGCCAATAAGGTCCTAGATCTTGTTTATGATACTAAAGACTTTTCCAAAAATACAGTTCTATGTCTACCGATATAAGCCAGATTCTATGGATAATTTGGGAGTGATTGTCATGCGCTCCTAAAGTTTTGACTCCTGTCGGGTAAACTGAGAAGCTGTTGTTGAAGTTTCCCTGTCACAAATGTCTGTGCAGGTAAATGAAGCTAAAGATGAGCTAAATAATGTCTGTACAAATGGTTTGATGTTGAATTAGGTAAACAATGGCATTGATACTTTTTATTGGAAGCATTAACACACTCAAACAGTATAGTGTCAAGTTATGTTTGCTCTTGGAGGACTGCAGAACTAAAGATCCTGTATTCTGTTTGTATTCACACAGAAAGAATTATACGCAGATTCAGGAAAATTGTCTACTATGCCAGACATGTTACTTTTTGCATTGTATGTATCAATCCAACAAAAGAGGATTGCATTTAATTGATGCTCTACTGTAAATTAATTCTTTAGATTCGTTTGCATTGGCACAGAAAGCTGCAAATCATCACTGATCATGAAAGATGCACCTGTGCCCTGAGCAATCGAAAATTGAAAAAGTTTTTCAATTTTTGACATGTACCTTCAAATGGATATTTAATGTACTTCACCTTTTTCCCCTGCTAGAGAGTGTTTAAACACTTCCCCATTATACAGGTACATTTTGGTGCATTCAGCATTAGATGAATTTTGACGGTTTTATTAGCTCAACTGAGCAAGAAGTGCTCATGGGGTGAGTTTTTGTGATGACCTTTGTCCGTCATTGGTTAGCTGTCCGTCGTCAACAATTTGCACTTTAACACTTTAGAGGACACATTCAATTATCATTCAATCTTCATGAAACTTCAATAAGTTCATATTGTTGATTTCTAGGCCAAGTTCGAATATAGGTCATGTTTGGTGAAAAACTAGGTCACAAGATCTGATTAAAGGGAAATATTGTTATCATGGCTGCTTATTAACTTGAGCATGATGAAAATATGTTAGAATAAATGACTTGATGATATCTAGGCTAATTTTGAATATAGGTCATGTCTGGTCTAAAACCAGGTCAATAAGCCAGATTTGAAAAATATCACTAAAGAGACCTCATTTTTTGGTTCTGCAGCTTTAAATTAAGTCAGAGTGTTGGGTGAAAAACTACTTGTTAACACCCTGGAAGTCGCTTATATAAAGTTTTTTGAAAGGTTGTCAGGGTAATGGTCTTGATGGTCTCTAAGCTAGTACGCCAAATTGTAGAAAATTATTGTTAACTCTCTAGAAACTTCATTTTTTGCTTTAGCAGCCTGAAGTTTTGTGAGAATGTTTGTCTAGAAGATTATATTGTTGGCCAAGTTTGAATATGGGTCATATCCGTCACTTAGGTCACTAGGCCAAATTGAAGGAAAATGCTATGATCACTCTGGAAGCCGCATTTTTGACTTGAGCATGTTGAAACTGTTTCAGGGTAATTGTCTTGGTCAGAATGTTTTCTTAATGATATATAGCCAAATTTTAAACATTGGCCATGTTTGGTTAAAAACTAATAAATGGTAAAGACTCTGCCAGAGAAAGCTAATTAATAATAATTGGGAATGAAAGTAGCCAGAACATCTGGATATAAAAAGTTTATTTGAGCAGAGTTCCAGGAAAACCGACCTTAACGTAATTATAACACATGTGGATTCTATAGTACCTGCGCAACTATGATAAGAGATCCAGAAGGAAACTGCTTTACAGAAGGTTCTAATATATATATTTTGCAGAGCCAGATCAGACGGAGTAGATGATTAAACCCTTTCCCACATACAGCAAATCTGCAGCAGACAACTTTGAAGATATTTAGTAAAAAATATTGTAAATCTCTATAAATGAAGGTATAATTACTGAAAATAGTTGAAACATTGTGGCAAACGCAGAAATCGCTTGTTTTGAGCAATTTTGCCTTTTGCCACAATGTTTTCAAGAGTTGTCTGCTGCAGATGTGTCTATAATTATGTGGGAAAGGGTTAAGGTTGGTTTTCATAGAGCGCAGCTCATATTAACCATTAGCCATCATTTGATCAGAATAAATTTTTAACTACCTGTCCTGGGTGAGTCATCATAAACAACATTTTCATAAATGCTGATGCAGTTGCACATCTGCAGCAGACAACTTTAAAAACATTGTGAGATAACTGATCATGCATATGGAGAGTTTTTTCTCCTTATGTGACAATGTTTCCTTATGTGACAATGTTTTTGGACCTTTTCATTTATTATATACATTCATTTAAAGAGATTGTTTACTAGATATTTTGAAAGTAATCTGCTGAAGAAATTTGCATGTGTGAAAGGGTTTAATTAAGTGAAAGTGATATAAATTCAAGGATATAATAAGCGAAATACTGCAATATTGTAAACTTATCTTCAACAGCAAAAAAGAAAAGAAAAGCTCAATAGAAATTGAGAATGAAAGTAACCAGAACATCTGGAAACAAATAAACCAAAGGAAGATTATTTAAACCAAGCAATAAAAGGCAAACACTACCTTTAATTGAACAACTTCTTTTCCCTATGTAACTTTTAATGCACAAACTACGTGAAAGCACCTATTGAACAAACTTTCATCTTGCCAGACTGGATGGACAATAAAAAGCTATGTAAAAAGTCTCTTGATGAAACCTGATCGTAAGCTTAAAATTGCTTCAGGGTTGCTATAATACACCAACTCGCTATAATATTATAGAAGTGTCAAAGGAATATAATAGGAATCAACATTAACATTATATGATCTTGTATTACAGCAATTTCTGCTCTGTGCTTCACAAATATTCTTGAAATGTAAAGTATGGACAAATATTGAAAAGAGTTGAAACATTGTGACAAAAAGGAGAAAATGGCTCATTATATAAGCCATTCAAAAATGTTTTTGAAAGTCTACAATGAGCAAATGAATTGCATAAAAATGGGTCTTAGTCTATCTGCATGCTGTTGCAGTAGCCTTTGAAATAATGTCTAATCACAGATACCCCCTCCCCCCAAAAAAACAGAAAAACAAAAAGAAAGACCCTACCCCAGTAAGACCAATTTATGTTTGACGTGGCTTCAGTATGAGAGTGTCATTGATTTGCTGTCTGGTAGTGCTGAGATAAGTCTGCTATATCCTCTAATATTCAAGATTCCTTGCTTCAGAATCTGAGCCTGCATAAACTTATTCTCTTTATACATTTATCCGGAAATTAAAACTTATTTGAAACATCAGAAAATTAATTATTGGTGACAAAATGTTGTCAAAGTAGCTATAAATTTCATGTTTATATTTGTTTTTTCTCCCATAAAGCTATGATTGATTTTTTTTTTACAATTTCCTCAATATATAGACAATTAAAAAAATACCATTTCACTTAAAGTTACCAAATTTGGTATGCATGATGCCTCTTATGAAGACATGGTGTCACGTAAAATTGGGTATTTGTGATTTTGACCTTGGGCCTCTAACCCCATTTCAAGAAAGGAATTGCCCAATCTTGTCTGCACCATAATATATAATATTCTTCTATACCATATAACTTATTAGAGTTACCAAATTTTGTATGCACATGCATCTTGGGAATACGAATTGGTCACTCTTACAATAACCTTCAGGTCTGTTTTAAACCCTTTTTAAAGTAAAAAAGTTGTCCAGGCCATATGTCCTATGTCACCACACCTGGAGATTCCAAAATATATCTGATGATGTAACAAATGTGTCTTGTGCCAAAATTGGTTCACTGTGACCTTGACCTTACCCTCTGACCCCATTTAGAGAAAAAGCTTGTCTGGGCCAAATCTCCTATGTTGTCACACTCGGAAGAGAATGTGTCGTGTTCCAAAACAGGCCATATCTCCTTATTTTCTTACCTGGAGTTACCAAATTTGGTTTGAAGGTCCATCTTGGAAAAAGGGTCCATGTCGGATAACAAATCGGGTCACTGTGTCCTTGATCTGAACCCATTTGACCCTTTCCCACTTATAACAAATCTGCAGCAGACGACTTTGAAATAATGTAGACCATACAGGGAACGTTTCTTTAACTGATAGTTTAATTATTGATGGAGTTGAAGATATTGTGCAATTATAGGAGTAATCACTCATTATACCCCCTTCGAAGAAGAGGGGGTATATAGGAGTCACTGTGTCGGGCTGTCTGTCTGTCTGTCGGTCGGGAGCCACACTAAATGAGTGCAACTACATCTTGTAACAAGATCTGATGTAGTTTCAACTGATGTACATGAAACCCAACATTTCGAGGGCTTGGCGTGAAACGGTTGTAACTAAAATTGGTAATGTTTTACCAAGGTTAATCACCTCGCCATAAAGTCTTTATAAGCGTTAAATCATTTTTAGCTCCACTGGCTGAAAGCCAGTCGAGCTTATGTCATGGCGAATTGTCCGTCGTGCGTGCGTAAACATTTTACTTTAAACGACTTCTTCTCACTAACCACTTGGCCAATTTGGTTGAAACTTCATAGGAAGCATCCTCTCAATGTCCTCTCTTAAATTCCTTCAATTTTTTTTTATCCATCCATTATTCTGGTTTCCATGGCAACCAAAAGAAAAAAATAGTGAAAACTTAAAAAATCTTCTTCTCTGAAAGTGTCAGGCCGATTTTCAAATAATTTTGTAGAAATGTTCCTTGGGTGACCCTTTATTAGATTCCTTCAAGAAATGTTGATTGGTAGAAAAACATGGTTGCCAGAGGGCGGGGCTATTTTGCCTTATATGACCATAGTGAAAACTTAAAAAATCTTCTTCTCCCAAAGTGTTCAGCCGATTTTCAAATAATTTTGTAGAAATGTTCATTGGGTGACCCTCTATCAGATTCCTTCAAGCCATGTTGATTGGTCGAAAAATATGGCCGCCAGAGGGCGGGGCTATTTTGCTCTATATGACCATAGTGAAAATTTAAAAAATCTTCTTCTCCGAAAGTGTTGAGCAGATTTTCAAATAATTTTGTAGAAATGTTCTTTGGGTGACCCTCTATCAGATTCCTTCAAGCCATGGTGATTGGTTCAAAAATATGGCCGCCATGGGGTGGGGCTATTTTGCCTTATATGGCTATTGTGAAAACTTAAAAAATCTTCTCCTCCGAAAGTGTCAGGCCGATTTTCAAATAATTTTGCAGAAACATTCCTTGGGTGACACTCTACAAGATTCCTTTAAGCCATGGTGGTTGGTAAAAAATATGGCCACTAGGGGGCAGGGCTGTTTGGAGATTTGATTTTTGCCTTCTGGCCGTGGAGCGATACTGGCCCTCTTGGGCCTCTTGTTCTTGGTAAACAATGGAAATTTAGGTGCCATTGCTCAAAACGAGCAATGGCACCTAAATTTGCATTGTTTACAAATGGGTCAAAATTGCCCTTAAACCAGGGTTTTCAAAATAGGTTTTTAGTTACAACTGTTTCACGCCAAGCCCTCGATTTGTGTTGTTCCAACACAGATCTAGTTTTCAAGGGGGAAAAAAGGAAGCTAATAACAAACAAACACCATTTAACCTAAAAACAAATATCTAACAATGGATGAATTCTTGTAAATTGGTGGATGGCAGTTTACTGTAATTGGATAGGCTTTGAGGACATTATTCCCTATTCTTGGAGAAAATCAAATCATGCTTATCACCACCACATGGTGAATTGCTATTTCCACTCTGTCACAAGGAAAGTTGTGTTCCCTGTATTGCTAATAGTGGTAGGTTGTGAACAGTGAGATAGACTTGCAGCATTTGTTCACAATACCTTCAGAGCATTTACAGTTTAATCACATGTAATGATTATTGAATAGAGTACATTCTTTTTACAATACACCAGAGGGGTTGCCTCCCCTGTTGAGATGAGCGGTGTATGAATTCATTTGATGGCACAAGATTAGACAATTTTGACTGTCTCTACGGCTCCGATATTGAAGTCCTCTTGCAAGATCTTCTCCCATAAATAAGTCACAAACTTAATTAACCCTTATCCTGCCAGATTTTACAATCAACTCGACTGTCTTTGCATTTGGCCATAAATAGACCACACAACTGGTTGTGACATAAGGCTATGTGAGTGACATGAAATAAAATACAGACAAACATGTCTTAGGCAGCCATCACACCCACTGGGGAGAGTACAAATTTAGCTGCTAAACACAGGAGGTTGTTATTTTGTCAAATAAAGAAGAATATGTTCGTTTTGGTAAATCTTCTAAATAGCAGCTTAAAATGGTTGCTTAATAGAGATGACCGCTAACACAAGTTTCATGACTCTGTCAGTATTGGCTGTTGCTATTGTTTAAATTTGAGCACTGTGATCCAGGGGAAAAGTTCTAGCTTCCTCTTCAAATGGTGTTGAGTTAGGTCCCACTGTTGAACAATTTTGTGATTTTCATCTTCCTCCTTTTTAGCTTGACTTTTTTCTTTGCTTGAATTTTCAAAGAAAAGTCAAGCTATCCTATTCGCCTCGACGTTGGCGTCACGTCACACCTGATCATAACAGATATTGCTTTGAAACTTACATTACTTCTTCACAATCATTACCTAAATCTATCAACAGACAAGAGTACATAACTCTGTCAAGGTTTTTGTAAGAATTATGGCCCTCTTTTTAGCTCACCTGAGCTTTGCTCAAGGTGAGTTATTGTGATCGCCTTTTGTCCGGCGTCCGTCGTGCGTCGTGCGTCGTGCGTCGTGCGTCAACTTCTTCTCCTCAGTAACCAGTGGGTCAATTTGGATGAAACTTCACAAAAAGCATCCTCTCAATGACCTCACCAGAATTCCTTCAAATTTTTGGGATCCATGCAAAATTCTGGTTTCCATGGCAACGAAACCGAAAAAACTTCAAAATTCTTCTTCTCCCAAACTGGTTGGCAGATTTTCAAATAATTTTGTAGAAATGTTCCTTAGATGACCCTCTATCAGATTCCTTCAAGCCATGTTGATTGGTCGAAAAACATGGCCGCCAGGCGGGGCGGGGCTATTTTGCCTTATATGGCTATAGTGAAAACTTAAAAAATCTTCTCCTCCGAAAGTGTCAGGCCGATTTTCAAATAATTTTGTAGAAATGTTCCTTGGGTGACCCTCTATCAGATTCCTTCAAGCCATGTTGATTGGTCGAAAAACATGGCCGCCAGGGGGCGGGGCGGTTTTGCCTTATATGGCTATATAGTGCAAACTTAAAAAATCTTCTCCTCCAAAAGTGTCTGGCCGATTTTCAAATAATTTTGTAGAAATGTTCCTTGGGTGATCCTCTATCAGATTCCTTCAAGCCATGTTGATTGGTCAAAAAGCATGGCCGCCAGGGGGCGGGGCTATTTTGCCTTATATGGCTATAGTGCAAACTTAAAAAATCTTCTCCTCCAAAAGTGTCAGGCCGATTTTCAAATAATTTTGTAGAAATGTTCCTTGGGTGATCCTCTATCAGATTCCTTCAAGCCATGTTGATTGGTCAAAAAACATGGCCGCCAGGGGGGGCGGGGCTATTTTGCCTTATATGGCTATAGTGAAAACTTAAAAAATCTTCTCCTCCGAAAGTGTCTGGCTGATTTTCAAATGATTTTGTAGAAATGTTCCTTGGGTGACCCTCTATCAGATTCCTTCAAGCCATGTTGATTGGTAGAAAAACATGGCCGCCAGGGGGGGTCGGGGCTATTTTGCCTTATATGGTTATAGTGCAAACTTAAAAAATCTTCTTCTCCAAAAGTGTCGGCCCGATTTTCAAATAATTTTGTAGAAATGTTCCTTGGATGACCCACTTTCAGATTCCTTCAAGCCATGTTGATTGGTCAAAAAACATGGCCGCCAGTAGGCAGGGCTATTTTGCATTATATGGCTATAGTGAAAACTTAAAAAATCTTCTCCTCCAAAAGTATCTGGCCGATTTTCAAATAATTTTGTAGAAATGTTCCTAGGGTGACCCTCTATCAGATTCCTTCAAGCCAAGTTGATTGGTCGGAAACTATGGCTGCCAGGGGGCGAGGCTTATATAGCTAAAGTGAAAAAAAAATAAAAAATCAGGTGAGCGATTCAAGGGCCATCATGGCCCTCTTGTTTACAAAACAATTAGATGTATTGCTTTGAAATTACAATACTTGATGACCACCATTACCTCCATCAACAGACAAGAGTACATAACTCTGTCAATGTTTTTGTAAGAATTATTGCCCTTTTTAGCTCACCTGTGCACGAAGTGCTCAAGGTGAGTTATTGTGATCGCCCTATGTCCGGCGTCCGTCATCCGTCGTCCGTCAACATTTTCTCCTCTGTAACCGGTGGGTCAACTGGGATGAAACTTCACAGAAAGCATCCTCTCAATGTCCTCACCAGAATTCCTTAAAATTTTCGGGATCCATGCAGAATTCTGGTTTCCATGGCAACGAAATGAAAAAACTTCAAAATTCTTAAAAAATCTTCTCCTCCGAAAGTGTCAGGCCGATTTTCAAATAATTTTGTAGAAATGTTCCTCGGGTGACCCTCTATCAGATTCCTTCAAGCCATGTTGATTGGTCGAAAAACATGGCCGCCAGGGGGGCGGGGCTATTTTTCCTTATATGGCTATAGTGCAAACTTAAAAAATCTTCTTCTCCAAAAGTGTCAGGCCGATTTTCAAATAAATTTGTAGAAATGTTCCTTGGGTGACCCTCTATCAGATTCCTTCAAGCCATGTTGATTGGTCAAAAACATGGCCGCCAGGGGGCGGCGGGGCTATTTTGCCTTTTATGGTTATAGTGCAAACTTAAAAAACCTTCAACATCTTCTCCTCAGTAACCGGTAGGTCAATTGGGATGAAACTTCACAGAAAGCATCCTCTCAATGACCTCACCAGAATTCCTTCAAACTTTTGGGATCCATGCAGAATTCTGGTTTCCATGGCAACGAAACAAAAAAAACTTCAAAATTCTACTTCTCCCTAACTGGTTGGCAGATTTTGAACTTATTTTGTAGAAATGTTCCTTGGGTGACTCTCTATCAGATTCCTTGAAGCCATGTTGATTGGTCGAAAAACATGGCCGCCAGGGGGGGCGGGGCTTTTTTGCCTTATATGGCTATAGTGAAAACTTAAAAAATCTTCTCCTCCAAAAGTGTCAGGCCGATTTTCAAATAATTTTGTAGAAATATTCCTTGGATGACCCGCTATCAGATTCCTTTAAGCCATGTTGATTGGTCAAAAATCATGGCCGCCAGGGGGGGGGGCGGGGCTTTTTTGCCTTATATAGCTATAGTGCAAACTTAAAAAATCTTCTCCTCCAAAAGTGTCGGGCCGATTTTCAAATAATTTTGTAGAAATGTTCCTTGGATGACCCTCTATCAGATTCCTTCAAGCCATGTTGATTGGTCAAAAAACATGGCCGCCAGGGGGCGGGGCTATTTTGCCTTTTATTGCTATAGTGAAAACTTAAAAAATCTTCTCCTTCAAAAGTGTCAAGCCGATTTTCAAATGTTCCTAGGGTGACCCTCTATCAGATTCCTTAAAGCCAAGTTGATTGGTTGGAAACTATGCCCGCCAGATGGCGGGGCTTATATAGCTAAAGTGAAAAAAAAAATCAGGTGAGCGATTCCAGGGCCATCATGGCCCTCTTGTTTAGATCACCTGAGCCGAAGGCTCAAGGTGAGCTATTCTGATCACTTTTTGTCCGTCGTCCGTCCGGCGTTAACTTTTAGCTTTAAACATCATCTCCTCCCAAACTCCAAGGACAATTTCCGTGAAACATCACAGGACTGTTCCTCTGGTTGGCCTCTTTCAAAGTTGTTCAAAGATTTAAATTCCATTGCTGCAGCATCAGAAAGGGGGCAAAAAGTCCAAACTTTAAAAATCTTCTCCTCCGAATCTGCCTGTCAGATTCAAATATAATTTGGTAGAAATGTTCATTGGGTGACCCTCTATAAAAATTGTTCAAGCCATACTGATTGGTCGAAAAACATGGCAGTCAGGGGGCATCAAAAAAGGGGCAAAATGACAAAATTTGAAAATTCCATTTTTATGCAAATGCTTGTCTGATTTTAAGAAAATATAATACGAATCTTACTGTAATGATCCTCTATTTAATTTGTTTAAGCCGTTTTGATTGGTTACACAATCATAGCAACCAGGCGTCATCACAAAAGGGGTAAATTGAACTTTTAGCTACAAATGACGACCATCTCCTACCATTCCAATAGACCAATTACCACAAAACATCACAGGAATGTTCCTTTGGTGGTCCTCTTTCAAAATTGTTCAAAGATTAAAATTCCAATGAGAACTTTGGTTGCTGCGGCATCAGAAAGAGGACAAAATGTCCAAACTTTAAAAATCTTCTCCTCCGAATCTGCCTGTCAGATTCAAATATAATTTGGTAGAAATGTTCCTTGGGTGACCCTCTATAAAAATTGTTCAAGCCATACTGATTGGTCGAAAAACATGGCAGTCAGGCGGCATCAGAAAAGGGGCAAAATGACAAAATTTGAAAATTCCATTTTTATGAAAGTGTTTGTCTGATTTTAAGAAAATATAATACGAATCTTACTGTAATGATCCTTTATTTAATTTGTTTAAGCCGTTTTGATTGGTTACACAATCATATCAACCAGGCGTCATCACAAAAAGGGTAAATTGAACTTTTAGCTACAAATGACAACCAACTCCTACCATTCCAATAGACCAATTTCCACAAAACATCACAAGAATGTTCCTTTGGTGGTCCTCTTTCAAAATTGTTCAAAGATTTAAATTCCATTGAGAACTTTGGTTGCTGCGGCATCAGAAAGTGAGAAAAATACCCAAATTTTAAAATCCTTTTCCTCCATAATCTACTTGTGCGATTGCAAGATAATTTGGTAGAAATGTTTCTTAAGTGACCCTCTAAATAAACTGTTGAAGCCATATTGATTTCGTTGAAAAACAGGGCAGCAAGGCGGCATCAGGAAAGGTGCAAAATGACAAAAACTTTATAATTCCATTCTTATTAAAGTTCTTGTTAGATTTCAAGATATAAATGGCCTTTACTGATAAGCTGTTTCTTGAGAAGTGTCCACTCCTTTCAGTTTCATTTGCACTCCCTGATAAAATTTTCCAGATATTTGCAGTTAAATATTTGCTACTAATTTACTATCAATTAGGTGATCGATTTAGGGCCATCTTGGCCCTCTTGTTCACTTAGAACTTTGGTTAAGTTAGTCGTACAACCCCACTTTTTAGATCACCTAGAGCCACAGGCTCAAGGTGAGTTATTCTGATCACTTTTTGTCCGTTGTCCTCCATCGTCGTCCGTCGTTAACTTTTAGCTCTAAACATCTAAACCTCCTGGACCACAGGACAAATTTCATCCAAACTTCACAGGAATGTTCCTGCCTTTGGTGGCCCTTTTTCAAAATTATTCAAAGATTTAAATTCCATTGAGAACTTTGGTTGCTGCGGCATCAGAAAGGGGGCAAAATGTCCAAACTTTAAAAATCTTCTCCTCTGAATCTGCATGCGAGATTCCAATATAGTTTGGTAGAAATGTTCCTTGGGTGACCCTCTACAAAGATTGTTCAAGGCATACTGTTTGGTTGAAAAACATGGCAGTCAGGAGGCATCAGAAGAAGGGCAAAATTGTCTTGTTAACTTTTAGCTGTAAACATCATCTCCTCCTAAACCACAGGACCAATTTCATCCAAACTTCACAGGAATGATCCTTTGGTGGCCCTCTTTCAAGAAAATTCTAAAATTTAAATTTCATTCAGAACTTTGGTTGCTGCGGCATCAGAAAGGGGGCAAAATGTCCAAACTTTAAAAATCTTCTCCTCTGAATCTGCTTGTCAGATTCCAATATAGTTTAGTAAAAATGTTCCTTGGGTGACCTTCTACAAAGATTGTTCAAGGCATACTGTTTATTTAAAAAACATGGCAGTCAGGAGGCATCAGATAAGAGGCAAAATGACAAAATTTGGAAATTCCATTTTGTTTTAAGTCCTTGTCTGATATTAAGAAAATTGAATAGGAATCTTACTTCAGTTATCCTCTACTTAATTTTTTCAAGCCGTACTGATTGGTTTTAAAATCATAGCAACCTCGCGTCATCACAAAAGGGGTAAATTGAACTTTTAGCTACAAATGACAACTTCTACCATTCCACTTGACCCATTTCAACGTTTCTTCACAGGAATGTTCCTTTGATGGTCCTCTTTCAAAATTGTTCGTGTAGAACTTTTGATGCTGCGGCATCAGAAATTGAGAAAAATACCCAAACTTTAAAAACATCAATCTCCAAAATCCATTTGTCAGATTCCAAGATAATTTGGCGGAAATGTTCTTTGAGTGACTCTCTACAAAAACAAAACGTGCAAGCCATATTGATTTCGTTGACAAACAGGGCAGCAAAGCCGCATCAGGAAAGGTGCAAAATGACCAAACTTTATAATTCCATTCTTATTAAAGTTCTGGTTAGATTGCAAGATACAAATGGCTTTTACAGAATAAACTATTTTTTTAACTGAGTGTCCACTCCTTGCAGTTTCATTTGAACTCCTGATTAAATTTTCACAGATATTTGCAGTTAAATATTTGCTTCTAATTGACTATCATTCAGGTGATCGATTTAGGGCCATCTTGGCCCTCTTGTTTACTTAGAAAGTCCATTGAATCTGGGTAAAATCCTATTATTGACTTAACCCTTTAGGTTGCTGTGATACTTATAATACTTGTTTACCATCATTATACCCCCATCTGTATACAAGAGAATGTAACTCTGTCAAGGATTTTTGTTTTGCCTTTTAATGCAAAAAGGTTTTTTTCATTGTCAAGCACTAAAAATGTTGAGTGCGCTGTCTTATGGACAGCTCTTGCTAAATAAAAGTTTGATCTCAAATCATCTCCATACTGATCAAGAAATAAGGAAACTGGAACAATTGCTGCATTTCCTGCAATATTTTTCAATAATTCATTTCATAATTCTACCTCCGCTGGGATGATAAAAAGGGTTAATTATTTAAAGACAATCATCACAGGCCTTCATTGGGTGTTTGAATGATTAACCCTTTTCCGCATGCAGATGACTTTTGAAAATGTTGAGGAAAAAGGAGAAATTGCTCATGATGAGCAATTTCTCCTTTCCTTTTTCGTTTATAACTTAATTCAATAATTAAAATGTTCCTTTATAGGGATTATCATTCTGTAGTTTTGCTGTTAATATGTTTTCTAAATTTCATCTCCTGCTGATATGTTGCATGTGGAAAAGGGTTAAAGATAGAGAGTGGAAAGTAATTAAATAGACTTGTGAAACTAATTATATATTAGCTACTTGTAATTTGTCTGACTGGAATGACTGTTCTACTGGAATTAGTTTGACCTTGCAGATGTGCTCTTCCTGTTGTCTTGTTTGTAAAACTTCAACTTACCTTAATTGAAAATTTCTGTCTAAATGCATCGAATATTTATTGGATAAAAGGTCGTCTAGAATTGACCCTAAATATTCATTAGCACATGCTTGTTTTTATGTATAATGAAATCACAATACAACCAATTCTTGATTCAGCCATCTAAATTGTTACTTTACAACAGGTACACTGGGCGATTAACACTGCTTGTTTATTTATATGGGTTATCTCCCCTATTAACACCTAATTATAATTTATACGGGACAATTTGATTGGCTGATGCAAAGGTCAAACTGAGCCGACCTGTAATAGGCATTAATAAAAGTCTACCAGGGATTGTTGTTTGGAAAGTGTACAGGCTTTAAATGTCATCTGTATCAGCGAGAGGGTTCAGAAAGCTTGATGAAGTGGAGAAAGAGTTAAAATATTCATTACTGTTCTTGTTCTATGGTGCTCTGAATAAAAGACTCTGTTGTACTCTTAGATATTGCCTTCAACCTATCTAGAAAACCTGTTAACCATTTAACCCTTTCCCTCATACGGCAATTCTGCAGCAGATGACAGAAAGCGTCTATATGAGGGAAAGGGTTAACCTTTTCTCACAAACAACAAATCTGTAAAAGACAACTTTGAAAACTTCTTTTGCAAAAATATGAAAAAATCTCTTTAAGTGAAAGTTGAATAGAGTTGAAAACATTGTGACAAAAGGAGAAATTGCCTGCTGATGAGTCAGTAAGTGTCTATATGTCCGAAAGGATAAATCCTGTCATTTGCTGCAGAGGTGTCAGAAAGTGTCTTTATTATTTTAAAGGATTAACTGATGTGATATTTTACCCCTTTCCCACCTTCAGACTCATTTTGACACAGCTGTAGCAGATTATCACCTTTTGAAACCTTTTTCCCCTCTGATGCTTTCAAAGTGACCTTTGAATGGGGGGGAAACTGTTAATTTATGATTTTAAGGATTTGAATTGAAGATGAATAGTAAATACAGCAATTATGGCAAGTGACCTTCACCTGAATGGGTCATTCTAGAGCCCTAAACAATGGTAGTAGTGGCTTCTCTTCAAGAAAGTTTCAGGCGTAAATTAAGAGTACTCTAGGTAAATTCAATCCTGACCGTATTTAAAAAATATATATTACTAAGAAAAATTTAATTTTAGATGCATTCCTCTCAACCCTAAGTATGAGTGTTTTGTTAATTGGTAACCAACTAGAAAAAAACAACTGTCAGGAAATGGCTGAGGCTTAATGCCAATCATTTGTGACATTTACATGTATGTAAGACCTGGTTTACTCCCTACAAGGTGCATAAACAGGAAGCACACTCATTCTTTGTCACTTTACCTAATACAGACTGTGTCATGTCTGTTTGTATGTAAGACCTGGTTTAATTACTCCCTACAAGGTGCATAAATAGGAAACAGGAAGCACACTCATTCTTTGTCACTTTACCTAATACAGACTGTGTCATGTCTGTTTGTATGTAAGACCTGGTTTAATTACTCCCTACAAGGTGCATAAACAGGAAGCACACTCATTCTTTGTCACTTTACCTAATACAGACGGTGTCATGTCTGTTTGTATGTAAGACCTGGTTTAATTACTCCCTACAAGGTGCATAAACAGGAAGCACACTCATTCTTTGTCACTTTACCTAATACAGACGGTGTCATGTCTGTTTGTATGTAAGACCTGGTTTAATTACTCCCTACAAGGTGCATAAACAGGAAGCACACTCATTCTTTGTCACTTTACCTAATACAGACGGTGTCATGTCTGTTTGTATGTAAGACCTGGTTTAATTACTCCCTACAAGGTGCATAAACAGGAAGCACACTCATTCTTTGTCACTTTACCTAATACAGACGGTGTCATGTCTGTTTGTATGTAAGACCTGGTTTAATTACTCCCTACAAGGTGCATAAACAGGAAGCACACTCATTCTTTGTCACTTTACCTAATACAGACGGTGTCATGTCTGTTTGTATGTAAGACCTGGTTTAATTACTCCCTACAAGGTGCATAAACAGGAAGCATACTCATTCTTTGTCGATTTCCCTAATACAGACGGTGTCATGTCAGTGTGTATGTAAGACCTGGTTTACTCCCTACAAGGTGCATAAACAGGAAGCAATCTCATTCTTTGTCACTTTCCCTAATACAGACTGTGTCATGTCAGTTTGTATGTAAGAACTGGTTTACTCCCTACAAGGTGCATAAACAGGAAGCCACTACTCATTCTTTGTCGATTTTCCTAATACAGACTGTGTCATGTCAGTTTGTAATTGTAAGACCTGGTTTACTCCCTAGAAGGTGCATAAACAGGAAGCAATCTCATTCTTTGTCACTTTCCCTAATACAGACTGTGTCATGTCAGTTTGTATGTAAGACCTGGTTTACTCCCTACAAGGTGCATAAACAGGAAGCCGCTACTCATTCTTTGTCGATTTCCCTAATACGGACGGTGTCATGTCGGTGTATGTAAGACCTGGTTTACTCCCTACAAGGTGCATAAACAGGATCGAAGCAATCTCATTCTTTGATACTTTCCCTAATACAGACGGTGTCATGATGTCAGTTTGTATGTAAGACCTGGTTTACTCCCTACAAGGTGCATAAACAGGAAGCATACTCATTCTTTGTCACTTTCCCTAATACAGACGGTGTCATGTCAGTTTGTATGTAAGACCTGGTTTACTCCCTACAAGGTGCATAAACAGGAAGCTTGAAAAGGGAAAGGGTTATAACCATTTCACACATGCAACAACTCTGCAGCAGTCAACTTAAAACATACATGAATATTTTTTGGAAACACCCTTTAAATGAAAGTACAATAATTGAATAGAGTATAACACAAGATGACAAAAGGAGAAAATAGTTAACATCATGTTTTCAAAAAGCTGCAAAAAATAAGAGGCGCCAGAAAGCGTCTGTATGAGGGAAGGGTTTAATTGACACCTTAACCTTTTCCGACATACAGCAGCCTATGCAGCATACAACTTTTAAAAACATTATGTCAAAAGGAGAAATTGCTCAAGATCAGCAATTTTTTCTTTTGAAAAAATCTCTTCAAAGCATACTTTCATTTGAAGAGATTTTTCATATTTTATAATGCCAGTATGTTAAATGTTTTCAAGTGGTCAGTGCAGCAGATTTTAACTTTTGTGGAAAAGGAAGGGTTAACAGTAGACAACATTTGAAAATATTACAGGATAATATATTAAGGAGAAATTGATTAATTTCCGCTTTTTTGCTACCTTTAACAGGCTTGAAATCAGCATGATTCCTTTGGAATATCAAGGTTGGAAAGAGAATACTTTAACAGAACTTTTTCCTACATACAACAAATCTACAGCAGATGACTGAGCAATTTCTCCTTTTGCCACAATGTTAGTGTAGAGGCGTTTGAAAGCGTCTCTATGTGGGACTGGGTTAAAATGTATTATTTTGTTACAGTTTGAATGAATGGATCAAACAGTTTTCTTCTTCTCTACTTTCAGCATGTGATATGAATGTTCACAAACGATGTGAAAAGAATGTACCAAAGTTGTGTGGTATAGATCACACAGAGAGGCGCGGAAGAATTGAACTGAAAATTAATGCGCTAGGAAACAAACTGTCAGTAGAAGGTGAGTTGAAAAAGTTATTAACTCTTTCCAACATGCAGAAGCTTTTTGACACATCCAGGGTGAGTTGTTAAGGCTGTAATAACCCTTTCCAATGTGCAGACTCTTTTTGAAGGTTTAAGACCATGAGATACACACCTTATCTAGAGATCTGCTCAACACATAAGATATGAAGGTTTCAGTCCATGAGATACACACCTTATCTAGAGATCTGCTCAAAACATAAGATTTGAAGGTCAAATATAGGTTTCAGACCATGAGATATAGACTTAATCTAGAGATCTGCTCACATCATACAATTTAAAGGTCACATGAAGGTTTCAGACTATGAGATACACACATAATCTAGAGATCTGCCCAAAACATAAGATGTGAAGGTCACATGAAGGTTTCAGACCATGAGATACACACCTTATCTAGAGATTCGCCACAACATAAGATTTGGAGGTCAAATACAGGTTTTAGACCATGAGATATAGACCTATAATCTAAAGATCTTCCCAAAACATAAGATTTGAAGGTCAAATGAAGGTTTCATACCATGAGGTACACACCTTATCTAGAGATCTGCCTAAAACTTAAGATGTGAAGGTCAAATGAAAGTTTCAGACCATGATATACACACCTAATCTAGAGATCTGCTCTCAACATAAGATGTGAAGGTCAAATGAAGGTTTCACACCATGATATACACACCTTATCTAGAGATCTGCCTAAAACTTAAGATGTGAAGGTCAAATGAAGGTTTCAGACCATGATATACACACCTTATCTAGAGATCTGCTCTCAACATAAGATGTGAAGGTCAAATGAAGGTTTCAGACCATGAGATACACACCTTATCTAGAGATCTGCCTAAAACATAAGATTTGAAGGTCACATGAAGGTTTCAGACCATGAGATACACACCTAATCTAGAGACCTGCCAAAAACATAAGATTTGAAGGTCACATGAAGGTTTCAGACCATGGGATACACACCTTATCTAGAGATCTGCCCACAACATAAGATTTAAAAGTCAAATGAAGGTTTGAGACCATGAGATACACACCCTATCTAGACCACTGTATAAAAGTCCTTTAACTTTTCACACATAAAGCAAATCTGCAGCAGATAACTTTGAGAGCATCTTGGCTAAAACATGAAATGTTTCCATAAATTAAGGGATTAAATTGAGTTGAGAACATTTGAACAAAAAGGAGGAATTGATCCTTATGAGCAATTTCTCCTTTAGTCACTAGGTTTTCTAGTGTTGTATGGCTCACCTTCTGAAAAAGGCACAGTGTAACATATTGACTGTGAACCGGTAAACTATAGCAGGCACATTATTGGGGAAATCCTTAGGATTTTAATTAAGTAACAGCATGCAAGTTGTGTCGAGGAAATTGTCACAATTCCAAATTAAGGACAGGGTCTTTTCATTGCTTTTGTGCAATTATGTTCGACATTTAGCCTTAATATAAAACTAAGAAGTTAAAAACAAAGCAATGAGTTAGTTTAACCTCTTTTATTAGAGACAACCTTTTAATGGTGTCATTACATTCAATGTGTATACATACAGGTAGTATTTTGGTCTGATTTTAATTTGATTGCATTTTAATTGATGCAGCAGATGACTTTCGAAAAAAAATTGTGACAAAAGGGAGAAAATGCTCTCTAAGTAATGTTTCCCCTTTGCCACAATGTTTTCAACTCTTACCAGATATAAGCTCCACTGGCTGAAAGCCAGTCAAGCTTATGTCATGGTGAATTGTGCATGTGCATGCATGCATCAACCTTTTGCTTAAAAAGACTTCTCCTCCCTAACCACTTTGGCCAATTGGGATGAAACTTCATAGGAAGCATCCTATCAACGTCCTCTCCTAAATTCCTTCAAATTTGTTGGATTCATGCATTATTCTGGTTTCCATGGCAACGAAAGGAAGAACTTTAAAATTCTTCTTCTCCCAAACTGGTTGATCGATTTTCAAATAATTTTGTAGAAATGTTCCTTGGATGACCCTCTATCAGATTCCTTCAAGCCATGTTGATTGAAAAAAAAAACATGGCCACCAGGGGGGCGGGGCTATTTTGCCTTATATGGTTCCTTCAAGCCATGTTGATTTGTCAAAAAAACATGGTTAGTCAGCAGGCGGGGCTATTTTGCCTTATATGGCTGTAGTGAAAACTTAAAAAATCTTCTCCTGAAAGTGTTAGGTGGATTTTCAAACAATTTTGTAGAAATATTCCTAGGGTGACCCTCTATCAGATTCCTTCAATCCATGTTGATTGCTGAAAAACTATGGCCGCCAGGGTGGGCAGGCTTTTTTGCGTTATATGGATATATGGATATAGTAAAAAATATTCTCCTGAAAGTGTCAGGCCAATTTTCAAATAATATTGTAAATATGTTCATGTGGTGACTCTCTATCAGATTCCACCATGTCATGTTGATTAGCCTGAAAATATGGAAGCTAGGGGTGGGGGGGGGGGGGGGGGGGCTGTTATCCTTATATTGGCTTTATAGTGAAACTATTTGGCCGATTTTCAAATAATTTTGCAGAAATGTTACTTGGGTGACACTCTACGAGATTCCTTCAAGCCATGCTGATTAGTCAAAAAACATGGTCACCAGGGGGTGGGGCTGTTTGGAGATTTAATTTTTTCCTAATGGCAGTGAAGTCCAGAGAGATACTGTTCCTCTTGGGCCTCTTGTTATATAAGTTATGAACCCTTTGAATGCTCTTACCAATTTGTGTAGCCTGTGCCGTTTTTCCAAGATGTCCAACTCAACACTTTAATCTTGATATTACTATGAATAAACTAAATGACCTTCACAATGGAAAGCTTGACATGACCATTTTAACCTTGTCCCCCATATGGATGCTTTCTGCTGCCTCTGCCAAAGACGACTTTTGAAATATTTTTTTTCCCAAAAGGAGAAATTGCTCATGATGAGCAACTTCACCATTTGCCACAATGATTTCAACTCTGTTCAATAATAATACTATCAATTATAGAGATTTCCTATATTTTGATCTTAATAATTCCAAAGTCTATGTGGGAAAGGGTTAATAGTATCACAAACCTGTAAGATTCAGTTATAATGACCTTAAGGATGCCAAGTAATCACATGGCAAATGAAGGTTGAGAGTTTTATATTACAATTTTCTCAGATGATTATTCAACTGTTAAAGGCTAAAAGCATTTAACCCTTTCCCACATGCTACAAATCTGCAGCAGACAACCTTGAACATATGGACAATGAAAGTATAATAATTATAGAATATAATTGAAAACATTGCTTATAACGAGTAATTTCTTCTTTTTGTCATAATCTTTTCAACATCTCATCTGCTGCAGATGAGTCAAATTGTGTCTGCATGTGGGGAAGGGAAAGAAATGATAATGATCCTTTGGATGCAACTTATAGACTTATTTCAGCTAACAACATCCTTTGATCAATGAATAAGTATAACCTACCAACTTTATCTTTAAGGAAAATTGTTCTTTTCATGAACAATGTAACAGAATATTTTGCCAAAGTTTTAATCCTTTTCCCAAACGATTTCTGATGTCTTTACAGCAGACACATTTTGAATTCAGCAGAATAATTGCTAAAAACTAAATCATTAACAACATATTATAGAAACACAATTTATTTAACTTTCTTGACAAGCAGTATAGTAGATATTTGATCCATTTAGATAAAACATGTCTAGAAAGTGTTTTAGGCTTTAATAAAATTAAATGTATGTTTTAATGACTTTCATTTTCAGTGATTGAAGCTAAAAACCTCATCCCTATGGACCCCAATGGCTTAGCTGACCCCTATGTGAAGCTGAGACTTATACCTAATGATGACAACAAAGGTAAAAAGAAAACGAAAACCATCAAAGCCACACTCAACCCACAATGGAGGGAAAAATTTGAATTGTAAGTACCACTTGTTACCTTTTAACACTTTCCCTCATATAGACGCTTTCTGACGCCTCTGCAGCAGACAGCTTTTTGAAAACATAGTGACAAAAGAAGAAATTGCACAAAACGTGCAATTTCTCCTTTTGTCACAATGTTTTCCACTTTTTGTCATAGGTTATCCATTCAATTATGGAGATTTTCTATGTTTTGACAAAATACGTTCAAAGTCGTCTGCTGCAGAATTGTCGTTTGAGGGAAAGGGTTAACTATAGTTTTGGCACCACAAGATCACTCTAATTACACATTATTTATAGTCCCTAATGTTCCTTGTACTCATAAGAATCATTTCAGGGAGAGGAGACTGCCTCGATGGCATAGTGGTAGGACTCCTACCTCGGGTGCAGGAAGTAGCGGGTTTTATCATCGTCCAGGTCTTATCAAAGACTTTAAATGGTGCAGGGTTAGCATTACAGACTGGCTGGTGTCAGCATAAATGACCTATAGTACTGTTAATTTACCTTGGAAATGCTGTGATATGATTCTTTTTGAGTACCCACATCATAGGTCTGGGCTGTCAATAAGGTCCTTTTGAATATGAAAGCTAATGGCTTTATCACATAGTAGCACTTAAAGCTGGGTTATGCCTTAGGTCGTATCATACTGACTTTTTCTCTTGAAATATGTCAAAGTCCAGATACCCTCAAGTTCTCAGCATAATCTGTTTCTAAGCGAACTACTGATTTCATACATAATGAATGCCCAATGGATGGGGAAAGAATATTGAGCGTAGACCTGCAGCAAACCACTATTGAAAACATAATGAACAATTTCTCCTTTTACCACCATGTTTTCAGCTCTAATAGTTAATTTTGATCTCTGTTATAGAGATTTTTTGCTTTCAAAAGTGTCCTCTGCATATTTATTGTATGTGGGAAAGGGTTGACTTACAGTTTATGATGGTAGTTCATGTAAGAAATGCCATGATATAACTTATTAGCTCACCTTGTTAACACTCTGGAGGCCACATTTTCAAATTGAGCATGTTGAAACTTTATCAGAATGTTTGTCTTGATGATATGTAGGTCAAGTTCGAACATGGGACATGTCTGGTCAAAATGTAGGTCACTAGGTCAAATTGAAGTTAAAATCTTGTTAACACCCTAGAGGCCGCAATTTTTGCTTCATAAGTTTGAAATTGTCAGAATGTTTGTCTTAATGATATCTAGGTCAAGTTCAAATATGGGTCAGAAACTAGGGCATTAGGCCAAATTGAAGGAAAATCTTGTTAACTCTGTAGAAGACGCATTTTTTGCTACAGCAGCTTGACATTTAATTAGAATGTTTATCTAAATGATATCTAAGCCAAGTTCGAATATGAGTCATGTAGGGTCACTAGGCCAAATTGAAGGAAAATCTGATTAACCCTTTGGATACCGCATTTTTTGCTTAAGTAGCTTTGGTCAGAATGTTTGTCTGAATTATATCTAGGTCAAGTTCGAATATGGGTCATATTGGGTCAGAAACAAGGTCAATAAAGGAAAATATTGTTCAAACTCCGGAGGCCGCATTTTTACTTTGAGCAAGTTGAAACTTTGTCAGAATGTTGTCTTGATGATATCTAGTCCATGTTGGAATATGGGTCATATCAGGTAAAACAATATAGATCACTAGGCCAAATGAAGGAAAATCTTCTTAACACTGTGGAGGTTGCATTCAGAATAATTGTCTTGATGTGTTTTGCATTGCAGTACATCATGGCCCTCTTGTATTCTTTTGCTAGCAGAATAAAACATTCAAGGAAAAAAAATTACCTTTTAAAGGATTATTGTTTTTGCTCACAGTGCTGTCGAGAGTTATCTGATACTCAAAGTTTGAATGTTGTAAAACCTCTCTTAACCCTTTCCCACATTCATCAAGTCTGCAGCAGATGTGTTGGAAAACATTTAGGATAAGATATGGAGAACCTTGATTTATGAAAGTCTAATTATTGAATACATTTTGTCAAAATTTTGCAATTACTCATTTTGCCAAAATGTTGTTGAAAGTTGTCTGCTGCAGATGCTTCAAAATGTGTCTGCATCTAGGAAAGGGTTAAATAGAAATAAAAAGATAAAAAAAGAGGAGAAAAGAGTGCAAAGGAAGTTCTATTTTGGAAAGTAATTTTCAAAATCTGTCTACAGTTGTGCAGCAAATTCAATTTTATTGAACAATTGTTTTCACAGTTACATCACTCCAGTCCTGCAGTTGTGCAGCAAATTCAATTTTATTGAACAATTGTTTTCACAGTAACCTCGCTCACTCCAGTCCTGCAGTTATACCTTTTGAAAGCTGCCAGACTGTGAAGAATATGTTAAAAAATGTGTATATGTATCACTTTCTCCTTTTCTCACAGTATTTTCCCTTGCCTACATAAAGAGGCTTTCTGATGCATCTGTAGTTGAGGATTTTCAAAAACATTGTGGCTAAAGAAGAGATTGCTGCAAATGAGCAATATCTCCTTTTACCTTAAAGTTTTCAATTCAATAATTATGCTTTTACTTTATTCTGATTTTCCGTATTTTTGGCCGGATTGCTCTAGCAATTCCGGTCTATAGATGGGCGATGTCCGTCTGTCTGTCTGTCTGTCTGTCATTATTTTGGTTAAAGTTTCAGGTTGAGGAAAAATCTCAGCACTGGAAAGGGTTACAAACTTGAAACTTGGCCTGAAAGTAACCAGTAACAAGTTCTATTGATTGCTATGGTTACTTTGACCTTGGTTTGTCGACTTTCAAGGTCAAATTGCCGACAATCCGGCCTTACCGTCTTCAGTGGTTACTTGTTGTCTACATGTTTTCTGCTGCAGAATTGTTGTATGTGGGAAAGGGTTAAGTCATATCATGCAGAGTGATCCAAAGTTGTAAGAATCAGGTAAAAGTTAATCAGATCTTTTTATGCCCCCTTCGAAGAAGAGGGGTAATACTGCTTTGCACATGTCTGTAGACCAAAGCTTGTCCGAGTGATAACTTAACAATGCCTGAACCTATAGTCCTCAAACTTGACTTGGAGGTTGGGCCTGACCAGTAGATGAACCCTATTTATTTTGAGGTCATTGGGTCAAAGGTCAAGGTCACAGTGACCTTGAACACAAAAACCTGTTTTAAGCTTGTCGGAGTGATAACTCAACAATGCCTGGACCTATGGTCCTCAAACTTAACTTGGAGGTTGGGCCTGACCAGTAGATGAACCCTATTTATTTTTGAGGTGATTGGGTCAAAGGTCAAGGTCACAGTGACCTTGAACACTAAAACCTGTTTTAAGCTTGTCCGATGTGATAACTCAACAATGCCTGGACCTATGGTCCTCAAACTTGACCTTGGAGGTTGGGCCTGACCAGTAGATGAACCCTATTTATTTTGAGGTCATTTGGTCTAAGGTCAAGGTCACAGTGACCTTGAACACAAAAACCTTTTTTAAGCTTGTCCGAGTGATAACTCAACAATGCCTGGACCTATGGTCCTCAAACTTGACTTGGAGGTTGAGCCTGACCAGTAGATGAACCCTATTTATTTTTAGGTCATTGGGTCAAAGGTCAAGGTCTCAGTGACCTTGAACGCGAAACATTAGTCCCATTGATAACTTGAAAATGCCTCTCCCTCTTTATTCTTAACACAATGGTATGGCACAAAGACACTGTGGACCTGTACATCTCTATATTAAACCTTTTTTTCTTTTCTTTTTTTACGTCTTATGTACTTATTCCTTGCTGCCAGTGAGATACATGTTTATCTGCAAATATCAGTCATCATCACAATGTGATTAAGAACTGTACCTACCATCCTCAAACTTTGAATGAACATTGTTCATAATCTTAAAACTGACTCATAGACATCCAATGTGAAATGACAAATCAGCTGGCATTTCGGTCCATGCAAATGTTACTCAATGGTCCAATATTCCTCCCAACATGGCGCTCAGGGGGGGCATAATGTTTGACAAACATCTCTTGTTTACATAACATTTCAGTCAAGTTTCACAGGAATCTTTCTAAGTCTTCCTTAACCCTTTTCCTCATATAGACGCTTTCTGACGCCTTTGCAGCAGAAGGCTTTTTGAAAACATAGTGACAAAAGCAGAGGTCATTTGAGGGAAAGGGTTAAGCAAAAGTACAGGATTCAATTCCAGGCAGAATCATGGTTTTAAAAGACTTCATTTGTCTGTGTATAACCCTTTCCCTCATATAGACGCTTTCTGACGCCTCTGCAGCAGATGGCTATTAGAAAACATAGCGACAAAAGAAGTTGTGGCAGAGTTGCGTCTCTATATATCCATCATAAACTTTGTGTCTCAAAATGTTTTTCCGCATATCAAAATGTGTGCCTTAGTTTTATTTCCCGAGCAGCCCAGTTTCAGTCGAGTTAGAATAAGTTTATAGTCTCAGTTAGGAAAATTAGTGGGCCCCATATCACAAGAAGTATTGGATCTCATTCATGAAACCTTGGCATTTGTAACAACCCCGGACGTTCCAGCAGATGTATGGCCCTTGCCTTATAGTTAGAATCAGCTTATAGATTTTGGAGTATTTATGGTGTGCATATTTCCAAAAGTATTTGAAATATGGTCATGAAACTTTACAGGAATGTTTCACAGTATTTAAATATGTGCAGATGGCGTTTTGTTTTAGTAAAGATTATGGCCCTTGACTTAGTTCAAATTAGCTTAAATAGTGGAAAATTAGTGTTGCACATATCTCTTCATGTATTCAAGTTTCAGTCCTAAAACTGTATAGGAATGTTTGCCAGCATGTGAAGATGTGCAGATTGCAGTTTGATGTTTGCATGGAGGTCTGGTTTAAAGAGAGTATAATGCAGCTACATAATATGATGTTATCACGTAAACTTCTACATAACATGTAGTAGGGATGGGGGACGATGGAGACATTTTTATTTGTCTAAAAATCAACACTCTAGTTAATTTATTGCAAAATGCATTCTATGATGACCATGCTAATACTCAATAGAATTGTCACTGTGAAATACGATAGGATACCGAGATCAGATCCGATTTCAGGGATATGAAATATGTTCTTTCTCTAGAGCCCTAGCCTGTAATCCATAAATAAAATGCAAAGGTTTACTGGTGTGTTTGCTTTCCTTATTGATGAAGTCTAATCCATAGAAATACCAATTACCGCAGGATTACTTACCTTTAGAGACCTGATTTCCTGTCAATTCCACTAGAAATGGGTTTGGAAACAAGTAAGCCCTTTTTAACTTGCAGATACATTTTGACTCAACAGCAGCAAACAACTTCTGAAAATATTGTGGCGAAAAGTAAAATTGCTCATTCTCCTCTTGCATCAATGATTTCAACCCGATTCAATAATTTTACTTGTTTTTATAGAGATTTTTTCATATTTTTGCCTTGATGATTTCATAGTTGTCTGCTGTATATTTTGTTAAGAGGGTTAAAAGAAATAGCTCATATGATTATAGTGGATTTGTTTGATTTAAACTCTTTCCTGTATACAAAAAATCTGCAGCAAACAACTTTAAAAAACATGTGTAAACTCTATTTTAATGAATGTTCATTTTTTTAATAAACTGAGTTCAAAAGGAAAAGTTGATCATAATGAACAATTTATCCTTTTGCCACAGTGTTTTAAAACGTTGTCTATTGTAGGGTTTATCAGAAAGAGTCTGTATGTGGGAAAGGGTTAAATTACCCTCGGTACTAGTGCCCTGGTTGGTGACCTTTCACAAAGTGCATTTCATTGGAAATTGGATGTTTATCAGGTTCCTCATGAGATTAAGTTGTTTAACCCCTTTCCTCATACGACAATTCTGCAGCAGACGACTTTGAACATAGTTTGTCAAAAAGTAGAAAATCTCTATAATTGAATGGATAACCTATGACTAAAAGTGGAAAACATTGTGGCAAAAGGAGAAATTGCTCGTTTTGAGCAATTTCTTCTTTTGTCACTATGTATTCAAAAATCTAATTAAATGAATGTATGATTATTGAAAAAAATTGATATCATTTGGGAAAATGGAGAAGTTGCTCATCATGAGAAATTTCTCCATTTGCCACAATGTTTTTGAAATCGTCTGTTGTAAAAGTCTTCAGAAAGCTTCTGTTTGTAGGAAGTGGGTAAAAAAGAGTACAATTAATTTGTATGCCCTATATTCCACACACAACGATGACATTCGGCACATCAAGGAAAGATTTGCTTGTTAACACTCTAGAGGCAACATTTTGCATCTAATCTTCATGAAAGTTTATCAGAACATATATCTCCATCAAATCTAGGCCAAGTTTGAAACTGGGTCATGTCGGGTCAAAAACTAGGTCACTAGGCCAAATTTAATAAAAATCTTGTTAACACTCTGGAAGCCGCATTTTTGGCTTGAGCATGTTGAAACCTTGTCAAAAAGTTTGTCTTGATGATATCTAGGCCAAGTTTGAAACTGGGTCAGGTCGGGTCAAAAATTAGGTCACTAGGCCCAATTTAATGAAAATCTTGTTAACACTCTAGAAGCCGCATTTTTTGCTTGAAAATGTTGAAACTTTGTCAGAATGTTTGTCTTAGTGATATCTAGGCCAAGTTCTAATATAGGTCATGTCGGGTCAACAACTAGGTCACTAGACCAAATTAAAGGAATCGCTTGTTAACATTCTAAAAGCTGCATGTTGAAACTTTGTCAGAATGTTTGTCTTAGTGATATCTAGGTCAAGTTCGAATATGGGTCAAGTCAGGTCAACAACTAGGTCGCATTTTTGACTTGAGCAGCCTGAAATTTTGTCAGAAAGATTGCCATTGGCGCTGAAAGAGTAAAGTCTTAAATAGCCCTTTCTCAGGTGAGCGATTCCAGGGCCTCATGGCCCTCTTGTTTCATTTGCTGCTCCTTTTTTAGCTTGTCTGTTTTTCAAAGAAAAAAAGTTGGGGTAATGTGATACCCTTGGCCATGTCATCTGCTGTGTCATCACAAAACTTTAACCTTACCTCATAACTCAGAAATCATTCAACACTTTCAAATGATACACATGTTCCTAAGAACAATAAGCATGTCTATATGTGTTTGCTTGTGGCACTCTTGTTAAAAATGTTGTTAGTAGAATTTTTAAAACAGTCTTTAACATGTGATTTTTTTTGACAAGCATACGATGCAGGGCAAATGGTGATACAAACACATCTAGTTAATCATGAGGAGCAATTGCCCCTTTTGTCACAATGTTTTAAATTCTTTTCAATCGTTTGTCTTTCATTTATAGAGAGTTCCCTTATTTGTGTGAACAAGTTGTCTGATGCAGATTGATTGTATATGGGAAAGCCCACAGGGGCTTAAAGATAAAAAATTCAAGCAAATTCCTGTATAAAGTTGTTTCAAGGGTCATTCTAAGTTTCCTAAAATAGGATTAATTTAGAAAAAGAAACGAGAAAAAAAAAGTTTTGAGGTAAAAATCAGAGGATACAGTTTTCCCCATTGACATTTTAACTGACAGATGTCAAATTGTATGGTAACATTGGGCTAGCTCCTGGGAAATCAACAATGTCTCCGGCTCCATCTGTGCTTCTTCTGAACTCCCAGAGAAGAACTCTTAATCCGCTTATCCCGTCCCTTCATGCAACAAACTTTTCCTCTCTCTCCAGGTGTAGTTTTAAGAGAATAAATTGTACAAGGTAAAAATTCAAGAATGTTCAGGCAATTTCTCCTTATTTCCTGAAATGTTCAGCTATTATCTACAGATATAATAAAGTGACTTGACAAATTTCAAATGAATTCACAGGAATGTTCCCTTGTTGATTCTCTTTGAAATTGTTTATGAAAAATAAATTCTATGTAGAACTAATTGTGCGGCTTCAGAAAAAGGGCAGAATGCCAAAACATTTAAAATCTTCTTGAACAGAATTAGAACCAGGACCAGATTTGAAATTAATTTGACACAAATATTACATGGCTGACCCTCTACTAAGATTTTCTCAAACTATTGGGATCTACTGTAAAATTTGGCTATCAGGCAACAGGCCTTGTTTTGCTTTTATGTGTATATAGTGAAAGTTTAACAATAAATTATTGTCCAAAAGTAGAGGCCCAGTTTGAAAAAATTGGCACAAATTTAATGCTCCTTTGGTGACCCTCTCCAAACAATAAATCACATTGTTTGGATCTGTTAAAAAAGATGGCAGACAGGGTAGGGATTTCCTGATATGTTTATGGTTAAACAAAAATCTTCATGTTCAAAAGATCTGGCCTGATTTGAAAATAATTTGACACAAATGCTACCAGAGTGATCCTCTATACCAGAATTATTCAAATTATTCTGATCCGTTGAAAACTATGGCCACCAGGGGACAGGGTTCATTTTCCTCATATGTAAAGAGTGAGAACATTGAAATATATTAATGAACTATTAATTCATTGATATATGAACTATATAATGTTAAAATGATTTCTCAAATATTTTACAATGTGTATATATATATGAATTCAAAATCTTAAGGTTACGGTTTAGAATTATCTAAAATGCAAACATTGCAGTGGTATCTTTTTAACCCTTTTCCACTTGCAGAAGACTATTGAAAATATTGTGGCAAGCTTTAGAGATTTTTTCAAATTTCTGCTTAGATTAATTTCAAAGTCATCTGCAACAGATTTGTTGTTTGTATGAAAGGGCTAAACTGCCTGTAGTTATACTATAATAGGCCTTTTCCTTGATATGATTCATTTGGAAAAACATTTAGCACCAGGAAAATTCCAGGAAAATACCATGGCTGAAATACAAGATATTTTATTAAAATTGTGATTTTCCTTTTTCTGATGTGCATCATGCGTTGTCCATCAACACCTTCTCCTCTGTAACCAGTGAGTCAATTGGGTTGGACTTTCAAAGAAAGCATGGGCCTCTCAATATTTTCACAAACAATCCTTCAATATGTTCTGATGCATGTAAAATTCTGATTTCCTTGGCAATGGAAAGAAAACGACTTTGAAATTGTTCCCCTCCCAAACCAGTGGGCAGATTATAACATAATTTTGTAGCAATTGTTCATTGGTTGAACCTCTATCAGATTTCTTCAAACCATGTTGATTGGTAAAATAACATGGGTGCTAGGGGGCGGGGCTGTTTTGCCTCATAAGGCTATATAGTGAACATTTTAAAAATCTTCTTCTCTAAAAGCATTTGGCTGATGTCCAAATAATTCTGTAGTAATGTTCCTTGGGTGACCCTCTATCAGATTCCTTCAAGCCATGTTGATTGGTCGAAAAATGTAGACACCAGAAGGCGTGACTGTTCTGGCTTAATTAACTATATTATGGCTATAGTGAAAACTTTATAAATCTTCTGCTCCGAAAGTTACAATCTGGTCAGTTTCCAAAAAGTTTTGAAGAAATATTCATTGGTTGACACTAGACTCTCTATGAGATTATTTCAAGCCCTATCGATTTGTCAAAAAAAAAATGGGACTTATTATGGTTGGCAAGACAAATTTAGGTGAGCGATTCAGGGCCATCAAGGCCCTCCTGTTTATAAACATTATTTTCTTTTCCCATGATATTGTCAAAAGTTTTCTAATGCTGTATCAGACAATGTTTATGTATTGAAAAGAAGGGAAATGAGTCATATCAAGCATATTTTGTATTATGTAGATCTTAATTTATTCTACATATAAATCCAGTTCTTATTGTAGTTTTACTGCAAGTACATTTCGACACATTTGTATACAGCAGACAAACATTTGAAAACTGTGTTGCAAACAGAGATGGTTGCATGTAATGAGCATTTTTTATGCCCTCACCATAAAATGGAGGTTGAGGAAAGGGCATGTACTCTCATTTATTGGCGGAATTCCTTCCTACTTCCCGTAAAGGTTCAGTGTAAAGGCAGCTTGAACAAGTTCCTGTTTCACAGCAACCTAGGTCAAAGGTCCAGTTCACAGTGGTTATTATGCATCTACAAAACAATCCCAGTGCTCTTAACACTTTCGTTTGTGGATGCAATTCCTTCCTATTTCATACAAGTGTAAGGGAAATATAGTGCTTCACTGAGGTCAAACCTCAAGGTCACACAGTTGCTATGATATGTATGCACAGAATAAGGTCATGGCCAAGCACTTTCCTTTTGGGACGAATTCCATACTTCGTAAATCAGTATCAAGGGTGTTTCAACAAGTTCATGTTTAAGCAACCTTATAGTCAAAGGTCACACTGGTAATGTCATCGCTCCAGCATTTTTGCTTGTTGTTCGAGTTCCTTAATACTTCATACAAAAGTTCAGTTTCAAAGTAGCTTGAACAAGTACACTTTTAACCAACCTAGGTCATATATCAAGGTCACTGTTCAGATATAATACAGCTGCAAAAAATGAGGTCATCTCCTTAGCACTTTCGTCTGTGAGAAGTATTTATTCATACTTCATACAAAGGTTCAGTGTCAAAGTTGCTTGGACAAATCATGGTTCACCAATGTAGGTCAAAGGTCACATTTGAGGTTATATTTTACTGACCTAGGTCTTAGGTCACAGTTACTATAAATATCCTACACTATGTTTAAACTTATCCAAATATGATGTATTAAGGCTAAAAATTCAGAAATGTGAAGCATTTATTTAGATGGTTATCAGAAATGACTTCTCTCCAAGAAAACATCAAATGGCCAATTGTCACAAATAGAGATATATTTGAATCCCAATAACCAAATGTAATGTGTTGGTGAGGCTATAGATGCTTACTTAGAATTTATTTTCATAGTGGACATTTGGTGAAATTGATTGGTTCACTTATAATGTAGTAACAACTGTTTTGCATGAAACCCATGAAATGTCAACAAACTAATTTGAGTGAATGTTAGAAAATGAAGCATAGATATAATTGATAGAGCTGATATTACAGCCAGTTTGTTACCATGAATAATTAATGTTGGCCTTTTTTATTCAATTTATATAAAAGCTTTTCAACCCTTTCCCACATACAACAAATCATTACGACTTTAAAAACATCTACCCAAAACAATAGAAAATTCCCTATTAAACCTTTCCCTATTACGACAATTCTGCAGCAGACGACTTTAAATATATTTTGTCAACAAATGGAAAATCTCTATTATTGAATGGATAACCTATGACTAAAAGTAGAAAACATTGTGTCAAAAAAGAAATTGCTCATATTGAGCAATTTCTTCTTTTTGTCACTATGTTTTCAAAAAGCTGTCTGCTGCAGAGGCGTCAGAAAGCATCTATATGAGGGAAAGGGTTAATTTAAGTATAATTATGAAAAGAGTTGAAAACCTTGTGACAAAAGGAGAAATTGATCAATCTCAATGATGTAGACAACTAAGGAAAACATTCTGGCTTAAGGTGAAATTTGCTCATAAGTAGCAAACTTTTCTTTTGCCCCAATGTTCTTATCTCAAATATACCAATAATTACTCTTATTAAATAAAAATCCAATTTTTTTGTCTAGATGTTTTCAAAGTCATCATGGGAATAATATTGTGTTGATGTTGGCAACTGAAAGTATTAACCCTTTCACACATATAGACGCTTTCTGATGCCTCTGCAGCAGACGACTTTTGAAAACATTGTGGCTGTCATTAATGGAGATTTTTAGCATTTTTAGCTCGACTATTCGAAGAATATGAGAGCTATACTACTCACCCTGGCGTCGGCGTCGTCGTCGGCGTCGGCGTCCACGTCACACTTTGGTTAAGGTTTTGCATGCAAGTTCTAAAATACTACATGTATTGCATTGAAACTTTCTACAACCCTACCAAACTATCACACCAATGTAGATTATCAAGTTAGATAACTCTGTCCTGCATTTTATGCAAGTTATGGCCCTTTTTTACTTAGACATTCTGGTTAAAGTTTTGCGTGCAACTAAAGTAAGAGTCCATATCTCAGTATTTACTTGATGCATTGCATTGAAACTGTCTACAACCCTACCCAACTATCCCACCTATGTAGATTATCAAGTAAGATAACTCTATCCTGCACTTTATGCAAGTTATGGCCCTTTTTTTACTTACAAATTCTGGTTAAAGTTTTGCGTGCAACTAAATTAAGAGTCCATATCTCAGTATTTACTTGATGCATTGCATTGAAACTTTTTACAACTCTACCCAACTATCACACCTATGTAGATTATCAAGTAAGATAACTCTATCCTGCACTTTATGCAAGTTATGGCCCTTTATTTACTTAGAAATTCTGGTTAAAGTTTTGCGTGCAACTAAATTAAGAGTCCATATCTCAGTATATACTTGATGCATTGCATTGAACCTTTATACAACCCTACCCAACTATCACACCTATGTAGATTATCAAGTTAGATAACTCTATCCTGCATTTTATGCAAGTTATAGCCCTTTTTTTACTTAGAAATTCTGGTTAAAGTTTTGCGTGCAACTAAATTAAGAGTCCATATCTCAGTATTTACTTGATGCATTGCATTGAAACTTTCTACAACCCTACCCAACTATTACACCTGTGTATATTATCAAGTATGATAACTCTATTCTGCATTTTATGCAAGTTATGGTCCTTTTTTTTCTTAGAAATTCTGGTTAAAGTTTTGCGTGCAACTAAATTAAGAGTCCATGTCTCAGTAAATACTTGATGCATTGCATTGAAACTTTCTACAACCCTACCCAACTATCACACTTGTGTAGATTATCAAGTATGATAACTCTATCCTGCATTTTATGCAAGTTATGGCCTTTTTGGACTTAGAAATTCTGGTTAAAGTTTTGCATGCAACTACATAAAGAGACCATCTCTTAGTAAACTACTTGATGCATTGCATTGAAACTTTATACAGCCCTTACCAACCATCACATCTATGTAAACAATCAAGTATGATTACTCTATCCAGCATTTTATGCAAGTTATGGACCTTTTTGGACTTACAAATTCTGGTTAAAGTATTGCAACTACATTTAGAGTGTAATCTCAGTTACAACTTGAAAAATTGCATTGAAACTTTATACAACCTTTCCCAATTGCACAACTATAAACACAACCAATTAAGATAACTCTATCCTGTATATGGTGCAAATTGTTGCCGTTTTTTTACTTAGAAATTATGGTTAAAGGTTTGCGTTAAACTACATTAAGAGTCAATATCTTAGTAACTACTTGATGCATTCCATTGAAAGGTTATACAACCCTTTCTAACCATCACACCTATGAAAATAATCATGTTAAATAACACTATCCAGCATATAATGCAAATTATCACCCACTAAGAAATTGTGGTTAATGTTTTGCATGCAACTACATTAGAGTCCATTATCTCAGTAACTTAAATAAGTGGTGGAATAGTCGAGCGCGCTGTCCTCCGACAGCTCTTGTTGAAAAGATGCTTTCAAAGTCGTCTGTTACAGAATTGTTGTATGTGGGAAAGTGTTAAACCAAGAATTTTCGTTTTTTTTAATTTCAGTGACCTAGCAGAAGATGATTTTTCAAAGCGACTGTCCCTAGAAGTCTGGGACTGGGATAGAACTTCTCGTAATGACTTCATGGGCGCACTCTCGTTTGGTATCTCGGAGATTTTCAAGGATTCTGCTGAAGGTTGGTTCAAACTACTGAGCTCAGAAGAAGGAGAGTTTTACGGTATTCCAGTTGTTGATGATGTCACTGAAAACATTCAAATGATTCGCTCAAAAATGGAGGTAAGTTAACCCTTTTACCACATACAACAAATCTGAAGCAGACAACTTTGAAAACATCTAGGTAAAATGATATATAATTGAAATAATAACTCACAATTGAAAAGAAAACATTTTAGCAAAAGGAGCAATTTCTCATGATGAGCAATATCTCCTTTTGCCACAATGTTTTCAAAAGTTGTCTGCTGCAGATGCATCAAAATGTGTCTATAAGTGGGAAACGGTTAATGACGTCAGTATACAGATCTTCGTTTTCTCTTCACCTCTTTGTCATTGAACACATACAGCCGGGCCCTGAAAGCTCAGTCCATGAAACCCATGAGAAGGTGAACTGGCCACCGTGATATGATACAAAAATTGCTGAAAACAGCGTTAAACCCAAACCAATCAATCAAATTACCATAAATAGACTATTTCTGATGCCTCTCTAGTAGATAAATTTTGAAAACATTGTGGCTTCTTTTGCTTTGTTCACTAATTGTACTTCTATTTATATAGAATTTCCATATGTTTTAACCCTTTCCCTCATACGACAATTCTGCAGCAGACGACTGAACATATTTTGTCAAAACATAGAAAATCTCCATAGTTGAATGGATAACCTATGACAAAAGGTGGAAAACATTGTGGCAAAAGGAGAAATTGCACGTTTTGTGCAATTTCTTCTTTTGTCACTATGTTTTCAAAAAGCTGTCTGATACCTCTGCATCTAAATGAGGGAAAGGGTTAATGCTATCAAAAAGTCGACTGCTGCAGATTTGTTGTATGCGGAAAAGGGTTAGAGCCTCTGGTTATGAATAAATTACAATCCATATAAAAGTATGTAATTTGATATTAATTGCCATCCATTTAATTAACCCTTTCCAATAAACACTGAATATACAGTAGATGACTTAACCCTTTCCCTCATACAACAATTCTGCAGCAGACGACTTTGAACATATTTTGTCAAAAAATGGAAAATCTCTATAATTGAATGGATAACCTATGACAAAAAGTGGAAAACATTTTGACAAAAGGAGAAATTGCGCGTTTTGTGCAACTTCTTCTTTTGTTACTATCTTTTCAAAAAGCCGTCTGCTGCAGAGGCGTCAGAAAGCGTCTATATGAGGGAAAGGGTTAACTCCTTGGCAACAAAATCTGGAAAAAAAAAAAATCAATGAATGCATTGATAATTATTAAATAGAGTTGAAAACATTGTGTCAAAAGGAGAAATCTTTCTATATGAGCAATTTCTCTTTTTTGCAACAATGTTTTCAAAAGTTGTCCCTTTGCAGAGGTGTTAAAAACCCAAAAGGTTAGATGTAGTTTACTGTGGCTTGTAACCTAAGTCACAGTATACTTTTAACCCTTTCCCACCTATCAACACCTATCAACACATTTTAACCCTTTCCCTCATATAAACGCTTTCTGACGCCTCTGCAGCAGACGGCTTTTTGAAAACATAGTGACAAAAGAAGAAATTGCTCAAAACAAGCAATTTCTCCTTTTGACACAATGTTTTTCACTTTTAGTCATAGGTTATCCATTCAATTATAGAGATTTTCTATTTTTTGACAACATATGTTCAAAGTCGTCTGCTGCAGAATTGTCGTATGAGGGAAATGGTTAACACATCTGCAGCAGATGACTCTTGAAGACATTGTGGCAAAAGGAGAAATTACTCAAAAGAAGCAATTTCTCCGTTTGCTACAATGTTTTCAACTATTATTAAGTAAATATATCTTCATTTATAGAGATTTTCCATAGTTTTGACTAAATGTCTTCAAAAGTGTCTGTCTGGAATCCGCTGTGGTCGAGTGGTTAGCGTCAGGGATTTCGAAACCGGGTGTCCCGGGTTCGATCCCCAGTCGCGGCACTACGGTCATGCATGGAGTGCCCTTGTGCAAGGCACATTTTCTAGCCTAGTACTGGTTTGTTTACCCAGGGATCATGAATAATTAAATTTAATTGCGCGCTAAATGACCTTAGCTGTCGATGCGCCATAAAACAATATACATTCATTCATTCAAAAGTGTCTGCTACAGATTTGTTGTATGTGGAAAAGGGTTTAGTGAAGTGGTTAATGTTTCAACACTTTGCATAAAATAAATAATTGAGCAGCATCAAGCTAATTGATTGCTCGTCCTTGATTATGTAAGCATTGTTAACCCTTTCCCCCATACAACAATTCTGCAGCAGACGACTTTGAACGTATTTTGTCAAAACATAGAAAATCTCCATAATTGAATGGATATATAACCTATGACAAAAAGTAGAAAACATTGTTTGTGGCAAAAGGAGAAATTGCACGTTTTGTGCAATTTCTTCTTTTGTCACTATGTTTTCAAAAAGCCGTCTGCTGCAGAGGCGTCAGAAAGCGTCTATATGAGGGAAAGGGTTAAGTGCTCAAGATAAAGAAGGGCTTCTGAAATCCTTATTGGACTTCCTACCTCTATGAGACTCTATGCCTCGGTGGTGTAATGGTAAAGTGTACGCCTTGCGTGTGGGAGGTCACAGGTTCGATCCCCAGTTAGGTCATACCAAAGACTTTAAAAATGGTAGTAATGGCTGTCCTCCTTTAGGCGCTCAGGGTTGCGTAGTTAGCCATACATCTGACTGGCTGGTGTCAGGATAAATGGACCAGTGGTACCCAGGAAGCGCCGTGATATAACTGTAAAAATGTTGAAAGTGGGGCTAAACATCAATCAATGTTGTGAATTCACAAAATAATAGTCTAAATCACACCATTATTTTGAGTAACACAGCATGGTTTTTTATTGATCAATAACAGAGATATTCTGGTCTTTCCAAGAGTGTGGTCAATTTATTTACACAATATGAAGTTGGCATTTCACACCAAATTGACCTCTGCTTTCTATTCATCCCTTTCCCACATACAGACGCTTTCTGACCTCTCTGCAGCAGACACATTTCGAAAGTGTTCAAAGTCGTTTGCTGCAGATTTGCTGTATGTGGTTAAATGTTTTGATGATGCAAGTAAAATCATTGAATCTATATATATATGAGTGGTTCCACAAGAAAACCAACACTGTTGACTCTAAGTAAAGTATCGACTCAGATCAGCCTAAGCATGCTGCGAAGGCTAATCTAGACAGACACTGTTTGCCTCCTTTGGATGTTCTGTTTCAGGAATCATTACTCTAAACCTCTATCCCCCTGAGACGGAATGTGTTGGCCCGGATTAGCCTGCGCAGACTGTGTAGTAGGCTGATCTGGGTTGATACATAATGTTTGTTTTCTCGTTGAACAGCTCATATTCCTATTCCTATTTGCAGGTTACACACATAGATAAGAAGCCCCAGCCAATTGACCTTCCAGCCAACATGAGTAAACAAGACATTGTTCGGGCTTCAGACTTCAACTTCCTCACTGTGTTGGGAAAAGGCAGCTTTGGAAAGGTTTGTTTGGGATCAGTCCCTAAAGTAAAATACTATCCACAAAGTCTGATCACAATCTACACTGTCCACTTATTTCTTACACAAGCTTGTTTCACGACTTTTGTGAATTCTGACAAGACTGAGCTGGTGTACAGACTGATCTGAACCTATACTGTTCAGAAATGTCAACTTTTATATTGGCTCATGGGTTGGCTCCTTACATGTATTAACCCTTTCCCTCATACGACAATTCTGCAGCAGGTGCCTTTTGTCAAAAAATAGAAAAATCTCTAAAATTTAATGGATATAACCTATGCCTTAAAGTGGAAAACATTGTGTCAAAAGGAGAAATTGCTCGTTTTGAGCAATTTCTTCTTTTGTCACTATGTTTTCAAAAAGTCTTCTGCTGCAGAGTGCCTTGTCAGAAAGTGTCTATATGAGGGAAAGAGTTAACCCTTTACAAGAGCAGATGACTTTGAATACATCTGTGAAAAATATAGAAAACCTCTAAAATAGAAATGTAAATAACGAACAGAGTTGAAAACACTGGGGCAAAAGGAGAAATTGCTCATTATAACCAATTTCTTCTTTTTGCCACAATATTTTCAAAAAGTAACCTGCTTCAGTTCAAGTGTCAGAAAGCGTCTGTATGTGAGAAAGGGTTAAACAGATGCAAGCTAGGCTTTGTGCAGTGTGATCTTGGTCAGCTCTTGTCTCAAACTTGATGTTCTAATTGTTTTTCCAGTTATACAGCTCAGTTACAGATCAATAGCTTTATGCGGTAACATCCCATTTCGTCTAATCCCATTTCGTCTACAGTTTTTTGTCCCATTTCGTCTACACCCTTGTTCCCATTTCGTCTACTGTTCAAAAAATGTATATATTTAGCTATATGTCTACGGAGATTGCCATCTCATCTTACATTGACCTTTCTTAAAGCAATTTGGTGTGAAAACTTTATCTTTTTTAAGCAATTACCTTTGATATTTATTGTCAATTGCCTTCTCATCTTACATTGACCTTTCTTAAAGCAATAATAAATCTTGGTGTGAAAACTTTAAGCAAATAATGCTTTTATGTTTATTAAGGGGGGTTGATTTTTGAACAAACAGCTGATCATTTTAATTAATTTTAGAACAAACTGCTGATCATCTTTTAAAACTTTAAGCAATTACCTTTGATAATTATTGTTATGAACTTTGTGTTTCTTTTGTTTTACAGACTTCGGACTTTGTACATAATGTAGACTAATGCCATGCGTCCCTTAAAGTAATTGCGACATTCCAATATAATCAGATAAAAATTATCAAAAATAGAACGATAAAACAAAACAATTTCCAATGAAAAGATGCTCTGGTATGGGTCCACAATGTATGTATAACCCACATATTTTAAACAAAATATGTCCGTCTTATTGAATTAGACTGTCTGTCTCATTAATCTTAGTGTAGACGAAATGGCACCAGGGTGTAAATTGGTTGTAGACGAAATGGGACAAATTGCAAAAAGTGTAGACGAAATGGGAGTAGACCAATTGGGATTAGACGAAATGGGATTAAACCCTTTATGCAAAGCTGTTATAGCTACATCTTCTATCAAGATACAATTACATGTGCTAAAGTTACTGCTTTTAATTAACCCTTTTCCTCATACAACAATTCTGCAGCAGACGACTTTAAACATATTTTGTCAAAAAAATGGAAAATCTCTATTACTGAATGGATAACCTAGCTATGACAAAAAGTAGAAAACATTGTGGCAAAAGCAGAAATTGCTTGTTCTGAGCAATTTCTTCTTTTGTCACTATGTTTTCAAATAGCCGCCTGCTGCAGAGGCGTCAGAAAGCATCTATATGAGGGAAAGGGTTAACCCTTTTTCCACAATCAACAAATCTGAAGAAGACAACTTCGAAAATGTATCTGCAAAAAAATATGGAAATCACTTTATATGAAAGTATAATTATTGAATAGATTTTGGAAAAATTGCAACATTTTGCCTTTTGTCACATCATTTTCAAAACCTTGGTGCTGAAGATGTTGGAAAGGGTGAAGCGCCTAGGAAAATGGTGGGGGAGTGAAATAATATCTGCAATATTGGTGCATACAACAACTGGAATCAAGACTTTGAATCAAGAATTTTCCAACATGATTAGAGACCATTGCATGCTCTATGAAAATTTATTCAGGACATGAATGCTAAGATAAAAAAAATATCCACCTGCTGATGCATTTTGATCCATCTATAGCAGCAACTTTTAAAAACATATTTTCAACTCTATTTTGATAATCAAAATCTCATTTATGAAGATTTTTCACATTTTTAGCTGAACATTTTTGAAGTCATTCTGCAGATGTGTTGTAAGTGGGAAAGGGTTATTGTTCACAGCTTTTTGAAAACATAGTGACATAAGAAGAAATTGCTCAGAACGAGCAATTTCTCCTTTTGCCACAATGTTTTCGACTTTTAGTCATAGGTTATCCATTCAATTATAGAGATATTCTATTTTTTGACAAAATATGTTCAAAGTCGTCTGCTGCAGAATTGTCGTGTGAGGGAAAGGGTTAAAAAACCTGTTTTTATAGAGAACCCAGAGACCATATTCACAAATTATTCTAAATGCAGACACATTTTGATGACACATCATCTTGTATGAAACAATTTCATATTTTGCCTCATGTTTTCAACAGTACTCAATAAAATACTCTCTTTTGTATCTAGATTCGTCCAAATTTTTGCAAAGATGTTCTGCTGTAGATTTATTGTATGTGAGAAAGGGTTTATTGACTTATCTCTCTTACAGGTGGTTTTAGCTGAACGAAAAGGTACAGATGAACTCTATGCCATTAAAATTCTCAAGAAAGATGTGATAATTCAGGATGATGATGTAGAATGCACAATGATAGAAAAACGAGTATTGGCATTGCCCGGGAAACCTCCATTTCTTGTACAGCTACATTCCTGTTTTCAGACCATGGTATGTATTGGTACAGAGTTAAAATCATTGTCTTTTTCCCACAATGTTTTCTATTTTCAGAATGTACCATTTCCTTGATATGATTGTTTTCTTCCTTGAAGACCTTCAGGCGTTAACCCTTTCCCTCATATAGACGCTTTCTGACGCCTCTGCAGCAGACGGCTTTTTGAAAACATAGTGACAAAAGAAGAAATTGCACAGAACGTGCAATTTCTCCTTTTGCCACAATGTTTTCCACTTTTTGTCATAGGTTATCCATTCAATTATGGAGATTTTCTATGTTTTGACAAAATACGTTCAAAGTCGTCTGCTGCAGAATTGTCGTATGAGGGAAAGGGTTAAGTAAAACAACACATAATTTGAAAATTGGAAGTTAACTGTTATGAGTAAAAATGATTTTTTTAAAGGAAAAAAATTGCTCTTTATGAATATTATCATTTTTTGCCACAATGATTGAAAAGGTTTTCTCGCAGAGACTTTAATAAATTGTCAGTATAAAGTGCTGCCTTTCACTTTTCTCTTTTTCAATTTCTCCAAATGTTTTCTGTTTTAATTAAAAAGACAGAATACAGCATATTTGAAATTGTATAGAAAATATGGTCGCCAGTTTACATTAATTGTTTGTTTTTTCCAGGATCGATTATACTTTGTAATGGAATATGTTAATGGGGGAGATTTAATGTTCAGAATACAACAGGAGGGAAAGTTCAAGGAACCAGTTGCTGTGTATGTATAGACTTTACCCATTATCCCTTTCCCATATCCAGACAGCTTTTGAAAAACATTGTGGAAAAATGTTATATTGCTCATAATGAACTTTTTAACTATAATTTTATTTTCATTTCTAGAGATTTTCCATGTTTTTGTCAAGATGTCCAGATGTCCTTTGCTGTATACTTGTTGTATGTAGAAAAGGGCTATCATATTTATGTGTCACACTTCAGTGTTTACCTGATGAAAAAAGTTCAGTCTTCAGTCCTCTTCCTTGACCCTCTAGCAAATTTCAACAAAGCTTAACAGGAACATATCTTTTGTGATCCCCTTGCAAAATTGTTGAAAGATATAAATTTTACAAAGAACTTTGGTTCTTGTGGCAAAAAATGCCCAAACTTTTAAATTCTTCTCCTCTAAATTCAAGATAATGTGCCAGAAATGTTCCTTTTGTGACCCTCAACAAACTTTGTTTAAGCCACATTGATTGGTTGAAAAGCATGACTGCAAGCTGGATTCAGAGAAGGGGCAAAATGAGAAAACTTAGAAATTGATCACCCTATGAAAGCACTTGTCTGATTTCAAGATAAGTTGGCACACATGTTCTTTCAGTGACCCTCTACGTAATTGGTCAATCCATATTGATTGAAAGAAAAATATATAGCCATTGGATGGTACCAGAAAAGGGGTTAAATGACTTAACTATCAAGTTATTTTCCTCTGAAATTGTTTGTCTTATTTCAAGATAATTTGCAGATTATGTTCCTTACGTGACCCTCTGCAATAAATGCTCATATCATGTTGATTGGTTGAAAATATAGCTGCCAGTAACTGGGGCTAACTGTGTAATTACTTGTAACTTACGGCTTTCTGCAGCTTGTTTAGAATGCATGATTACAAATGTCCTTTACTGATATAGTGTTACATTGACAGTGTCAAATCCTGGCAGTTTCTTTCCCATATTAGATTCAAATTTTCATAAGCAGAACTTTACACATTTGCTACTTTACCATCACTGTAGTGATTTAGGGCCATTTTATCCCTCTTGTTTGAAAGAACCAATTTCTGAAAGATATATTTTGAAAACATTTTTGAAATTCTTCATGAATTATTGGTGCTTGTGAAAGAACTTCATATCTAATGACATACAACAAATCTAAATAATGAATACAGTTGAAAACATTGTAACTAAATAAAAATAAATGAACAATTTCTCGTTTTGCTGTAATGTTTTCAATAATCGCCTGCTGCAGAGGCATTGTTATGCATCTAAATGAGGCAAAAGGGTTATGAAGATAATGTCACATATCAATGGAGGTCTGTCTAGGTATTTACATGTGATACATGAAGAGCAGACACATCAAATTATTTGTTTCTAAAAAAGGAGAGACTCGAGACAGAAGCTCAAATGACAAAGCCAAGTATTTGATTTAAAAAACATGATTTAGATTTGGAATGTACTATTAGGAGGTATTGAACCTTTACTTTACAAGAACCTGACATACTCAAAAGTAATTAACCCTTTCCCTCATACGACAATTCTGCAGCAGACAAATTTGAACATTTTTTGTCAAAAGATAGAAGATATCTATAATTGAATGGATAACCTATGACTTAAAGTGGAAAACATTGTGGCAAAAGAAGAAATTGCTCGTTTTGAGCAATTTCTTTTTTTGTCACTATGTTTTCAAAAATTCGTCTGCTGCAGAAGCATCAGAAAGCGTCTATATGAGGGAAAGGGTTAACTGTGCCATGTTCCTGGAAATCCTGCTGAGCTTCAGGTAGTTTAGTCAATAGCAAATGGGATGTCAATTCAGGGATTGTGAGTTCGAACCTGAGCATGGGCAATATCTCAGACATTTGACAAAAGTCAAAGCGACAAGATACATTCATTTTCCATCAATGGGCTAAAAGTATATTTGGAAAAGCAGCCAAATGCTTGGACTTTTTAATGGATAACTCGTCCGAACTCCTCATATTTATGACAAGTGGTTCTCATCTAAATGGATAAACTTTGTCAGAATATGCTTGAAAAGTTGAGACTAATTTAGCTATCAGTACAGTGGTTGATCAGTATCTACACGGGTCCCAGGTACTCAATGATTGATTTTCTTAGTGAACCACGCAATTGTGCCTTCTCTTACTGAATCATGTCACAATTTATTTCAAACAACTTTTCCATTGACACTATTTGTCCTCAATCAAACCTATAATAGGAATGTTGCATATTCCACATTTGATGACACAATTTCATTTATTTGTCAATCCCATGTCTTCGAATAGGAGGTACTATGGAACCGGTTGTTAATGTAATGTTCAGAAAAGTCATCTGCGCTTTACTTCAAACTATCTTGATCCAATCTTGGATATATATTGCCTCAGACATTCTAGAACTATAATTGTAATGCCCCTTATATCCCTTTACCAGTTGCAGACACATTTTGGTGCATGTGCAGCATAAGAAATTCTTCATAATGAGCAGTTCTCCTTTTGCCACAATGTTTTCAACTCTAATAACACTTCATTTATAGATTTCCTATTTTTGTACTGACATGTTTTCACTGTCATCTGATGCAGATTGTGTTGTATTTGGGATTAGTGCATATTAGCCAATCCGTTATGTTCACTGTATTACTTAATTAAGCAATTCTTATGCAATGCTCACCAAAGTTGGTCACAATTTTTAAGAGTATATTTTCTTGGCCAAGTTCAATTTCAAGACAGATTGTTTAATGGCCCCTTGAAAGGTGTATATTATGGCAGTTTTGCTTTCTTGCTTTGCCATGGAAACCATGAAGATAAATAGAAAGAAACTTTGAACTTTACTGAACTTTAAAACTCAATTGAATGTGATTTTCTCAGAAATGTTCCTTGAGATACCAAATTGACTTTATGCAAAGTGGTTGTAACTAAATCTTGTTACAAGAAGTGGTTACAACTGTTATGCATGAAGCCAAGGAAATGAGCTGTCTGATATGTATTTTAGATGTGTTTTTTTTTTGTAAAATCTGAAATTATGTTCAACATGTTTTATCATATAATTCCCATTCCCAGGTAAAGATATGATCATCAGTCTGGTATTTTATGAATTATCTAGTAAGGTATCAAGTTGTCTTGTGGAATTAAAAATAAAATGAGCCGTTCCACAAGAAACCAAAATTATGGCCTCTGCATAATGTATCAACCCAGATTAGCCAGTGCAGTCTGCACAGGCTAATCCGGGCTGACACATTTTGTCTTAGAGGGAAAGAGGTTTAGAGTAATGATTCCTCAAAGGGAAAATCCATAGGAAGCGAAAAAGTGTCTGTCCGGGTTAACCTGCGTGGCATGCTTAGGCCGATCCAGGGCGATACTTTATGCAGAGTCCACATTGTTGGTTTTCTCGTGGGACGGCTCAAATGTCTCTTTTTGTCTATGTCTGTGTGATTAAACATAAATATTACATTAGAAGATGAAAACAATGTCAATGGCAATAGAGTGAAGATGTCAGAAATGTCTGTAAACTCTTTGGTCTTTGGCTGACTTCTCTTTGTTTAAATGCTACTGCAGAGCTCCAGTGAAATGTGAGAAATCTCTCTAGATGAAAGTACAGTTATTGAATTGTGTTAAAAACATTGTGGCAAAATGTGTAATTTCTCTTTTTGCTTCAAGATTTCAAAATCTATCTGCTGCAGATATGTCAAAAGGTGTCTGAATGTGATCACTCACTATCCAGCTTCCATGTGTTGTTGTAGTCGTCTGTTTGTCAGTCTGTTCACATTTACCTAACTAAATACTAACCAGAGCTTAAATGCAACTAAACTGCAGTAGGCTACTTTTAAAATATCTAGGCAGTGTTCTGGAAAAAATCTATGAATAATAGTATAATTATTGAATAAAAGTGAAAACATTGTGGTGAGCAATTTCAACGTTTGCGTCAATATTTTCAAAAATCGTTCCTGCAAATTAGGTGATGCGTGATAATGTGTCTGTTAGTGGGAGAGCGTTTTCATTATGTACTTTCAAAGCAGATGACTCTGAAAGTATGAATTTAGGTAAACATTTAACACTTTCACACATACAACAATTCTGCAGCAGACGACTTTGAAATCATCTTAACCCTTTCCCTCATACGACAATTCTGCAGCAGACGAATTTGAACATATTTATACAACAAATAGAAAATCTCTGAAATTGAATGGATAACATATGACTAAAAGTGGAAAACATTGTGGCAAAAGGAGAAATTGCTCATTAGCAATTTCTTCTATTGTCACTATATTTTTAAAAAGCTGTCTGCTGCAGAGGCGTCAGAAAGCTTCTATATCAGGGAAAGGGTTAACAAATATGTTGAAAATCTCTTAAAATGTTTTCAAAAGTCGTCTACTGCTATTGCATCAAAAGGCATCTGCAGATGGGAAAGGGTTAATAAGTGTGTGTTACTGTCACTCTAGAAGGATATTCCTGTGAGACAGGAATCTATTTATGTTTACTTTTCAATGCCTTTTAATCCTTTCCCTCATATAGACACTTTCTGACGCCTCTGCAGTAGACGGCTTTTTGAAAACATAGTGACATAAAAAGAAATTGCACAAAACGTGCAATTTCTCCTTTGCCACAATGTTTTCCACTTTTTGTCATAGGTTATCCATTCAATTATGGAGATTTTCTATTTTTTGACAAAATGCATTCAAAGTCGTCTGCTGCAGAATTGCCATATGAGGGAAAGGGTTAACCCTTTCCCACTTGAAGCAGATGATGTTTGAAAACATTGTGATAAGAGGAGAAATTGCTCATGAGCAATTTCTGCTTTTGTGGCAATGTTTGCAACTCTATTCAATAATGAAAAAAATATAAAATTTAAAGGTTTTCCATATCTTTGCATAGACATTTGTTGTCAAAGTCATGTGCTACAGATTTGTTTTATGTGGAAAATGGTTAATGGTTTTTTACTAGCCTAAGGGGATATTTCTATATCGCAGAAAGAATATAATGTTACGAAATATAAAACATATTTCTTGATTATTGATTTAAAGGTCAAATCTACTGGTAAAACGCTGTTTTTCCCTTACCCTAACACTGTCTTAGTTTGAGGCTTCTTCAGAGTAAAGCTTTTAAAAACATTGTTTGGATGAAGGAATTGCAGATAAAGCATTTCCACTTTTGCCAGAATGTTTACAACAAGAGGCGTCAGTAAGCGCCCATATGTGGGAAAGGCTTAATAATATAGTGAGCTTCTTTAACCCTTTCCCTCATACGGCAATTCTGCAGCAGACAACTTTGAACATATTTTGTCAAAAATTTGAAAATCTCCATAATTGAATGGATAACCTATGACAAAAAGTGGAAAACATTGTGGCAAAAGGAGAAATTGCAATTTCTTCTTTTGTCCCTATGTTTTCAAAAAGCTGTCTGCTGCAGAGGCGTCAGAAAGCGTCTATATGACGGAAAGGGATAATGTGTTAAAACACATGGAGAATTTAATATTGACCAATTTGATTACACAGAATTATGCATTATGATGCAAATGCAGCAGACTTCTTTAGAAAACATTGTGACACATAATGAGCAATATCTACTTTTGTCACAATGTTTTCAAATCTATTTAACAACTTTACCTTTACATAAATTGCCCAGATGTTTTTAAAGTTGTCTGCTGCAGATTTGTTGTTGGCCGGATTGCTCTAGCAATTCCAGTCTATATATTGGCGATGTCGGTCCGTCTGTCTGTCAGTCTGTCCGTCAACATTTTGGTTAAAGTTTCAGGTTGAGGCAAAATCTCAGCACTGGAAAGGGTTACAACTTGAAACTTTGCCTGAAGGTAACCAGTAACAAGTTCTATTGATTTCTATGGTTAGTTTGACCTTGACCTTGGTTTGTCAATTTTCAAGGTCAAATTGCCGACAATCCGGCCTTACCGTCTTCAGCGGTTTGTTGTTTTTAGAAAAGGATTGAATGTGAGCATTTACTCTTTTACCAATCTGGAATGAAAAAAGTGTCATATGTAGTGATATGATTGCTTGTATTTTACCCTTTCCTGAATACTAAAAATCTGAAGCAGACGACTTCAAAAACATCTAGGCAAAAGCATTTAAAATCTCTATAAAAGAAAGTTTAATTACTGAACAAAGCTGCAAACATTGTGACAAAAGGAGAAATTGCTCATCTTGAGCAATTTTTTCCTTTGTTCACAATTATTTCAAAACATGTCTGCTGCAGAGGCTTCAACATGCGTCTATAAGTGGGAAAGGGTTAAGACAGACATATGTTTTCATTTAGGTTCAAATGATATTATGTGGTCATGTTTTGTCAAGATTTGTTTGCATGTGATATTATTAGTTGTGGATTCATTATATTGAATGCTTTCTTTTATTATATAATTTCAGATTCTATGCTGCAGAAATAGCTATAGGTCTGTTTTATTTACATGAACAAGGGATTATTTATAGGTAAGAAATTTAATATCAAACATTGTTGTGCAGGTTGTAAAAACACCTTAGACACAAACGAAATGCAATCCCTGTTATGCTGCATATAGACAAATAATAAAAAATGAAGACCTTAGATTGACTACAAGTAACTTATACAAGCACCTTTTGGATGATGTGTATTTTATTCTCTACCTGTATGGAGCAATTAAATGGCTTTCATCAGGAAAGATAAATACAAACATATTAAAATCCTCAAAGTAAAATATTGTCATTTTTAGCCTTATATGGCTATAGTGAAAACTTAAAAAATCTTCCTCTCCAAAAGTGTTGGGCTGATTTTCAAATAATTTTGTAGAAATGTTCCTTGGATATCAGATTCCTTCAAGCCATGTTGATTGGTTGAAAAACATTGCCACCAGGGGGGGCGGAGCTATTTTGCCTTATATGGCTATAGTGAAACTTAAATAATCTTCTTCTCCGAAAGTGTCTGGCTGATTTTCAAATAATTTCGTAGAAATGTTACTCGGTGACCTTCTATCAGATTCATTCAAGTCATGTTGATTGGTCAAAAAACATGGCCAGCAGGGGGCGGGCTATTAGGAGCTTTAATTTTTTCCTAATGGCAGTTGGGCAATTCTGGCCCTCTTGGGCCTCTTGTTTAATCATGTGATTTCCATTGTCTATATAGACAATTTTTAGCTTCTTTGCAACAATCCATTTTTAGCTCACCTATGCACGAAGTGCAAGGTGAGCTATTGTGATCACATTTTGTCCGGCGTCCGTCCGTCGTGCGTCGTCCGTCGTGCGTCGTCAACATTTGAGCTTGTTAACACTCTACAGGCTACATTTTGCATCCAATCTTCATGAAAGTTTATCAGAACGTTCATCTCCATAAAATCTTGGACAAGTTCGAAACCGGGCCATATGAGGTCAAAAACTAGGTCACTAGGTCGAATTGAAGGGAAATCTTGTTAACACTCTGGAGGCCACATTTTCAACTTGAGCATGTTGAAACTCTATCAGAATGTTTGTCTTGATGATATGTAGGTCAAGTTCGAACATGGGTCACGTCGGGTCAAAAAGTAGGTCACTAGGTCAAATTGAAGGAAAATCTCGTTAACACTCCAGAGGCCGCAATTTTTGCTTCAGCAGTTTGAAATTTTGTCAAAATGTTTGTCCTAAAAATATTTAGGTCAAGTTCGAATATGGATTATGCCGGGTCAAAAACTAGGTCACTAGGTCACTAGGTCAAATTGAAGGAAAATCTTGTTAACACTTTTGATGCCACATTTTTTTTTTTTTCAGAATGTTTATCTTAAAGATATCTAGGTCAAGTTCAAATATGGGTCATATTGGGTCAGAAACTAGGTCACTAGGCCAAATTGAGGGAAAATCTTGTTAACTCTGTAGAAGCCGCATGTTTTGCTTCAGCGGCTTTAAATTTGTTCAGAATGTTTAGCTGAATGATATCTAGGCCAAGTTTGAATATGGGTCATGTGGGGTCAAAAACTAGGTCACTAGATCAAATTGAAGGAAAATCTTGTGAACACTTTGGATGCCGCATTTTTTGCTTCAGCAGCTTGAAATTTTGTCAGAATGTTTGTCTAAATGATATCTAGGCCAAGTTCGGATATGGGTCATGCCGGGTTAAAAACTAGGTCACTAGGCCAAATTGAAGGGTAAGCTTGCTAACACTCTGGATACTGCATTTTAAATTTCAGCATGATAAAACTTTATCAGAATGTTTTTCTTGATGATATGTAGGCCAAGTTCGAATATGGGTCATGCTGGTTCAAAAATTAGGTCACTAGATCAAATTGAAGGAAAATCTTGTGAACACTTTGGATGCCGCATTTTTTGCTTCAGCAGCTTGAAATTTAGTCAGAATGTTTGTCTGAATTATATCTAGGTCAAGTTCGAATATGGGTCATATTCATCAGAAACTAGGTCAATAAAGGAAAATATTGTTCAAACTCCGGAGGCCGCATTTTTACTTTGAGCAAGTTGAAACTTTGTCAGAATGTTGTCTTGATGATATCTAGTCCATGTTGGAATATGGGTCATATCAGGTAAAAAAATATAGATCACTAGGCCAAACGAAGTAAAATATTGTTAACACTGTGGAGGTTGCATTCAGAATAATTGTCTTGATGTGTTTTGCATTGCGGTACATTGTATAATTAAGGTGAGCGATCCAGGGCCATCATGGCCCTCTTATCTTGTGTTTATTATGGAGGGAAAAAGAAGAAATAAAGTAAAGCTGTTTGTTCAGGTGTGAGATAGAGGTATAGTTTCAATTGGTAGTGGACTGTTAATCAAGGGTTGGGTTGTGCATTGGAGTCCTAGCTCGGCAAGCATTCTCTCCTAGGTCAAAGTCAAAATGACAATCAATCAACATAAGCAAGAAATCTTGATCTTAAATCTGAACGGATGATGTTAGCTGGGACAATGTCTGGCAGAGCTTATGTTTTCAACCTGACGTTGGCAAGGTGTTTTGACAGCATTTGCAAAATATTTGAGTTTTGAATTTCAAAATTTGATTTAGACTTAAACCTTTCCCTCATACGGCAATTCTGCAGCAGACGACTTTGAATGTATTTTGTCAGAAAATAGAAAATCTCAATAATTGAATGGATAACCTATGACAAATAGTGGAAAATAATTGTGGCAAAAGGAGAAATTGCACGTTTTGAGCAATTTCTTCTTTTGTCCATATGTTTTCAAAAAGTTGTCTGCGGCAGAGGCGTCGGAATAGAGCGTCTATTTGAGGGAAAGGGTTAATGCTGTTTTCTTCTGAATGTCACTAACACCATTGGCAGCCAGTTCACCTACCAATGTAGTTCCTGGCCTTTCTCGTCAGGAGTTTTTGTCAAACATCTGAACCCTTTCTCACATCTTGATCTGCCAGTGCATCCTCCCAGATTGATTTGGCCCTGCACTGTTTGCTAGTTTGTCATGGAAGGTTTCAAGATTCTTCTGGATTCCTAGCATCATATTGCATTCCCTCTGTATACTTAACCCTTTCCCTCATACGACAATTCTGCAGCAGACGACTTTGAACATATTTTGTCAAAAAATAGGAAATCTCTATAATTTGATTGATAGATAACCTATGACTAAAAGTAGAAAACATTGTGGCAAAAGGAGTAATTGCTCGTTTTGAGCAATTTCTTCCTTTGTCCATATGTTTTCAAAAAGTTGTCTGCGGCAGAGGCGTCAGAAAGGGTCTATATGAGGGATGTGTCTAGGTAAAGATATACCCACCCACACATCAAAGCAATTTGATAAAAATGGTCACTATTTGCAGGATGTTTCTTGAAACTGTCTGAGGCTTATTGTCAAACAATGCAGAGCCACATCAGACTGCACAGATGCTCTGGCAGATCTGGGTCTACACTGGTTGCAAATGTCTTATTGTTGATTTCCACCGAGTGTTGCTCAATTATACCTAAACTTCAATTGAATGAATTTATGGTGTTTTACGGCACATATATAGGTCATTTAGCGTGCATAACAGTTAACCAAATATTTGGTTTTTTAGCCCAGATGTTTTCAAAGTCGTCTGCTGCAGATTTGTTGAATGTGAGAAAGGGTTGACAATAATTAAATGAATTGCTGTTGTTTTATGAGCACACTGATAGCCGACGCCGTGCATACAAATTTTAAACATAAAAAAGGACGGACAATTCTTTTACATGAAGGATCATTTTATTTTTGTGTGTATTTTCAGGGATTTGAAATTAGACAATGTGATGTTGGATGCTGAAGGCCATGTTAAAATTGCTGACTTTGGTATGTGTAAGGAAGGCATCCTCAGTGATAAAGTAACTAAAACATTCTGTGGAACCCCAGATTATATTGCCCCAGAGGTTAGTATTGTCAAACACGTCAAGCAAGTAGTCCAGATTTGGTGGGGGAGTGAACTATGATTTAACTCTTTCACACATGCAGACACATTTTGATGCATTTGCATCAGATGTCTTTAGAAAACGCTGTTTCACAATGAGAAATTGCTCTTTATGAAGAATTTCTCCTTCTGTCATAATGTTTTTTAATCCTAATTACACTTTCTTTTATGGAGATTTTCCATAACTTAGATTATTTCAAACACATCCGGTGCTGAAAGGGTTAAAAGTGTTTTTTTTTTTAAATTTTAAAACCAACCTACTGGATACTCATTTGCACTGACTACTTAGAATGGTTCCCATGACTACCTACAAAATAGGATTTGAGCGAGAAACAGGGACAAAATCATTCTCAAACATTCATTTAGGGTTTAAATCAAAGATGAATGGTGTTTGTTTAAATGTTAGAAGCATGTATCAAATTCTTGGAAAATATTTGTGTCTCACTTCTGTAACGTAAAATTGCTCATGTTGAGCTGATTTTATGGCCTGACGTTCTTATTTTCTTTCAATGACATCTCCTTAATTTCTCGTTTTTCTTATACAGTTTATAGTAAAAACCTAGAAAATGTTCTTGTCCAAAAATACTGGCGTGATCGGAAAATAATTTGGAAGATATGTCATGTTCCTCTACCAAGTTAAAATTATTCCAATCTCTTGAAAAAAAATGGCCGTTAGGGGGTGGGGCTCTTTTTCCCTTATATGGCCGTCAGGGGGTGGGGCTCTTTTTTACCTTATATGTATAAAGAGTCTTCTTGTCCAAATTTACTGGCTTGATTTGAAAATTGTTTGGTATAATATTCATTGGGTGACCCTCTACCTAGTTTGTTCAAATTATTATAATCTTTTGAAAAATGTGGCCACCAGTGGGCGGAGCTCGTTTTCTTTATATCTTTAGACTAAGAACATTGAAAACATTTTAAGTTCTGTTAAATTGGGTGAGAGACTTAGGACTATCATGGTCCTTTTGTTCTACCCTGTATGATCACTACTTTACTTTGGTCTTAACCCTTTTCCCTCATATAGACGCTTTCTGATGCCTCTGCAGCAGACAGCTTTTTGATAACATAGTGACAAAAGAAGAAATTGCTCAAAACGAGCAATTTCTCCTTTTGTCACAATGTTTTCCACTTTAAGTCACATGTTATCCATTCAATTATAGAGGCTTTCCATTTTTTGTCAAAATATATTCAAAATCGTCTGTTGCAGAATTGTCATATGAGGGAAAGGGTTAATTAACATTTTTCCACATGCAGAGGCATTTTGGCGCATCTTCAGGTTACAATTTTTAAAAAACTTTGTTGCAAAAGGTTTTATTTTTTAATATGAAAAAGTTCTTCTTTTATCAAAATGTATTCCATTTAATTCAATAATTATATGATAATTTGGCTGAAGTAAGCCAAAGGAGACATGCTTCTAAGTTGACTGTCCTGACCGGTTTTGTTCAACATTTCCCTCTTGTCTCACAGTTGCTTCCTCTTCAGGCTCAAAATTTAGCCTGCCTATGAAAGCAGATCATAGTACCACACTTTGTGCATCTAGATGTACTAATGACATATCCACCAACAGGATAGATTCTGGAAATCATAAAGTGACACACCACAGTGACACTTTACAGTGGAGCAGGATGTCTAGAAGTAAACAATAACCCCCTGAATCTGAGTTTAGTTATGTCTGCATTATTACGGACAGATCACTCCATACTAGTTTGGATTGTCCTCAAGCAAACACAACTCAGACTACACTGTCTGGATGTGATAAAGCTTCTACTTTGAAGTATGAATGCATTGTTTGCCTACATGGACATCAAACCATTGATACACACTCTCGCCTTTAGATTCAGTTACCTGCACAGACAATTGTGACAGTATATACTTCAACTATCATTTCCACATTTTTACCCGATAGGGGTCAACACTACAGTACAGCCAGAGAATCATTCAGCCAATTTCCTTTTAATTCAATAATTAAACTTTCATTGATAGTGATTTAAAGGCTGATATATATAATGAATAAATTCGCAAAGATAGAAACTGCACTGCATCTCTTACATTTGTCAGATATATTCTGACTTCTCCTAAGGATGACATTTGCATGAAAGTATTGTTGTAAAGTGACAAAGTTTGTTTAGTTAAAAACTTGTTTACATTACATACATTGATAGCAAATCTGATGTTTGCTTCCTGGAGTGTTTACCAGCTCTTGTGCCATTTCTGTTGAAAAAAATCCCAAAGATAGAACCTGTTTGGCCCGGGATTCAAAACCAGGACTATTGATGAGAGGTCAATGCTTTACCTCTGCACCACTGTCTTTCACAGGTGATTGGTGAAGTTGCTCTTAATTAGACAGTTCTTGTTTTAATCATAGTTCAATTTACCAAATCCCTCATACACATGCTTACCAACTCTCCAGATTCAATCGTGAGTCTCACAATTTGAATATGGTATAATGGTTATTTTTTTACATATTGTCATTGATTAAGGCCCTTTCTTTCAATAAGCTATAAACAATATGTGTCTGTCAACTAAATGATTACGTAATTTTATTCTCCCTTTGTCATTAGATTAACACAGATTCCATTGGTACCCTGTTTTTCATTCAAAAGTCTAATTAAAATGTTGTTTAGATGTTTCTTTTCTTGGATGCAATATGAAAAGTCATTGACACAACAGACAACTTGCTTGTTAATTAAAAGTGTTTTTAATATCAATGCATGGATTTGAAAAAATGCCAAAATAATACTTAAATATACAGTTGAAAATATTCTTTTAAATAGAAAACATTCTCAAAATTAGTCTTTTTTATTCTTTGCCTGTTAATATTGAAAGTATTGTCTCCTGCGTATGTTTATCTAAATTCTGTTTTATGGTGAAAATTTCGACTGTTAAATTCATCGTGCTGAAAATCTCCTACTTCAAACCCCAATCTCCGACTTTGAGATCATTAAACTCCCCCTTAAGGATGAGAAAAGGTTGGTAAGCATGCATACAAAACGACAATTGATGTTTTAATTGGTAGCAAACAAGTTCATTATGTTGAAAATAAAAAAAAAATGCTCAAGAAGAGCTGATTTCTCCTTTTGCAACAACAATTTAACATCTGTATCAAAGCTGTCTTTCCAATTTTACTAAATTTACTATGTTTTCCTTCTAAGATTTCAAAATACACAACTTGAAATATTTCTTTATAAGCAATTTACCCTTTCCCTTTTGCAGACATGTTCAGACAAAATGGGCAATTTCTCCTTTTGTCACAACCGTTCCATCTCTATCCAATTAATACACAATTCATTTATAAGTCCATATTTTTACCATGATGTTTTAAAAATCGTCCCTTGCTGATTTGTTTGTATATTAAACAAGGGATCAGAGAGTTTTCTTGTTTAGATGTGTCCATATTTGGGGTTCAGAGAGCTTTCTTGTTTAGATGGGTCCATATTTGGTGCAACCAGGCCAAGAGATAAGGGTGTATAAAGTGTGTGTTGGTGATAGAGCATTTATAACCTGAGCTGTTGCATGATTACAAAATGAATTATCTGTTTGAAACAGAGAATAAAACATCATGAATAAATCATTACTCATTATTGGCGTGCTGCTGTCGAATTCTAACCCTGCTTCTTTGAAATTTGCAATTTATCCTGTTATCTGATTGAATATCATGCTTCAGTAATTGTTATTATACCCCCAGACACTTAGTATATGGGGGCTATATAGGAGTCACACTTGTCGGTCCGTTTGTCGGTCCGTTTGTCGGTCCGTTGGTCTGTGGACATTTCTTGTGAACACTATTTCTCAGCACCCCTTGATCAGAATTCAATATAACTTCACAAGAATGATTGATACCAAGCCTAGTTGTGCATATTGTCGGCGTGTTGCACTGGAATTATTTTTAAATGAGTAATGGCCCCTTGAATTTCTCATACATATGTATATTGTCAGGCACCAGCGTATTCATCACCTTCAGTGATATTTCTAGTTAAAAACAAACAATTTTTTCTCCTTTTCTAACAATGTTTTGACCTCATCAATAAAATTTTACTTCCAGTCCTCCATTATATTTGTTTACAGCAGATAAATAATCCCTTTCCCACATGCAGATGCATTTTAAAACATCGGTCATGTTGATGAGCAATTTAATGTTTTGCCACAATGTTTTTAACACTTTTCAATAATGACAACGTCATATTGAGAGATTTTCCATATTTTTGCACAGAAGTTTTTGAAATCATCTGCTGCCAACTTGTGTTATGTGGAAATTGCTTAAAATGTATCAATATACAGTTGATTAACCCTTTCCCCCATATAGACGCTTTCTGACGCCTCTGCAGCAGACGGATTTTTGAAAACATAGTGACAAAAGAAGAAATTGCTCAAAACAAGCAATTTCTTCTTCTGCCACAATGTTTTCCACTTTTAGTCATAGGTTATCCATTCAATTATAGAGATTTTATAATTTTTGACAAAATATGTCCAAAGTCGTCTGCTGCAGAATTGTCGTATGAGGGAAAGGGTTAAGTGTTTTTCAAAACCTTTGACCTTTTCCCACAACAAATCTGCAGCAGACGACTTTTAAAACATCTGAGCAAAAGTATGAATAAAAGAATAATAATTGTGTTGAGTTGAAAGCATTATAGCAAAAGGAATTTTTTTTCACATGAACAATTTCTCCAACAGTTGTATGCTGAAGAGGCATCAAAAACGTCTGTATGTGGGAAAAGGGCTAAAAAAAAAACTAACCTTATCATAAATTATCAAGTGTAGATAAAGATCTGCCTGTGCCTACATGCTAAAGGATCAAAATAGATACTGTCCTTCAGAAGTTTATTGAAGCTTTCATAGACTAGTTGTCAAACAGTGTACAGCCTGATCAAGCTGTCTGTATGAACAGGTTGATCTGGATCTACACAGATCCTAAATGCCCTAAGATTGTTTTTTGTATCGCACCACATAAGTTGTAAAGAGTAAGATGAAGGTTCATGCCCGTGTTATGGCTACTGATTATGGATCATACCAAAACTTTTAAGATGGTAGTAATGTTTTTACCCCCCTTACCGCTCAGAATTGTTTCAGACTGTCACAGGAGATTTTGTGGTGCCTTGAAAAAAACTTGTTTGACCGTAGTCATTATTTCACAGGGTATAAAGCATTTCTTTTCTGTTAACCCTTTCCCCCATATAGACGCTTTCTGAGGCCTCTGCAGAAGACAGCTTTTTGAAAACATAGTGACAAAAGGAGAAATTGCTCAAAACGAGTAATTTCTCCCTTTGCCACAATGTTTTCCACTTTGAGTCATAGGTTATCCATTCAATTATAGAGATTTTTCTATTTTTTGACAAAAAATGTTCAAAGTCGTCTGTTGCAGAATTGTCATATGAGGGAAAGGGTTAATGTCCGTCAAACACATTTTGATAAAGTGTTTCCTTAAACTTTTCCCACCTACAACAAATCTGCTGCACATGAATTTGAAATCATCTTGGCAAAAATATGAAAATCACTAGAAATGAAAGTAGAATTAGAGAATGCAGTTAAAATAGGGTAGAGCCGGCTGCAGAGGAGTCAAAATGCGTCTATATGTGGGATGTCATTGAAGTTTGTCATGGAGTGTTTCCTTTAATTGTCATCAGCCTTTGGGTTTTTTATCTTGGAAAAAAAAAGCTGTATCTATAGACTGCAGTAGTGCGTTCATTGTTGTTTACTTTTAGACAGATTATTAATAATTAAATCCAGCTATTTTTGAGACCTACAGTTACCGTTTCCTACTTGCGGATACATTTTGCGGCACATAATATAGCAGACAAAAGGAGAAATTGCTCATAATTGACAGATCCTGATTTTCTATTACAGATTGTGTTGTATCAACCTTATGGTCGATCGGTGGACTGGTGGGCTTACGGTGTGTTACTCTATGAAATGTTGGCAGGGCAGGTAAATCAATTGTTTTATTATATTCCTATCAACGAAATACTAGGATATATCTGCGTATTATTTTTAGCTCGGTCCAGAGCACAAAGAGCTTTAGGTTATGTGATGTGATCACTTTGTGTCCTATCGTTTGTTGTGTTGCATTGTCAGCAATTTCCAGGGGCGTAGCTTTGCAATAATCAATGTGTAGGCCGTCTCGTGAGAAAAATCAATATTGTGGACTCTGCGTAAAGTATCGACCCGGATCAGCCTAAGCATGCCACACAGGCCTACCCGGATAGACACTTTATCGCCTCCTGTGGATTTTCTGTTTCAGGAATAACTACTCTATACATCTATCCCCCTAAGACAGAATGTGTCGGCCGGATCAGTCTGCGCGGACAGCGCAGGCTGATCTGGTCGATACATTATGCAGATGTCTATCGCTGCAGCTGTATTTTGGGGCATTTTGCCTACAGTGCCTAAACTACATCTCCTCTCAAATCGCTGGGAAATTTTCAACCAAACTTTGCTGGAATGCTTCTTTGGAGAATTTTTTCTTTTCTAAAAATGTTCAAAGAATTCAATTCTATGTAGACCAGTAGTCAGAAAAGGGGTAAAATGACAAAGCTTGGTAATTGTTCTCCTATTAAACAGCTGGTCTGATTTCAATATTAATTGATATATTTATATGTTGAAAATATGTTGACTAGTCTGCATACAAAAGGAGTCATCAGAATGTGTCTGTATGAGGGAATGAATTATGTTGTGAGTGAAACAGGTTCTCTTTAGTACTCTTGTGATCAATTTTGATAGAAGAAGATCTTAACGGAACATGATGTAATGAAATTAGGTAATAAAATAGGGAAGCCAGTCAGAAATATTAATGACATATAATTGACTCCAAATCAAGTATATATCGGAATACTTCCGTGACATAAGCAGAACTTTGGGGGGAATTTATTTTGTTTACACTATCAAGAGAATGTCTCTAAAGATCAATAACCCTCTCCCACATACATCAAATCTGCAGAAGACAACTTTAAAAATGTCCATAATTGTAAGTAATTATTTAAAAAAGTTGAAAAATATTGTGACAAAAGGAAAAAAGAGCAATTTCTTCTTGTGACACAATGTTTCAAAAAGGTGCTTGCTGCAGAGGCATTGAAATTCCTTTAAATGTACATGTAGGAAAGGGTTAAAATTGATTATTTTTCTTTCTTTAAATTTGCCATGTTGTCAGCTTTTGACATCTTAAATATACCTCAAGACAGTTCCATGTATAAGATAAGTACTTGTGATTATAAAAAGTAACTGATTTGCATTAGTCTTTTAGATGTTCAGGGTTCTGTGTTTTAAGTTTCAGTATTATATTGCCTTCTTGGAATCAAACTTTAACCATTCTTATTTTTAGATTTATTTGCTTTTATATTTTTTTAGTTGTCTGCTTTGAAACCATTTATAGGAGAACAAACACGCAAAAAATGAAAGATGATATCTAAGAATAATATTTTAGTAGAGTCATCTGTTCTATAAGTTGACATGAGATCTCAAGTATGTGCCTAGATCAGATCTGACAATGTATATTTAGCTCATTCGATTTTTTTACCAAGAAAAAAAGATGCTTTCATCTGCTTTGCCATCTTGATCCTCTTGTTGTGTTTATGTCCACTTTTTCTTTTAACTATAAAAGCTATGAAACTAGTAACAATAATTGGTCATTAACCCTTTCCCTCATACAACAATTCTGCAGCAGACGACTTTGAACATATTTTGTCAAAAGATAGAAAATCTCTATAATTGAATGGATAACCTATGACTAAAAGTGGAAAACATTGTGACAAAAGGAGAAATTGCTTGTTTTGAGCAATTTCTTCTTTTGCCACTATGTTTTCAAAAAGCTGTCTGCTGCAGAGGCATCAGAAAGCGTCTATATGAGGGAAAGGGTTAAAAGGTGACTGTCATAATACTGCAAGGTCTATAACTCTACTATGTATACTGCTTGAATTATGACCCTTTGTCAAGTTGAATTTTTGGTTTAGTTTTGCATTAAGGTCCACTTTTCTCCTTAACTATACAAGTTATGGCTTAGATACTTGTAATACATATCCAACATCATGATGGGATGGTAAACTTAAATGGCCATAACTATGGCATGTATTTTGCTTGAAATACGGGTCTTTTTTTCTGAGGTTTGGTTTTGCATATATATTTAGAATTTTAATAAACCCGATGTCAGTGATGATACAATCGTCAATGGGATGCTCTTTTAATACGGAGTGTGTGACATTGTTGGAAAAGAAGAAACTGCGCATCATGAACAAGGTCTCATTATCCTTAAATCTGTTCAAATGTCCTCTGTATCAGGCCTTAACCCTTTCCCACAAACAACAAATCTGAAGCAGACAAAAACATGAAAAATCTCCATTAAAGATAGCTTAATTGTTAAATAAAGTTGAAAACATTGTGACCAATGGAGAAATTGCTCCTGAGCAATTTCTACTTTGGCCACAATGTTTTCAAAAGTCGTCTGCTGCAGAAGCATCAGAAAGCGTCAAAATGTGTCTGCAGGTGGGAAGGGTTAACCCTATCCCACATACAACAAATCTGCAGCAGATGACTTTAGAAACATATAGGCAAAAAAGCATGGACAACTTCTGTAAATGAAAGTAATAATTATTGATATTATTTGAAAACCTTGTGGCATGGAGATAAACTGCCCATTATGGCCAATTTCATCTTCTAAAATTATGTTTTCAAAGGTCAACTGTTGCAGACACATCCAAATCCATCTGCAAGTGGGAAAAGGAGGGTTAATATGATACTTATGTTGCTTTCAACTTTACCCACATGGTCTACAGGAATGGACCACAAGTGGTTAGCCTCGGGGATTTGGAAAAAGGCATCCCGGGTTGAATCTCCAGTCACAGCGCAATGTTTATGGTGGAGTATCCATGGGCAAAGCACATTTCCTAGCCTAATACTGGTTTGTTAACCCAGGAATCATGAATAAGTGAACTGTCGCTGTGATATAACCAAAACAATGTTAGAAACAACATAAAACCCCAATAAAATAAAATGAGCATCATGTCTACAACAAACAACATTTGGAACCATTGTTGGAAAAGGAGCAATTGGTCATAAAAAGCAATACTATTTTTCTCAGGAATGTGCATACTTTCCCATGCATTGAGGGTCATGTGATAGAGAAAATAGATCATCCTGTGAATAGATTTGAAGAAATATGGAATTTTAGTAATTCAGTAGGAAATAACTTGTTACCTCAAAAACCTTTAATTTCATTTTTATCTCTAACCTATATATGAGTGAAGAATAAGTTGGGTTTGAAGTAATATTGATTTTCTACTTCAGTAGGAAATTTTATATATCCTGTAAAACCTCTAGGTTTGAAGTAATATGGAAGTTTTGTACTTCAGTGGGAAGTTTTATTGTGTCACCCTGCTTAGCATGGTAGGCACTTAGGGATTACTTTTTTTTGTCCGGTGTCTGTTCGTCCATCCATCTGTCTGTCTGTCTGTCTGTCCGTCACACTTTTTCGTCACACTGTTTCGTCACACTTTCAATGAGCAGGTGCAGGTGACACACGTGCTCCGCGGAGCACTGCATTCTAGTTTTATCTCTAACCTATATGAGTGAAGAATAAGTTGGGATTGAAGTAAAATTAATTTCTCTACTTCAGTAGGAAATTTGTTATATTCTCTAAAACCTTTTATAAGTAAGTTTGAAGTTGTATGGAATTTTTAAACTTCAGTGGGAAATTTCATTTGACCTCTAACCTAGTAAAGAATAAGTGAGGTTCGAAGAAAATAAGAATTTTCTAGTTCAGTAGGAGAATCTATATAACTTCTAACCTATAGGAGTATAGAATGAGCATATCATATGATTGGTTAATCCACCGTGAGTTTGCAGGCATTATAAGCCAGATCCACAAGTTCATGAGGATTGGATTTCCCAATTCTCTCTTCAAATTAAAAAAGGGTGATTTCTATTTCTCCGGAGAGGTCTGTCTAATTTGGAAGTGAAATTGGAGACACTATGTTCTTGTAACCTCCCAGAAATCTCAACTACTATGATGTATTTAGAAACATTGATCCTTAACATCTTACTTGAAAATCCACAATGACGAAATTACATTTACACAGACTTTCTGTTGCAAAGTGAATTGCACATTTTTAACCATTTCTCTCATATAGTCGCTTTCTGACACCTCTTGCAGCAGACAGCTTTTTGTAAACATAGTGACAAACTTACAAGCAATTTCTCCTTTTGCCACAATGTTTTCCACTTTTAGTCATAGCTTATCCATTCAATTTTAGAGATTTTCTATTTTTTGACAAATTATGTTCAAATTCGTCTGCTGCAGATTTGTTGTATGAGGGAAACGGTTAAAAAACTCCTTTCTACTATGTTAACAAAAAACACAGTTGCCTCAGAAGCAGGTATACAGGTAGGAATCACGTCTATGTCTGTCCATTTTCCATCAGACTTCTGTTTCGTGACTTTTTGGTAGGCGTCTCATGTTTTTTGGAACATCATGCTTTCTGAAAGTGTTAACCCCTTCCCACATAAAAGAAATCTGCAGTAGATGACTTCGAAATTCATCTAGGTAAAAATATAGAAAAACTATATAATTAAAGTATAATATGAGTTGGGTTCAAAACATTTCGGCAAAAGGAGAGTACTTTCAAAAGTCATCTGCTGCAGATGCATCAAAATTAGTCTGTAAGTGGGAAATGGTTTAAGCAGAAATACAAGTTTATGTTTCAAACCTTGAAAATGGCTTGCACTGTCTTGTTATTTTTCTTTAACCCTTTCCCTCATATAGACGCTTTCTGACGTCTTTGCAGCAGACGACTTTTTGAAAACATAGTGACAAAAGAAGAAATTGCTCAAAACGAGCAATTTCTCCTTTTGCCACAATGTTTTCCACTTTAAGTCATAGGTTATCCATTCAATTATAGAGATTTTCTAATTTTTGACAAAATATGTTCAAAGTCGTCTGCTGCAGAATTGTCGTATGAGGGAAAGGGTTAAGCAAATGTCTAGGATTTAGCTGTTATTTTTTATTTTTCTGTTTCTTATTTTTCAGCCACCGTTTGATGGAGAAGATGAAGAAGAGTTATTTACATCCATTACAGATCATAATGTATCCTACCCTAAATCCATGTCTAGAGAAGCTGTGGCTATTTGTAAAGGGGTATTACTCTTATATACTTACTGTTGTAAAGTGGGATGTGATGTTAGAGTTGTCTCTCTTTTCTTATGGATTCAATTGCAGCACCAAATCAAATACAGTGGATTCTCACTAACTAAAAGTCGAGAGGGACCAAGAAATAACTTCTATTTCTCAGTGTATTTGAGTGATTTCTTGATTATCCCATTACTTCACACTAACAACATTTGAGGCCTGCTGTTGCAGACGACTTTTGAAAACATTGCAAATGAAGGTGAAATTGCTCAAAACATTTCAACTCTTTGCCAAAAAGTTACTTCAAGTTTTTCCAGATTTTTCAACATGTTCATCTGTAGATTGTAAAGTAGACAACATTTGAAATATCATGTCAAGTAATGGATTATACTAAATAGAGTTATATATTATCAGCTTCATCATAAGTATATACTAGAGTGTTTATTATGAAATGTAAGCCAGTGGTAAAATCATAGAAAACAGCAAAGAGGCAGTTCTGATTGCTCGTGTGAGCAAGTAGAACTGCTGCTATGCTGTTTAAAAAAGACAAATGATCACATGATCTAGCTATCAGGAATCCACTGTTTTATGTGACGGTGATGGAATGGTAAAGAAACATGATCCTGATCAGTCTGCATAACAGTGCAAACCAATCTTAGTCTTTGTTGGTGAAAATTTGGAAGGGTTGTTCGTTTGACATTACTCAAGGAAATCCTGCATTTGGGTAGAAAATTTCCCTATTAGTGTTTTTACTAGAGAATTGCACAAAACTATTTCTAGCCCATTGTAGATAAATGTAATAATTGAGTGTTGATCCTAACCACGTTCACTGTCAGACATAATTTGTCTGTCTGTAAACGACTCAGCAGATGTTCCATTTTTAGATCACCTTGGGTGTCTGGCCAATCTTTAACCCTTTCCCTCATACAGCAATTCTGCAGCAGATGACTTTGAACGTATTTTGTCAAAACATAGAAAATCTCCATAATTGAATGGATAACCTATGACGAAAAGTGGAAAACATTGTGGCAAAAGGAGAAATTGCACGTTTTGTGCAATTTCTTCTTTTGTCACTATGTTTTCAAAAAGCCGTCTGCTGCAGAGGCGTCAGAAAGCGTCTATATGAGGGAAAGGGTTAAAGTTTGTTTCTCAGATTCCAATTTAATTTGATAGAAATAAAATGCGTAAGCCATATTGATTGATTGAACATGGCACTCAAGCCAAATCAGGAAACGGGCAAAATTTTATAATTCCATTCTTATGAAAGAGTTGACTGATTTCAAGGTAATTGCCTAGAAATATTCCCTCGTTGACCTTCTAGAGTTATTCTTTTTGTGGAAGAGACAAAAAATGATACATTAACCCTTGCCCACATGAAAAAAAATTGCAGCAGATGTTTTTGAAAACATCAAGGGGATAATCTCAATAAATAGTAAATTTATTGAATATAGATGCAAGCGTTGTGTTCACCGTTTGCCACAATGTTTTCAAATGTGGTCTCCTTTAAATTTGACAAAACGCGTCCACAAGTGGGAAAGGGTCAACCTTTTTGGTGTTTTTCTTTTAAATCTTTCCCATGTATAGCCGCTTTCTGATGCCTCTGCAGCAGACGACTTTTGAAAACATGGAGACAAAGGAAGCAATTTCTCCATTTGCCACAATGTTTTCAACTCTATTCAATAATAATACTTTCATTTAAAGAAATGTTTCATTTTTTTGGTAAGATATTTTAAAAGTCGTCTGCTGCAGATTTAAATGTATACATGTGGAAAAGGGTTAATAAAGAGTTGTCAACATTTGGTGAAAAAAGTTGATTGTTTTGATCAATTTCATTTATCCCTGCATTTCCCCCCAAATATTGTCTGCAGGAGGGGTTTGCAAAAATTGCTTGTTAACCCTTTCCCTCATACAACAATTCTGCAGTATACTTTTGGCAAAGGCTTCAAAAGATCTGTTCCGGCAGCCAGTTAGTTGAAAATCGTCTACTTTGCTAACATCTGATTCAAACAAATCGTGTGGATCATTTAACCCTTTCCCTCATACGACAATTCTGCAGCAGACGACTTTGAACATATTTTCTCAAAAAATAGAAAATCTCTATAATTGAATGGATAACCTATGACTAAAAGTGGAAAACATTGTGTCAAAAGGAGAAATTGCTTGTTTTGAGCAATTTCTTCTATTGTCACTATGTTTTCAAAAAGCCGTCTGCAGAAAGCGTCTATATGAGGGAAAGGGTTAACACTTTTCGAAGAAAGTAATGGAAACTTAAAAATATTCACAATTGGAGTTATACCCTTTTGCATAGTAGGGGAAAGTAATTTTATAATTAATGTTTTCTTTTTCACACAATAATTTAAAAAGACATTGATGTGCATTTATGGAAGAGAAAGGATGGAGAAAACTGTTAACCCTTTCCAACCTATACATCCATTTTGACGCATCTACAGCAGATGACTTTTGAAAACATTGTGACAAAAGGAGAAATTGCTCAAAACGAGCAATTTCTCCTTTTGCCATAATTTTTTCAACTTTTTTAAGTGATTTCATCTACAATTATAACGATTTTCCATATTTTTGAGTAGACATTTTCATTTTCAAAGTCGTCTGCTACAGATTTACTGTATGTGGGAAAAACAATTTTGGTACGAAGTAACTAAGATGATGGTAAACCAGTATTCTACATTTGTTCAGGATACCATGCATATTATATGCCCTGCTTGCGGTTAGGTGAACAATTATTTTGACACATCTGCAGCAGACGACTTTTACTACAATGTTATGACTCCTAATCAGTAGATATACACCAATTTATAGAGATTGCCACATTTTTGCCTACATATTGTCTGTTGCGGATTTATTGTACGTGGGAAATGGTACATAAATTTGATTGTCTCTTCTAGCTTTTGACCAAGAATCCAGCAAAACGTCTTGGATGTGGGCCAACTGGTCAACGGGACTTCAAGGACCACGCCTTCTTTAAGAGGATAGGCTGGGAGAAGATAGAGAATCGCGAGGTCCAACCCCCATATAAACCAAAAATAGTAAGTACATGTCAATCATTCTTAGAGCCTCCCCTTTTATGGGATCATTGCTGTGAAGTACTGCCTCTTTCTTGGAAAAGATAACAGAAAGAAGTAGTTCTCATCATCAACATCACTGGAAATTGGGTAATTGATAAGTCATGGCTGAACAAGTATTTTATCATAAAAACCCTTGAATGTTAACCTGATTATGTCTTGGTACACGGATCAAATCCCAAGAAAATTTCATTTTTTTTTTTTTGCCCGTTTCATTTTTGTTATCTCAATGCTTTACCAACCCATGGTACTTTGAGTAAATAGACTGAAACATTTCCTGATACGATACCCTTTTCACAATTTTTGTATTTTTTTTTTCTAGACCATGTCTTTCAGGATAGCAGATATTTTTTTATATGGAGTAAAACTTTAAAACAGAAGGAAGCCTGAACTTGTCGATTAACCTATTTTCAAATCAAGAAAACTGTTAATTCTTATCATGAGAAGTCGGTACAGGCAGTATTGAAGTTACGGTTAATTTATTGTGGCATTTCAGACCATAGACTACATAATTAGTAAATAAACATTGGGATTTCTGGTCTAAATCCTCCAAAAAAAAGTTATTTCTTTCTCTCTCTATCTTTTATGATTCAGCTTTGTTTTGTTGCTGTAATGAATGTTGGCTGATTCTAAATTTTAGTTTAAAGTGAGCTTCATTGGTCAAAGCTTTGCAACTAGGTTATGGTCACCTGCTTTGATTTTAACTTAGCCTTTTCCCACATGCAGATGCATTTTGAGGTATCTACAGATGAGGACTTTTGAATAAATGTTGGCAATTCTTTATCTTGCATCATTGTTTACAACTCTATCAACTATTATCTTTTTTCTGCTGAAGATTTGTCGTATGTGGGAAAGGGTTAAACAGGCAGTAATGTCCTTGTTAAGTGAACTTGACAACATTAAGAAGCCCTTCAAAGGTTTTATTGAAGGTCTTTATTTTTTTTTCAAAAAAGCCATAAAAGCACATGTTTGCATGATGGTTGAGTGGCCATTATAAATGTTGAAAAGCTTTCATAATGTTTAACCTTGTCCCACATACGACAAATCTAAAGCAGACGACACTTAAAACATCCAGATGAAAATAAGAAAAATATCTATAAATGAAAGTTTGATAAATAAATAGAGATGAAAACATAAAGGCAAAAGGAGAAATTGTTCATCATGAGCAATTTCAATTTTTGCCACAATAATCTCAAAAGTCATCGTCTGCAAATGTGTCAAAGCATGTCTCAGCGAGTTGAATAGGGTTTAAAACAGTTTAGAATGTCCTTTCATTTGGATTTTTTTTTTTGAAATTGTTTCGTTCAGCAGTTATATTGATATATTTATGACCAGTAAGTTACACAATCTTTCAAAAATAACTTTCTGTCTGATAAGAATGACAGTTTCCTTGAAAACAGTATTTGAGCATTGGCACGGGAAATTGTGGGATCCGTGTAGACCAAGATCAGCCAGTAAAAGTTCACAGTCTGGCCAAGGTCTGTGCTGTTTGTTGTAAATTTCAATGGACCTTTAACCCTTTCCCTAAAACAACAACTCTGCAGCAGAAGACTGAAAACATCTTGGCCAAAAATATCAAACATTTATGTAAACGAAAGTATAATAATTGAAGAGTTGAAAATATTGTGGCATAAAGAGAAATTGCTGATTAAGAGCAATTTCTCCTGTTGTTTTAATGTTTTCAAAATGGGTTTGTTTGATGGGAAGTGTTAATGGACCCTCTTGTAATGGAGAGTAAGCACTGACCAGACAGTAAGAATGTTGTGTCTGATCTTAAACTACACAAGATGGGCAAATATTGACTGATCCATTTTCCCATGTCAAAGCTCACAGGTAAGTTTGAATGGCAAGATGTGTTAAGGCATGTTACAAAGATAGGGTAAAGATAACTTGTATCCGGGTAGGTAAGATCATTGTAATGTGAAATCCTTTAGTTTTGTGGGTTTTAAATTTCAAGGAAGGCTTTTGAATTTTATTTTTTATTAATTTTTTATCATCCCTTTCCCCATTGCATAAGTATTTGACCCATTTGCAGTAGCAAACAACGAAATTTTGAAAACAGTATAGCAAGGAAAGAAATTGCTCCAAATGGGCAACATCTCTCTTTGCCACAATGTTTTTTAACTCTTTTACTGTAGTTAAAATTTCATTATTTGAGATCATCCATATTTTGACTCATGTTTTAATGTTGGAAAGATGGGTCATATTACGATTCAAATGACAATAAAAAATGAAATTGACTTTTGGATTGCTGAAAACATGCATTTGAATTAAGCCTTACTAGAGGTGTCAATTCTTTAATCAAAATGGTTTGATATTAGCTTATCCCTTTACCACATATAGAGGCTTTCTGATGCCTCTGCAGCAGATGACTTTTGAAAATGTTTTGGCAATTAGAGAAATTGCTGATTATGAACAATTTCTCCATTTGCCACAATGTTTTTAAGAATTAAACTTTCATTTAAGGAATTTTTCCATAGTTTTTCAGGTATGTTTTCAAAGTTGTCTGCTACAGATTTGCTGTATGTAGGAAAGGGATATTACACAAAAATTGAACAGGATTTTTAAGGGAATTACAAAGAAATTTTAAAACCTACAAATTTTGAATGACTTTAGACATTGTACAAACTATATGACCATACATGTAATCACCACATATTTGATATGAAGACAATGTTGTGTTTTGGTTTCAAAATCAGATTTTCAATCCTCCTCAAATTTGTCAATAGGAATAAATTTTATGAAAGCCACACTCACATTTACTGCCAGTTTCTTTTTGATCTTCTCTCATATTACTTAGGAAAAAAACAGTTATTGGTATTCATGTATTACTTTTTTCTATCGCTAGACATGGGGAGCTTTTGCTTTTGAAGAAATAGTTTTTCTGTGCTTAAGAATGACACACTCTTTTGCAATGGCTCATTTAATGCTATTTTTAAATAGGCTTTTTTGATAGTTTAATTGGTACAATTATCTTCAAATACATGTACTAATAAAATATGATGGATATTATTTTAAAGAAATCAATTTTCAATGATCATCTGAAGAAAAAAAAGTAAAATCTAGCCAATCAGAGTTATAAATTTTATATTTCATACATACAAAATGCTTCATATGAGTAAGTCTCTTCGTTTTCCACAAAATGTTCAAAAATCATGACAATAATGTTTCAAAGGGTCACAAGTTTATGATCATGTTAACAATTTTCTTAGATTTTACCGCCTTTACAGAGTTTATCTTACATTAGGAATTGTTGTACGGAACAGCACAACATGAGTTCAACCTTTGCATTAATAGGTTATTTTTAAATTCGCCTGCTTTGAAAAATTCTGACATAAAATTGAACAACTATACTTTTAAAACTGTTTATAAAAAGCTCTTGGCAAATTTTTCTTTTCCCTCAATATTTGTAAAATCTGTCTACTTCAAGATATCTAAAGACCACCATATCAGTTACTGGTTTAACAGAAAACAATTTTATGAAATTTACATTTTTCTACCCATTTCTGTTGCATCATCGGAGGAAGGCTTCTAGAAGTCGCCTGTCACACAACAAAAAATATTACATTTATATATACTCAACACAAAATATAAAGTACTTATCATACTAGTTTTATGATATCACAATTTGTTAAACAGATATGTTTCACCCGATCGATCGAGTCACCTCTATGATTTTTTATGGAATTTTCAAAAGAAAGCCGAACTTACTGTTTTTAAACTGAAATGGTGTAAGTTGAAAAGATACGGAGACTGGAATGTTCTAAATAATAAATTAAGTCTTGAACTAGAACCTCATATGATCCCATCTCTGGGAAAAGGTCCAAGATGGCATTTCTGAATTGCGTAGGTTCATACCAGTCTGCTCAGTCTTATATAATCAGAATCCACACAAGTTGGCAGAATCTTTTGTGAGTGTAGATCTTGATTACACTATGGATGCACTCACAGTGGCTGATGTTGATCTAAATTGTCCACAAAAGCCAACAAAAATGACTTGTTTTTAAACTCCATGAGATAAACATGTCTTTTAAACAAGCGTCATTGAGGCAGTATCAATGGATAGAGTTTAATTAACATTTATAATTGAAAACAAGACAAGGAGTAAATTTCCTACAACAAATTTGCAGCCAACATCATTTGAATCATCTATGCAAATGTATGGAAAAACTCTATAAGTGCAATTGAGAACATTGGGGCAAAAGGAGAAATTGCTTGTCGTAAGCAATTTATTCTTTTTCAAAAAATGTTTTAAGAATTTGTCTGCAACAGAAGTTTCAAAATGTGTCTGCAAGTGGAAAAGGGTTTATATCAGCTGACAGTGGGAAAGGGTTTATATCAGATGACAGTGGGAAAGGGTTTATATCAGCTGACAGTGGGAAGGGTTTATATCAGCTGACAGTGGGAAAGGGTTTATATCAGCTGACAGTGGGAAACGGTTTATATCAGCTGACAGTGGGAAGGGTTTATATCAGCTGACAGTGGGAAAGGGTTTACATCAGCGGACAGTGGGAAAGGGTTTATATCAGCTGACAGTTGGAAAGGGTTTATATCAGCTGACAGTGGGAAAGGGTTTATATCAGATGACAGTGGGAAAGGGTTTATATCAGCTGACAGTGGGAAGGGTTTATATCAGCTGACAGTGGGAAAGGGTTTATATCAGCTGACAGTGGGAAACGGTTTATATCAGCTGACAGTGGGAAGGGTTTATATCAGCTGACAGTGGGAAAGGGTTTACATCAGCGGACAGTGGGAAAGGGTTTATATCAGCTGACAGTGGGAAAGGGTTTATATCAGCTGACAGTGGGAAGGGTTTATATCAGCTGACAGTGGGAAAGGGTTTACATCAGCGGACAGTGGGAAAGGGTTTACATCAGCTGACAGTGGAAAAGGGTTTACATCAGCTGACAGTGGGAAAGGGTTTATATCAGCTGACAGTGGGAAAGGGTTTATATAAGCTGACAGTGAGTAGGGTTTATATCAGCTGACAGTGGGAAAGGGTTTATATCAGCTGACAGTGGGAAAGGGTTTACATCAGCGGACAGTGGGAAAGGGTTTATATCAGCTGACAGTGGGAAAGGGTTTATATCAGCTGACAGTGGGAAAGGGTTTATATCAGCTGACAGTGGGAAAGGCTCAGACTGGCCTTTATTGATACATCTTCTTATCATAGCACTAATGAATTTCAGACAATTTAAACTATCAGTATAAACATTTATTAACCTCCTGTTTGACAGAATAGGCATATGTTCATGTGTTGGTTTTGACCCCTGCTTAATAGGCATATGTTCATGTGTTGGTTTTGACCCCCTGCTTAATAGGCATATGTTCATGTGTTGGTTTTGACCCCTGCTTAATAGGCATATGTTCATGTGTTGGTTTTGACCCCTGCTTAATAGGCATATGTTCATGTGTTGGTTTTGACCCCTGCTTAATGAAAACGTTTTGTGAAGACAGTCTTCAATGATTTGGGGGGGGGGGGGGCTTAACATATTTGCCTGGTCCGTCTGTGGCAACAAGTTAGCCTAACTTTTGATACAACCTATTGGCGTTCGTTTTCAGCATGTGTGTTTTTTGCGACATGAGCAGTAGCTAATGATACCGAAACTGTTGATATTGACCTTAAATTTGACCTACGTTTATAAAATTTTGTTGCCATCCAGGAGCATTGGTGTTTTACAAACAGTCTTCTTTCCATTGTGATGTTTGATATATCTTGAAAAAATATATTTGTCCACCTGACATTATCTAAATATGCAGTTGTTCCTTAACCCTTTCCCTCATATAGACGCTTTCTGATGCCTCTGCAGCAGACAGCTTTTTGAAAACATAGTGACAAAAGAAGAAATTGCACAAAACATGCAATTTCTCCTTTTGCCACAATGTTTTCCACTTTTGGTCATTGGTTATCTATTAAATTATGGAGAATTTTTATGTTTCAGACGACTTGAAAACATTGTGGGCAGAGGTGAAATTGCTCATGATCAACTTTGTTTAACAATTATGCTATCTTTTATGGAGATTTTTCAGGTTTTTGTTACCATTTTGTCAAAGTCGTCTGCTGCAAATTTGCTGTATTTTGGAAAGGGTTTAGGTAAATTGTTAGCTAAGCAGGTAGATAGGGCAGCATTAGTTGCTTCTGTCTTTGACATCCTGAATGTTATTCCAATATAACATATAACTCTATTAATGGCATGTCATCTTTTCTTCTTTTACAACCTTGTAGCATGAAACGCCACCAACTGCATTTAAGAAGTCGTCCTATACTAATTGCAAATAAAGGTTTTTTAGTAAAAGTCAACCAAACGTAATGACATCAAGAAATACTTAAAATGCAAAAAAGAGCTCTTGTAAAAAACTTCCTTTTCTGCTCTTTGTTATTACTTGTTCAATGTGCAAGTCTATTCTATGGCTCTTTTCAAAGGGAGATTCTTGTCCATTTACAGTATGAAACAGAATTGAGTCAAATTAGATGTTTTGTGTGCGGGTAGAGACACATTTGACTGTTCTATTGATCATCAGATAAGTAACTAGATTACTTTTTCATGCATTAATCCTTTCCCACATACAACAAATGTGCAGCAAACATCTTTTAATGAGTCCAGGAAAAAGTGTAAAAAAATCTCTATAAATGAAAGTATAATTATTTGATTGAGGTGAAAACATTGTGGCAAAGGGTGATTTGCTTATTACGAGCAATTTCTTCTTTTGCCACAATATTTTCAAAAGCTGTCTGCTAATCAGAGGTGTCAGGAAGCGTGAAAGTGTTAAAGAAGTAATAATTTCTTCTGTGACTTTGATAAATTCATTTTTACAGCGGCACAAGCTAAACAACATTATGCAGCCAAACTTTTGTAGTTGGCAAAAGAAATATATATTTGTTCCCCTGCAAACAAAGTTGCTGAACATTTTAATACAGTTTATGTAGCTGTCAAGACCAAATGCTCTGATCAAGTATAAGCTTTTAAGGTTTTTAGATCACCTAGAGCCAAAGGCTCAAGGTGAGCTATTCTGATCACTTTTTGTTTGTTGTCTGTCGTCAACTTTTAGCTTTAAACATCATCTCCTCCTAAACCACAGGACTAATTTCATCCAAACTTCACAGGAATGTTCCTTTGGTGGCCCTCTTTCAAAAGATTCAAATTCCATTGAGAACTTGCTGCGGCATCAGAAAGGGGGCAAAATGTCCAAACTTTAAAAATCTTCTCCTCTGAATCTGCATGTCAGATTCCAATATAGTTTGGTAGAAATGTTCCTTGGGTGACCCTCTACATAGATTGTACAAGGCATACTGTTTGGTTGAAAAACATGGCATTCAGGAGGCATCAGAAAAGGGGCAAAATTACAAAATTTGGAAATTCCATTTTTAGCTCACTTATGCACGAAGTGGAAGGTGAGCTATTGTGATCACATTTTGTCAGTTGTCCGTGCGTCGTCCGTTGTCAACATTTGTGCTTGTTAACACTACAGGCTACAATTTGCATCCAATCTTCATGAAAGTTTATCAGAACATTCATCTCCATCAAATCTTGTACAAGTTCGAAACTGGACCATATGAGGTCAAAATTAGGTCACTAGGTCAAATTGAAGGGAAATCTTGTTAACACTCTGGAGGCCACATTTTAAACTTGAGCATGTTGAAACTTTATCAGAATATTTGTATTGATGATATGTAAGTCAAGTTCGAACATGGGTCATCTTGGGTCAAAAACTAGGTCACTAGGTCAAATTGAAGGAAAATCTTGTTAACACTCTAGAGGCCGCAAATTTTGCTTCAGCAGTTTGAAATTTTGTCAGAATGTTTGTCTTAAAAATGTCTAGGTCAAGTTCTAATATATGTGTCATATTTGGTCAGAAACTAGGTCACTAGGCCAAATTGAAGAAAAATCTTGTTAACTCTGTAGAAGCCTCTTTTTTGGCTACAGCAGCTTGAAATTTGGTCAGAATGTTTATCTAAATGATATCTAGGCCAAGTTCGAATATGGGTCATGTCGGGTTAAAAACTAGGTCAAGGCCAAATTGAAGGAAAATCTTGTTTACACTTTGGATACTGCATTTTAAACTTGAGCATGATGAAACTTTATCAAAATGTTTGTCTTGATGATATGTAAGTCAAGTTCGAACATGGGTCATGTTGGGTCAAAAAGTAGGTCACTAGGTCAGGTTGAAGGAAAATTTTGTTAACACTCTAGAGGCCACATTTTTTGCTTCAAAAGTTTGAATGTTTGTCTTAAAGATATCTAGGTCAAGTTCGAATATTGGTCATATTGGATCAGAAACCAGGTCACTAGGCCAAATTGAAGGAAAATCTTGTTAACTCTGTAGAAGATGCATTTTTTGCTACAGTAGCTTGAAATTCAGTCAGAATGTTTGTCTGAATTATATCCAGGTTAAGTTTGAATATGTGTCATATTGGGTCAGAAATAAGATCATTAAAGGAAAATATTGTTCAATCTCCGGAGGCCTCATATCTAGTCAATGTTGGAATATAGGTCATATCAGGTAAAACATATAGATCACTAGGCCAAATGAAAGAAAATCTTGTTAACACTGGAGGTTGCATTCAGAATAATTGTCTTGATGTGTTTTGCAAATGCATTACATTGTTTAATTAAGGTAAGCGAACTAGGGCCATCATGGCCCTCTTGTTTTAAGTTCTTGTCTGATATTAAGGAAATTGAATAGGAATCTTACTTCAGTGATCCTCTACTTTATTTGTTCAAGCCGTATTGATTGCGCATGGTTACAAAATCATAGCAACCTCGCGTCATCACAAAAGGGGTAAATTTAACTTTTAGCTACAAATGACAACTCCTACCATTCCACTCGACCAATTTCAACATTTCTTCACAGGAATGATCTTTTGATGGTCCTCTTTCAGAATTGTTCAAAGACTTACATTCTGTGTAGAACTTTTGTTGCTGCAGCATCAGAGATTGAGAAAAATACCCAAACTTTAAAAACCTCCATCTCCATAATCCATTTGTCAGATTCCAAGATAATTTGGCAGAAATGTTCTTTGGGTGACTCTCTACAAAAACTGTTCAAGCCATATTGATTTCGTTGACAAACAGGGCAGCAAAGCAGCATCAGGAAAGGTGCAAAATGACAAAACTTTATAATTCCATTCTTATTCAAGTTCTTGTTAGATTTCAAGATACAGTTGTTTTTTACTGATAAACTATTTCTTTAACTGAGTGTCCACTCCTTGCAGTTTCATTTGAACTCCTGATCTGGTATAAGACTGATGTGTATTAAGTTGTTGTAAGGGTAACCAAATAAGGAATTGTTGATATGGCATGTTTCTATTGTAAGTTAAGGCCGTATTTATAAATAACCAAAATAAGATAAAATGTATATAGTGTGTCTCTATTGTCAAGTTGATCCAGCATATATCAATAAAAAGAAAAGCACATGTAAAAAATGCTGAACAAATTGTTTTTTCATTTCAAGACTGATGTGTTTTCTTGTTGTAATGAAACCCAAATAAGAAATTTTTAGATATGCCGTGTTTCTATTGTCAATTATATCCATATTCAATAACCGAACTAAGATAAAATATATAGTGTATTTCTATTGTGAAGTCGATCCCACATATAACAACAAAAAGAATGTAAAAAATGATGAACAATTTTGTATTCTTGTCGTATTGATACCCAAGAAGTTTTAGATATAACGTGTTTCTATTGTCAATTATATCCATATTCAATAACTCAAAAAGTTAAAATATTTATAGTGTGTTTCTATTGTCAATTATATCCATATTCAATAACTCAAAAATTTAATTTTTTATAGTGTGTTTCTATTGTCATGTTGATCCCACATGATAGCAACAACAACAAAAGTACATGTAGTTTCTATTGTTGGATGTACCCTCACCGACTGATCAATTCTATGTTATCCATTTGAACTTTTGTAATTCACTATATTTAGTTAATCATTGAATACATAATATTAAAAGGTTAAAAGGTGAGACAAGAATTAACTTGATCACATAACTTGCACTCCAGGAGTGACATAAAGCAGTGACATAAATATCATATGTAACTAGTTACATAAATAGCCGACTCACAGCACGTATGTGACGTCACTCCAGTGTGACGTCACTTTAAATGACAGCATATTCTTTACAATTGTTCTAAATTTATTAAAAATATTGTTTAAAGTGAATAAATCTCGATAAATGAAATGTTATAAGTGCCTTATTGCTAATTTTGTATAAAATCAAAAGGTTATTGATAAGGACTACTTTTTACAGTGGAAGTATGCATTAGAACCTCGGGGTGAACTTCAGTCACTGTTTATATGAGAACGAAGAAAGATCGTTTTAAAGATTGAAAACAATCTTTTTATGGTGTTATGTGATAAATAGAATCTTACATTCGTGCTTATTTTTTATTCGTTACTTGTTTTTATGAAACTCGTCGACTGAAACGAATATGACGCTCGGCTGTATTATTTCAGTTGACTCGTTTCATAAAAACAATAACAAATAAGCACTCATGTAAGATCCTCTATTTATCATTTTCATATTGTGAATAACTATGAATGCTCATAAATGAGTTGAAAATTACTTAAAACATTAAGAAAGGTAAAAATGTTTTGTAATTTTGTGGAAAATGTTATATTTTTCATGTTACAATATCATAGAAAAGAAGTGGGTTATTTCCTTAGTTATAAGATCATCCTAGTCGAAGGCTCAAGGTGATCTATTGGGATCACTCACAGTCTGTCACCCGTCCGTTCAAATCTTCCTCTCTGAGACTACAAGTCTGATGTCAAATAATTTCAAAGGAATATATTTTTTTGATCAAAGTGTTCAAAGATTTAAGTTGTACGTAGAACTGGTTGCTACTTCAACAGAAAGGGGGGGAAATACTAACTTTAACCCTTTCCCTAATATAAACGCTTTCTGACGCCTCTGCAGTAGACGGCTTTTTGAAAACATAGTGACAAAAGAAGAAATTGCACAAAACGTGGAGATTTTCTATGTTTTGACAAAATACGTTCAAAGTAGTCTGCTGCAGAATTGTCGTATGAGGGAAAGGGTTAAAATCTTTCTTATCTGAATCTGCTTGTCTGATTTCAAGATAATTTGGCAGGAATGTTCCTTGGTTTCCAAAAAAAATCAAGCGATATTGATTGGTTGAAAAACTTGGCTGCCAAGTGCATCAAAATATGGTGTCAAAGGACAAAGCTTTAAAATTCTTCTCCTTTGCTTGTCGGATTTCAACATAATTGTGCACAAAGTTGACCTTTTACAGAATTTGTTCAAGCCATTTTAATCAGTTGGAATAAAACGTAGTCACCTGGGAGATTTAGAAAAGGAGTGAAAAAACACATCTTAATACTTCTTAGATGACCCTAATTGGTTGGTTTAAAAAACATGGCTGCCAGGTGACAACAGAAAAGGGTTTCAGATTATTCTCTTCTGTAATCTGCTTGCCTTAGATTTTAAGATAATTTGGAAGACAAAAATAATCCCCGGCAAGACGGTCATGGTGGAGTGCTCTTGGGAAAGGCACATTTCCTAGCCTAGTACTGGTTTGTTTACCCAGGGATCATGAATCTGTGAACTGTCACCGCGATATAACTGAAATAATGTTGAAAGGTGCGTAAAATCCCAATAAAACAAACAAAACAAAAATAATCCCACTCAATTATCATTTGTTGTAAAGCATGGCCATCAGAGGCAGCATCAGAAAGCGATATCAAAACTTTCAGCTTTGTTTACAGTGTCTTTAGCTGATCCTTTCAGTTTCATTCAGACTTTTGATCAGAATTTACCAGATATTAACAGTTATACATTTGCTAATAATTCCATCACCCTGGCAGTCAATTTAGGCTAAACTTGGTCCTGACATGTTGGACTTTTCCTTTTTAAAGGACATAAACTAAAGCAAAAATCTGCAAATGCAGATTTGAGGATTAACCCTTTCCCACATACATCAATTTTGCAGCAGACAACTTACTTTAAAACATGTAGGCAAAAGTATAGAAAATCTCTAAATACAAAAGTATCATAATTACCGTAAATAGAGTTGAAAACATTTTGTCGTATTGAGCAATTTCTCCTCTTGCATCCATATTTTCAAAAGTTGTCTGCAGCAGATGCATCAGAAAGCGTCTGTTTGTGGGAAAACAATTAATGGTTTATAAGTATAATGAGGTCAATTTGCTAGTTTTAAAAACAAGGACCAAAACCTGAGATGAAAGGGGAAATTTATTTGATAAAAGGCTTAACAGATGGTAAATTAAGTAGAGTTCTGGTCATCATTATTAGGAAATAGGCCAATGTAGCTAATCGTATACCTTCATAGAAAGGATTTAGTTACGGTTGTTCAAATAAGTTGACGTAATTACAATAAGTATATATTATGGATTTGTATAAATTGATTACATATTAAACTGCAGGTCCTGTTTTGATAGCCAAGATGTCTATTCATTCAAACTGCTTTTCCTTTTTACAATTTTTTCCCATTTTTAATTTGAAATTGAAGAATTATTAAGTGTTATAAAGGCAAAAAAAACCATCACATTTCTGTATATAAGATTTGAAAAAAATATTCATTAAATTTAATATGATTTTAGTCAATTTCTCAATGGCAAAGAGAGAGTAACAGTTTATACATAGAATAGAAATGTCTGTACTCTTGATATCATTACTTTAATTGATTACTAAATATATAAAAAAAATTAGTCCACATTTTAGTCAATGGATAAAAAGTAAGGATGTGAAGTTTGTGAGCAGGATGGTAAAAAAGGTAAAACATTTGCCATTGTAAAACTGCTGTTATCTTAATGTTATCTAATTTTTCAATGAATGCTTGGTGATTATTCCCAGATTGCCAGATGGTATTGGGTTTCCACATCCCTTACTAAATGTTGCTCTAAATGCTCACTGGTTACATAGCTTTTTCATAGGTATTTAGCCTTAGCTTTACAAGGTGATTAAGGTTCAGATGTGAATTCAAATTCATTACTTTTGTTCGAATGATCAAACACAGAACTGTTACTGTGTTAGCAAAATGTCAATCTACAGTATAATCTCAAAATGGCACCAAAGCATCTTTGAAACAATTTTTTTCCTAGAAAGCTTCTTTGAATGCAAATAATATAATACTCCTCAAAGCAACAACATTTCTCTCATCAGCTTCCAGGGGCGTAGCTTGGCAATAATCAATGTGTAGGCCGTCTCATGAGAAAATCAACATTGTGGACTCTGTGTAAAGTATCGAACCGGATCAGTCTAAGCATGCCACACAGGCGTACCCGGATATACACTTTTCGCCTCCTGTGGATTTTCTGTTTCAGGAATCACTTCTCTATCTATCCCCCCCTTAGACTGAATGTGTTGGCCGGATCAGTCTGCGCGGACCATTTTTTCTGAAGTGATTGCACTGTATTACAATTTCATTGAAATCAGAATAAAATACTTTGCTGTGTGTTGGCCGGATCTGACAAGACCGTTTAAGAGGTCGTCTTGAATTGAGATATTTTGCAAAAGAACAGCTACAAATTGAAACAAATTAAATATTTCCAACTTAATCATTTCTTCAGCAGTAGACGAATTTTGAAAATATTGTTGAAAATGAAGAAATATATAGTTCATACTTTTTTCTACTTTGATAATCTTAACATTCACTGTCTTTTTTCCCCCTTAAATGTTTTATCCAAATTTGATGAAAGAAGTCTGCTGCAGGCTCCTTTAATGTCAAGAGGGACATGATAAAAATACAATGGGTTAATACTCAATATGTTTGACAAACATCTCTTGTTTATTTATATGGGTTATCTCCCCTTTCGCTACCTTTCGCTACCTATCAATTTTGTAGGCAACAATGTGATAGGCAGAAGCAAAGGTCAATCAAAGACAATCTCTAATAGGCAGTCATCAGATCTATCCAAGCATTTGCTACTGCTTTTAATTAGATTGCAATGCATTACTACCTGGCTACATGAATGTAATTGACAGGTGTACAGTGGTGTTGTCAGATCTTTTATACAATTAGAAATGTGTTGGAATGTTATGAAATGAAAGAAATGATTCATGACAAAAACAATTATATGTACAAATTGGACGAATTAATTTTGCCTACAAATGCATTTTTAAAACTACAGAAAATTGTCATACTTTTAGCCGTTGTTTTTGTTTGTATATAATTTGACAGACTAAGGTAGACACATTTTTAGCAAGCAATACAAACTAATACATTTAGAAATTGTACATGAATGAATATCACAATTTGCCCTATATTGAATTAATATTAGTGATTTTATCACCTTGAACATTAATGAGGTTTTTCCCATTTTCAGGAAATTCATAACTTGCTAGCATACAAAGTCATGCATAATGCTCATATCTTCAATGCAGGATTTGAAAGATGCAAACAAATATATATATTTACATATATAACAAGACATGATTAATGATTATTGTCTGTTACTTATAACTGACTTGTTTTTTGACAAACCCCACTTTCAAATATGCACTTGCATTTTGCAGCACTTGACTTTTGGATACATTGTAGCAAAAGGAGAAATTACTCATTATGAGTGAGCAGTTTTTCCTTTTGTCACAATGCTTTAAACCCTTTTTCCTATTTGCCTAAATGTTTTCAATGAAGATTTGTTGTATTTGGGAAAGGGTTAATAATACAATAGTTATTTGGACCACAAATACTTCATGTTTATCCAACTTGATTTTGAAATGCAGATAATCATAAAAGGATTTAGGACCAAAGTATGCTTTGAAACCCAAAGTTACAGCCCACAAACCTAATTACCCCAATTAAGCATGAAGTTTGATGTATAAATACTTATGTTCTGTTGTCAACTTAGTATAGCTTATTATTTTAGTTTGGTTTTTATTTCAAATATCCTTCTTGGTACTATATCTACAATGACCCTCTTGCTTATGACCTTGTTGTTAACCTACGGGTTAGTCTTTGGACAACTGTATGCAATTTTGGGTTTTAAATTATTTTCTTCGTCTATGTGAGGATCGAATCAACATTAAGACGTTATAACTATTAGATTAACAAATCAGAAACAACTCTTAAAAACCTTTTAGTTCCATGGACTTGTGTTTATTCAAAGCACAGAAATTTGGCCATTTCAACTTAAACTTATGTGACATCCTGTTTATTTATAAGCACAGCAATTTGGCCAATTCACCTTTAGGAGAGGAAAATTGGAGACTCATCTTTAAGTTTTGTGCTGATTATTAAGCACATAACTATGGCAACTGCACCTTAAACTTATGTGAGCTCCTGATTATTACTCACAGAAATTTGGCCAATTCACCTTAAACTTATGTGAACTACTGTTTATTAAGCACAGCCATTTGGCCAATTCACCTTAAACTTATGTGAGCTCCTGTTTATAAAGCACAGCAATTTGGCCAATTCACCTTAAACTTATGTGAACTACTGTTTATCAAGCACAGCAATTTGGCCAATTCACCTTAAACTTATGTGAGCTCCTGTTTATAAAGCACAGCAATTTGGCCAATTCACCTTAAACTTATGTGAACTACTGTTTATTAAGCACAGCAATTTGGCCAATTCACCATAAACTTATGTGAGCTCCTGTTTATAAAGCACAGCAATTTGGCCAATTCGCCTTAAACTTATGTGAGCTCCTGTTTATTTAGCACAGAAATTTGGCCAATTCATCTTAAACTTATGTGAGCTCCTGATTATTACTCACAGAAATTTGGCCAATTCACCTTAAACTTATGTGAACTACTGTTTATTAAGCACATAAATATGGCCATTTTACCTTTTATTTATGTAAGCTTCTGATTATTAGGAGAGGAAATATGGCAACTTCACCTTAAAGTTTTTAGAGCTCCTGATTATTAAGCACAGAAATATATTAGAACAAAATAGGAAGAGGAGCTAAATACTTCTCAATGCAACCATTTAAAATAAAAAATAATACAAGTCTATGTTTTATTACTGGAGATAATGCTTTTGATAATGTAACAATTATCAATATGTATTTATAGGTACAATTTGTTTTTGCTTGCCTCATCGAAACATGAAAAGAAACAGTGGTCATGTCATGAAATGTCAAATTGATCACGACTGTGAGATTGGTAGATGAGCATGCTTCCTTCTCCATATAAACATTCCAAATCCTTCAACACAAATTGCCTGTCTTATATACTGAAGATAATGCATTTGATATTGTAAACATTATCAATTTTTAGCTCTACTAGCCAAAGGCCAGAAGGGCTTATGTCGTGGCGATTCGTCCGTCGTCTGTGCGTCCGTCCGTCCGTAAACAATTTCTTGTTAACATGATACAGTCTTCAACCAAACTTATACAGTAGTTAGATATCCATGAGAGCTCGGTTCCTTTCGAAAACCAGCCAGATCCGCCCATGCATGACTGGATTATGGCCCTTGAAATGGTCAAAATTGCTATAAAAGAGCTTGTTAACACAATACAGTCTTCACTTTTGATTGTATCTCAACCAAACTTATACAGTACTTAGATATCCATGAGAGCTCGGTTCCTTTCGAAAACCAGCCACAGATCCGCCCATGCATGACTGGATTATGGCCCTTGAAATGGTCAAAATTGCTATAAAAGAGCTTAACATGATACAGTCCTTATTTTTGATTGTATCTCAATCAAACTTATACAGTAGTTAGATATCCATGAGAGTTTGGTTCATTTCTAAAAAACTTTTCAAAATTGCTATAATACAGCTTGTGAACACAATAGAGCTTCCATTTACTATCTGATCTTCACCAAACTTAGATGGTATTTGAATATTGATGACATATTGGTTCCTTTTGAAACAAGCCAGATCAATGCCAGTAGAGCATAGGCCCTCATGGGCCTCTTGTTATTTATATATTTCAGTTTTACTCTAGCTTTGTTTATTTTTGTTGGGTTCTGATATAACATTCATAATAGTCCTGTTTATTTTGCCTGCCAATGGTGCCTGCAAGCTGTTTTCTTTCATACTAATCATGGACTGATAAGAACCTATATAACCAATCCTGATAACCTAGTGCTTTAATGCACCTGCTTCTGGAGAGGGGAGTCGAAGGTTCAATTTCCAGTGGCAACAGTGGGGTCTATTCTGATATGGTCGGTTGGTGTCAACCACCAGCTAGTTAAATAATGGTCTTAAATGTTTCTGCCTGCCTGGTGCTTGGCAAAAAAAATAAGATTTGATAAGTAAACAAACTAAGGTGTCTCATAATCCCAGCCAAGTCAGAAACTGGGTCAGTTTATTAAAAAAACTAGGTCACTTATCATTCAATTTTTGAAAAACCTTGTGAACAAACTAGAAGCCACTGTTTTTCATCAAATCTTCCTGAGAATCATTCATTTGGTCAAATTGTGTCAAAACTAAGTCACAAAGTCTAAATTGAGTAAATAACCAAATCTTCATACAAGTTCATCTAAACATTTATCTCACCAAAAATCATTCAAATTTGAACACAGGATCCCAAAATATCAAACACTAGCTAAGTAGGTTAATTGAACCTTAAGCAAAACCTTTTGAACACTTTTAGAGGACACATTTTTCATACAATCTTCATGAAAATCAACAGTGTAACATTCATTATCATGGAATCTTGGTCAAGGTCGAAACTGTATCTTGTAGTGTCAAACTTTAGATAAACTTTGTGAACACATTTTCCATCCATTCTTCATGAAAATCATTGGTACATTCATTATCATGAATTGTTGGTAAAGGTTGGTACTGGTTCACTTGAGGTCATAAAGTTGTTCACTAGGGTATCAAATCAAATCACATCATTAGAATAAACTTGTGAAAAACCTAAATTTGATTTTCATCCCACCGTCATGAAAGTTCATCAGACTTTTCATTTTCATAAAATCTTGTTTGTATTTAAAACTGGATAAAATGGGGTCAAAGCGTAGATAGAAGTTGTTCAAATTTGGGAAAACCTTGTCAATGCAAATAAATCAATTAAATTTGACAACAGAAATTAATTACATCTTCTTGGTCTTAGAGAAAACAATGCCTCCATTGCTTAAATGACTTTTTTTGAAAACATATTTTGATTTTGACAAGTGGTGCCTGTCATTATGTTTGTATTTGAAAGCTTGACAGACAAACGGACGGACAATGGATAAGTGATCCCTGTGTCTCCCTGCCATGGCAGTTGACACAAAAATGTGGCTTGTTTAAAAAATGAACTAAACAATTACTGTAAAAACTTTGCGTTTATCAACATTATGTCAATTATTTCTTCAAAGACTTCAATTCTAAACCTAACTATTGTACCAGGAAACCTTTCAACCCAATGGTATCCACTTTCTTGATATCTTTTAAACCATGTGACAACATTTCTAGAAAAAAAATACTTTAAATTAAATCTGCAGCAGAAGACTGAGAACATCAAGACAGAAATATAAAAACGGTGTTCAAGGGAATATTATTATTATTGAATAAAGTTGAAAAAATTATGGCAAAAGTCTTCTGCATATGGAAAAAGGGGTTACTCTTACATCTGATCTCCCACAAATAGATGAAAACATTTAATGAATAAGTGGACTGGTGAGCATTTAACTCACCATGGCAATGTAACATTCATTTTAAAAAAAAATCAAATCTTGCAGAACCAGATATTGATGCATGGGTCAGAAAACGGGTGGAAGACAGTGGTGCAGGGGTAAAGCGTAGCTATAGGCCTCTCATACCAAAGATCCCGTGGTCGAGTCCTGTGATGAGCGGGTTCTGACTTTGGGATTTTTCCACACAAACGGAGTACTGGTTAAGTCTCCAGGAAGCAGACATCAAGCGGGATTAATATAAGCTGAAAGCTTGTTTCACATTTGATCTAAAATGAATACTTTTACACTTAAATTGGTGAAAGGAAACACTGATTTTTTTTATCAGTCAGATATCCTATAGCCCTTTCCAACATATAAACATGCAATCTGACATGACTGCAGCAGGCATCTTTTAAAAACATTGTGACAAAAGGTGAAATTTCTCATCATTATGAATGAGCAATTTCTCCTTTTGCCACAATGTTTTCCGAACTATTCTTTAATTATACTCTGATTTATAGAAAATTCCATATTTCTGCCTAGATGTTTGAAAAGTTGTCTGCTGTTTATTTATGTATGCATAAAAGTGTTAACCCTTTCCCCCATACAACAAATTCCTATGACTATATATAAAAGTTGTGGCAAAAGGAGAAAATGCTCATTTTGTGCAATTTCTTCTTTTGTCACTTGTTTTCAAAAGCCGTCTGCTGCAGAGGCGTCAGAAAGTGTCTATATGAGGGGAAAGGTTAATGTGCAGATGGATCAACTCTGAAAATGGAGATAGAACTCGAAAAAAAAAAATTCTGTTATAACCCTTTCCCACATACAGACACGTTTTGACACCTCTGCAGCAGTTGACTTTTTAAAACATTGTGTCATGATGAGCAATTTTACCTTTGCTCACAATGTTTTCAACTCAATTCAATAATTAAAGTTAAATTTATTCAGATCTTCAATACTTGTAATAAGATATCTGATGCAGATTTGATGTTTGTTGGAAGAAAGGGTTTAACCCTTTCCCTCATATAGACGCCTCTGCAGCAGACGGCTATTTGAAAACATAGTGACAAAAGAAGAAATTGCACAAAACGTGCAAATTTCTCCTTTTGCCACAATGTTTTCCACTTTTAGTCATAGGTTATCCATTCAATTCAAGAGATTTTCCATCTTTTGACAAAATATGTTCAAAGTTGTCTGATGCAGAATTGTCATATGAGGGAAAGGGTTAACTCCGTTCTATTTGGATAGAAAGTTCTTTTGGCGAGAGTTAGAATGATGAAACATGAATTTTATGCATTCCCTATCAGAACCAACAATGATTTTATAAATTTGTCTGGCCACAGAGACAACAGTTACCGTGACTGAAGCCTCATTTCTCTTCCAACAATGGACTGACATTGTATCTTGGTAGCCAGTTGTCTGGGAGAATTCTTGTGTGGAGTAATTGTGCAAGATAGCCAGAAAACACATTGTCACATATATTACTTGAATATTGTTGAAAATGGTGTTAGCTTAAATCAATCAATACATACATTTGTATGCATCAAATGCATCAAAAGTAGATTCTACAAGTGGAGAGGAAATTAATTGAGCAGAAGGATTTGTAAATTCACTTAATTAAGGAGTATCATATTGAAAGGGAAACTCAAACATTTATCAAAATGAAGAGGCCATAAAAACATTGTAAATTCAATATGCCAAAGTTTATGTACCTAGAAGTGTTTCACTTCGTATTTCTTCTAAATCTAAATTTAATAAGTCAAAGTATATACCTAGAAGTTGCACTTAAGTATTTCTGCTAAATATAATTGTGAGTCATTCAATTTTCAATATTTAGGTTAATATTATCTTATTTGTGTAACAAGACTGCTTAAACAATTTCAGTGGTTGTAAAATTCTTAAATCAGTTGAATGTAGGGGCTTTTAACCCTTTCCCTCATTTAGACGCTTTCTGACGCCTCTGCAGCAGACGGCCTTTTGAAAACATAGTGACAAAAGAAGAAATTGCACAAAACGTGCAATTTCTCCTTTGGCCACAATGTTTTCCACTTTTTGTCATAGGTTATCCATTCAATTATAGAGATTTTCTATGTTTTGACAAAATACGTTAAAAGTCGTCTGCTGCAGAATTGTCGTATGAGGGAAAGGGTTAAGAGCTGCTAAGGAGGGAGGTATAAATTTCGATTTTTCGACCAAAACTTAACTTGTAGCTTTAATTCATTCATCAATCATTTACCATTTCTTCCATAGACTCGAATTGTACAGTACTATTTGTGCATGTGATAACTAGTAAAAATTTGCAAGAATAGGAGAAATAATTAATTATAAATATTTATTTGCAATTTCCTTAATTTGTCCTCTTCCAAAAGTATCACTATAAATTGCTTCCTTCAATTGTTCAGAATTGTTTAGAGATGTTTTTAAATATGAAGATTGGTAGAACTTGTATCAACTTAAGTGAATGTTTGAAACCAAAGCCTGCATAAAAACAATAACAAACAATGGTCTTGTAGCTCAAACTCTTTCAACGCCAATGGCAATATTGAGGTTTTTACAAATAATATAGATTCAGGTGAGTCCGCTCCAGCTGTCTCACCTGAAATCAGTATTGTTTGCCTTTTAGTTATCAAAATGTTTCAAAACTCTTATTAAATGGAAAACATTTAAATAAAAGAGTCTATTTTGAGGAACTCGGCACTGAAAGACTTAAAGAAAAGTCTATTATTGAAAAGAGTAGAATACATTGTGGCAAAAGGTGAAATTGATCCTCATCAGCAATTTCTCCTTGCAAATGTCATCCGTTGTTGAGGAGACAAAATGTTTCTGTAAGTGGGAAAGGGTTAATCTGCAAGGTTGTACTGTACAACCATTTGGCCAAATCTGTTTGTATATATGAGCCATATCTGGAGATTCAGGGTCTAATGGAGTCACAGGTTTGACATCATTTAACCCTTTCCCACATACAGACTTTTGTTAACATGAAGGAAATGAATATATTGCTCATGATGAGCATTTTCTCCATTTGCCACAACGAATGTTTTCAACTCCGTAAAATGGTTGGGCTATTATACTTCTAGATTTTTCATTGGAAGACGCACTAAGGTCTATAAATAGTGTAGGCTGACACAAAAGTTCTAGTGAGACTGGTTGCAGAGGCAACAAGACCACTGATCGCCAGTCATGGCTCATATTTGCATGCAGACATCTAAGAGTTTGTGTGTGTCCACAGACATAAGATGCAAGGAGATGAAAATACATGAATAATCAAATTCATGTTATGAACAAATGAAAGCAACATTTATAGATACTAAACAATTAAAGATAATTGATCAGGAGAAATTGATGATATGCATTCACTAAGATTATTATTTTTCATAGTTGACAAATCTACTGAAGAAGACTTTGAAAATCAAGGCATTTTTATTAAAAATCTTTAAATGAAAGTATAATTACGGAATGTAGTTAGAAATGTTGTGTCAAAGGCATCAGAAAAGGGTACATTAGTAACCTTTGACAATTCTGTGCAAGATTTTGTTTTTATGTTGTTTGAACATGCATAATTTTATTTAAGATGGCTTTGTTTTCTCTATGTCATTCTAATTATTGCTCTATTACTCTATTCACCAATTTTTTCATAAAATTGGATTTTTGCACATTATTCATTTTGAAAATATTGCAAGGAAAAGAGTAGCTAAATTCAACATGAGAGCATCAAGTTCAATGATGGAAAGAATTGGTATATGGTATTCAGGTCTTCTAAACTTTGCCGCACTGCTGCTTTGGACATATTTTACAAATTTGTTGCAAAGTGACCAAAATACAAGTACCAATTTTTATTGAATTATATGTATATGTTGAGTTACTCTAGAGAAGATTTGTACTTTTGGACAACTTTGGTGGGTGTATGAAAAGGGGCATAAAGAGAAAACAATGCAAATTTTGTTAATGTAAGAACATTGCATTTATTGCTTTGAATGTCTGTTTATTGTAAATTCTTTTGTTCTTTTACAAAATAGCTATTGTTAAATAGCATGCCATCTTGCTCAGTTATGCATGGTCATTTAAATGTCTTTCTTTGGATTTAAAATTTGCCCCAAGGTGACAATTGGGATTTTAATTATTGCCTCAAATTAAAACTCAACTTCTAAGTGTAGGTTTGATTGTCCAAAATATTTATTGAGGCCAGTCTAAAACTGGTGACCTAAGTATATTACCAAGTAAAACAAGAACCTGCCATTCAATTATTACAGCTCTTGTATTACCCCCACCCTATATTTAAGTCAGATACGTGTAACTCAATCAATATAAATTGTTTTACCCTGCATAAAAAAAAAATATATAATTGTGAATACAATGTATTACAATATTTTATCCTGGTGAATGACTATAAAGTCATGGCATCAGGATAACGTTAAATGTGTCTGTCAACAGTTAAAGTAACGGCTGTGACATTCATTGTTTGACTGTGGCAATATTATGCTCATGAAGATTGTTGTGTGGAGTAACTGGTTACTAAGAGAAGAAAGCCAGTACAGGAACCGCATGAATAGTACTGATGGTACAATTTAATCAGGCAGCGGTATAAGTTACATAATGAGGGATGATTTTGTGGGTTTGCATTCTTCTTCAAATAAAAAGGAATCTGTGGTTGAGTGGTTAGCGTCAGGGATTTGAAACCAGGTGTCCTGGGTTCGATCCCCAGTCGCGGCACGATGGTCATGGTGGAGTGCTCTTGGGCAAGGCACGTTTTCTAGCCTAGTACTGGTTTGTTTACCCAGGGATCATGAATAAGTGAACTGTCGCCGTGATAAAACTGAAATAATGTTGAAAGCGGCGTAAAAACCCAATAAAACCAAATCTTCAGAATAAAGGCTTTAAATAAAATCAGTTTGATTAGAACAACTGATGATTACGGGTGACATAAGTTCCATCCCCAATTCATAATGTTTAGATAAACAAATGCATTGTACTCCTAGGGCAATATTTTTATACCAAAGAAAGACTAGTTTGTATATGCTATATATGTTGATAGTTATTCACATTTCAGTTCATGCTAGTATATTGTGTTATGTATAAGTTAATTAATTTGAGTTTAATTCATTTTTGTTTTGTTTCTTTTTTCTTTCACTTCACTTTTACAGAGCGATCCAAAGAAAGCTGAGAATTTCGACAAGATGTTCACTCGATCGGCCTTCAAATTGACTCCAACAGACAGCCTTGTTATAATGAACATAGATGAGAGTGCCTTTCAGAATTTCTCATATTGCAATCCTTATTACACCCCTTTACCCAATCGCCGCTCATCCTCGTTTAATCAACTTTAGACCTAATACGGGTTGAGAACACAAACATTGCAACTGATAAAACAGCTATGTCATTAGTAATTATATTTAGGGGGGGGGGGGGGGGTGTCATCGTTCCTGTCTATTCAAACTCTGTTGTTGGCATGTTTGAAAAATATTGTGGAAAAGAAAAATGATCAAGGAGTAAAAATATGGTATTCATAACATCAACTATGCCATGTCAAAATTTAAAGAACATCAGCTGTAAAGATTGGAAAATCTTCGTAAACATATTTGTTTTTGGTAACAAAATAAATAAGACAGCTATCGATTTTTTGTTAATGCCACAAAAAGTTTTCAATTGTGCTTTTCTACAGCTGTTTTATGATAGACAAGGAATACTTATGTAGTCTCAAGTTCTTTGGAAAAGTGAGGTGAAATCTGAAAGTTGTTCATGTTTGGATTCTTTCAAGTCAAAACATGTTGTATTGCAACTGGTATGATGTCAATGAGAAATTGCCATCTCGCCAATTTTTGGGGGATTTGTGAAAGACATATTGAAAGAACATTTCAAACCATGAAAAAGTGTTAAACAATCTTCATAGGGATGTTTAAAAATACATAAAGCATATATAATTATATATAACTTTTGTTACTCTGTCATTTGCCTTTTAACCTTTTTCTTAATTAATGTATAATTAAATATTGAAGAATGGAGAGATGCTGATATTTGTACTGTTGATTTTTTTTAAAATCTATTTTATTGTTCTTTAAATTTCCAAAATACCTACAGCTTTATTTTTCCTTACCAATTACAGCTATTAGACAGATTTATTAGTGTCTAGTTTCCTTCCCATTGTATCCAAATAGTTTGTATATTATAATTGTTTGATTTCAACTTTTTTGTATGAATAAAATAAAATATTAATCAGTAGAAAGCATTAAAGTATTTGTTCCAAAGTATTCTTTAATATATATCTTGTTGTGGGAAAACTTAACCCTTTCCCACCTATAGACGCTTTCTGACGCCTCTGCAGCAGAGGTCTTTTTGAAAAAGTTGTGACCAAAAGAATAAATTGCTCAAAATGAGCAATTTCTCCTTTTGCCACAATGTTTTTCACTTTTAGTCATAGGTAATCCATTCAATTATAGAGATTTTCTATTTTTTGACAAAATCTGTTCAAAGTCGTCTGCAGCAGAGGGAAAGGGTTAATGTGTTTTTAAAAAATGGTCATCAGTTGAACTAATTACCGGGAAAGCATCTGAATCACAATGGTCATTGGTTGCAATCAAAATACATGTTCTATTAAATGATCTAAATTCAACCTGAAATAGAGTTAACATTATATTTTTTGTAGTGCTATATCTTCCACTTGTTATTTTATCATTTATCTGTATAAATGCATACATTTCAATGAAAATAATTAAAAGCTAGATTCTGGTTTGTAGAAGTGTGGCACACAATAGGTGTGCTATTTAAGTCAATTTCAGATAGTTGAAGTGCATAGTAAATACCAACTTGATACATAATCATATCAAATGAAGGCTTGCATTTTGGTTATTTATCTTTTCTTGTAAAAAAACCCACATAAAACATTTTGATGATGCGATATTTGGGGACATTGACTGGTTATCTGCCACTATTTTTCTCCATGGCACTCCTATGTTTTTCATTGACTCAATTATCACTTTTAAGATATAACTGATCTCTTCCATCCTGCTGTTTAAAAAACAACCGAAAACATACCAGAGATTGTTTCATAAAGGTGAGATGTGCACATGCACAGAGGGCAATCACTTTTCATGGTCAATAGTCAAAAGCGCGGGCATTTTGGGATTATGCGATTACTTGACTAGTAATTGTTGCAATACTGCCTAAGTTCATAAATCGTTGTATATGCATAGAGAACAATGAAGAGATTAAATACATTATCATGTTTATGCTCCCTGGAATTGAAGATTCCTGGTCACACAGGAAAGATATTTCAAAACCGCTTACCATAAATACTCGGTTATAAGACACGTTTTTTTTTTACCTTCAAAATCGAAAGTGAAGTGAGGGTAGCGTCTTATATGCGGGTCAATCAAAATTTCAGAAAAAGAAATACTCATTGAGGTACCTATCATCAAAAGCTGTGCAGACCTTTAACATAAACCTTAAAATCATTAACACTATCCACAACAACTCCATGTTTTATTGTTTTTTTTAACTTAATGTTAGCTCACCTGAGCAAAAAGTGCTCACGGTGATCTATTGTGATCCCCTTTTGTTCGCTGGTCATGCGTTGTCAACCATTGCCTTGTTAACACTCTACATTTTTTTTGTATACGGTTGGTATAACTCAGGTGAGCAATCCATGGCTATCTTCTTTGTTAAAGAGGCTACATGTTATATCCCTTTTAAAAGTGTTGACTATTTGGAATATATCTTACAGTATTCAAACATTTAGAAATTAAATCCCAAAGATCACCAGGAAGGTCTCACTAAAGTAAAATAATTAATGATTGCAAGGGTACTAGTGTATACCAAAACACATCAAAAAATTACTAGGAATGCCAATGTGATCAAACTAATCAATGGCCATTTGATTGCTACACAAGTAGTAGTAAGAAATAAAATATATAGATCACAGTAATGGTCGGAGCTTGGTATACCATTTGATAGGGGTTGTTAGACGAGCCAAACATAACATTATTATACCCCAGATACATAGTATATGGGGGCTATATAGGAGTCACGCTTGACGGTCGGTTGGTTTGTCGGTCCGTTGGTCTGTGGACATTTCTTGTGAACACTATTTCTCAGCAACCCTTAGTCAGAATTCAATATTCCAAGCCTTGTATATTGTTGGCGTGTTTTACTGGAATTATTTTTAAACGAGTTATGGCCCCTTGAATTGCTCATACATATGTATATTGTTTGGCACCAGCTGGGGGTATTCATCACCTTCAGTGATATTTCTAGTTTGAATTTATAAAGTAAAACAAGTCAAGGCTTATTATGATGACCAAAGTTATGCGAAGAAGAAGCAAGGTAAACTAGGATATCCAAAAAAAGATCAGCAAATATAACAAATACAATATTTCTTGTTTGCCGAGTTGAAAAAAATCAAAATCAATGATCCTTATGCTGACATAAGTTATGTACACAATTTAGGATCATCAGTAAAGCCAAAGTAAGTTTTAAGCATATCAAATTGGCATTAGGTTTTCCTAAGTTGATGCGAAAAACGCCAAGATTTGAACGAAGATAGATATAAAGAAAACTTAAATGTTACTAGTATGCCAAAACTTGTAATAATAAAAAAAAATTACTAGGTTAAGCAAATCAGAGGTCATTATTCTGACCGAAGTTAGTTAATCAAAAATTGGATCACTATGATAAAAGAAGACATATATGGCATTTAAAAGGATAATCCAAGTAATTTGAAAACAAACAAGAATATATCTGTTGCAAGGTTAAACACTTATCGATCGCTAGAGTAGCCAAATTTAGACATATGGATCAGAAATTTGGTAGATGGCCATCACCAGATTAAATCTCAAGACAATCATAAGAATATCGATAAGCTTTAAGATTCAGAATAGGACTAAGTCTACAATGAAAGGGATTTATTGTAAACTGTCTGAATATTTTCATTGCTTTTCACAATTGTAGGCTGCAGTGTTTCAGTTTTATCCCCGCGATAATTAGTCGCCGGGCAGAAGCCCGCGACTTCTATTTTTAATAGCTTTTCGGAAATCACATGGGAGGGCGGCTTATTATTAGAAAGAAACAAATCTAGATGATTTGAACATATTACAATTGTGGTTGTTTACGAACACTAATAAATGACACATCTAAAATGAAATAAATATTCCGATTTTTTAATGTTTGCAGTTTTTTTTATTTCACTCGCATTTAAGTTTTTTGTCTTATTTACGAAGACAAAAGTGGTCCCTTCAAGACGTGAACCAACACCCCCTAATGCAGACTCATATGTGTCATCATTGAGGTCAATTTCGGATTCTCCTTTTAATAGCAATTTTAACTTACTAAATGTTGTTTTCATGTTCAAAGAGATGTCTTGATTTGTGTAGAATTCATTTAATAATGTTAATCCATGAATATCTAAAGTAGGAACTGTTTCTAAGCTAAATATAGACCCTATTCTGTTGTGTAGTTTCGTGACCTTTAACATCGATTTTCGCGCATGCGCATTTCGATATGAAAAAGCGAGTGATATTATTTTATTTTAGACAAGTACAAGACGAATGTTTGACGCAAAGCGTCAAAGAGAAGCCGTTGTACATGTAGAAATAAGAAAAAAAGAACATTTTTAAATCCACAAACAATAGAACAATTTAAACTGTAGACGGTAATGCTGATATATTTCTCCTTTTGAAGACTTTTGTTTTCTTCAAATTACCTCCCTTTAAAGCAATACCAGGATATTTACCTTGTGATTCGAATAAGATTGACACACATTGAAATTATATGAATGAATACTATTATTTAAATAAGTAACAACAGCAAAATTAAATTTAAGCCAAGATAAATGTTTTCATTTCAACGTTCCTAATGTTTGAATAGACTAAGGAAAGTCAAGAATACATAAATAAATCAATGCAGTCTTTTCCGGCGACATTGATGCCTTGCATCAACTTTCTCTTGTAGTTATATATTAATGACCCCTAGGTGACATACTGGTAGTAGGCTAGGAAATTTACATCGGCCATAATGACCGTCACGATGGATTTCCAATATATTGGATCACAATTTGAAATAAATATAAAACATGACATTACGGAAGAAACCCGTTAAGGCAACTAGCATTATGAGCACACAGACATTGAACAATAATTAAATACTTTTAATTGGATCGATAGTATAGAGAATAGCAAAATAAAACACCATGTTCATATTTGAACGGTTATCTGCTTTTTGATATGTTTTACTCCTTTTATTTAGCTACCTGAGCACAAAGTGCTCTTGATTAGCTGTAAGGATCCTTGAATGTCCGTGGCGCAGATATTTGCTTTAAACGACACCTCCTCCTCCTCCTCCGAAACTGAGGGCCAATTTCAATATAACATCTAATGGTTGCCAGAGCTAATACAATGGACTTGTTATACTTACATCTTATCATCTGGTCCAGATTCATAATAATTATCCCCTGCCAACGGTGGAAGGGATATGTGTTTGTCCGTCCTTAACCATATATAATGCATGATCGGTACATGGGACACAGTGAGTTTCACTAAGATTGCCACAGGAACGAGTTATTTCCACTTTAACTTGCAATGTACATTGTATATGTACTGGAAGTCGTACTTACCTTGTGCAAACCCCTGAGGTCACACTTTACCTCTATTCGACATGAACAATTATCAGAATATTATACATCTACATTAAGTCTCGGTACACTGTCACGACGGGTCAAAAACCAGGTCACCTGAGGTGACTATATCAAATTTTAGAAAAACCTTGTGAATACTAGAGGCTTTTTATTTTTTATTTTTTTAAATCATCTTATGGTTTTATAAGAAGATTCATGTCAATCAAATATCAGTCAAGGTGGATAATGGGTCACGCAGGGTCAAAACTGAGGTCACATGGCCATCTGTTACAAATACTTTTCCAACAAATACAAATGGTCAGAATGTTCATCAAATCTACGTGAAATTTTATCCGATCAGTCACCACCATCAAATCTTGGTCAAGGTCGAAGCTAGATCATGTAGGATCACTGGGTTAAATTTTAGATAACCCTGTGAACAATGTAGAGGCTACATTTCAGCTGGGACTTCTAGTACGTACGTATTAGTAGTCCCAGATTTCAGTCAATTTTCCCTTAGGTTTATCAGAACATTGATTGTCATCAAATCTAGTACATGTTTCAAACTGGGTCACGTGGGGTAAAAAACAAGTTCGCGCGGTCAACTTATATAAAACGTGGCTACCAAACTGTCCTAAACCTCTACAATTAGTTTCACAATATTCCAGGGTCATTATAATTAGTTAAAGTATACAGGTGAACGATGCAGGACAATGCAGGACCATCATGTCCCTCTTGTTTTTGTTTGCATTTATATGTTTTGTACTAGTTGTTTTTCTAGGTGTTTCCTAAGTCTAAATCTTAATATTCTTCTTTGTACATAATACGATTACATCTTTTCCTTATATATTTTAATCAGAGCAATTTTCAGACGAAGCGGTTGTAGTGTTTGATGTCAGGTCTCCTATTCGTTTATCGATTTTGAAACTGTAACAAAATGTACCGATTGCAATATATTTTGATACACAATTAGTCCCCATTTGTGTCTTTAGTCACCCTTTTCGTGCAACGAAATGCTCAAGAATATATGGAAAAATGGATTTCGCTCCAATTTATTATTTTATCCATGGAGGACATCTAAAGTACATATTATAAATGTTTTTAGTAAGCAATGTTTCGACTTTTGAGCCTATTTATCTCATTAGGGTTTTTGGAGCCATTCATGTTTGAATTATCTGCAGGCGAGACAGAATTCGTTACAAATGTGTTTGCAAGTGGACATAACCGTTATATAAAATAGCAAATTACTATTTTTGAATTAATCATAATTATACAGTTATACAATCAACACAAATATACACGTTAACCATATCCCTCTTTCTCACCCATTGTGTTTGTTGGGACTCGGCACAACATACCTACTTTTAAATTACATGTTCCGTTGTTTTTTTTAAATTATAATCTTTTAGTAAATATCATTTAAACAATCAACATTTTATCAACATTTTATACATATGCATATTCAGTAGAAAAGCCCTTTTCTTTACAATGCTCAATGTTCAAATAAAAGCACATTTATTTACATCACATTTTAATGTTCTTTGTTTCCTTGCATTTACCAGGAACGCAGATAAGGTCTTACCTACGTCCATGCGTGTATATATTAAACATGAGCGATTGTTTAGCAAGCAACTGTTTTCAAAAGAAAGACGTTAACTGAAAAGTCACCTTTTGCATGTTCAACACTTGTCAAAATAGGTAGACTTGTTACCTTCGTGTAAGTTCGTATAACCTAGTTTAGCTCTATGTATACTAACTCATAAAGGTACCATGTCTACCTATTTTCGAGAGCAAAGGACCGATTGATGATGTGTTTGTCAGAGCTCTAGATAAGGGGCATTTTTCATGTTCTAAACTTCTTATTTGACATAAAAACCCTATGTTGTGGGTACTCATTGAGACGATTATTTTGAGTACCCACAGCACAACATAGGATTTGGTTGAGTAACAAGAGAAATATTGTTGGGAAAAGACCTCAGCTAGTCCTCTGGCTTGTCTGTGGTCATTAAATCATCACAATATTACACTTCTAAAATAAACTCCTAGGATAAGGGAAAAGTGCTGGCTCGAAAAGTCGTTGAAGCTGTATAACTTTGGTTTATATATTAGGAAGCCACGAGGTTAGTGCCATTCACATGTAATAGAACAAATACATTGGGGCCTCCACGCCGCAGTACTAGTTTCCAATGAATTTTACTATACTTCTTCTTTTTTTCTCCTTTTTTAATCATCTTTTATTACTTGAAAGGGTGTGTTGTTGATACTGTTAATACGATGTACGACTGTTTCTTATTATATTTAAATAAATCAGTTAAACCTCACAAATTGGCGTTTCCTTTCTGTTTATGTATACTCATGGTTTACCTATTACGTGGCTGTTAATTTACTGTAGCCCCGGGCAAACACAGCTGATCAGCAATGCAATGATGATGTTTTAAAATAGTTATGCTACACAGTTATTTCGACAGAAATGAGAGAGAATCACATTAAAAGAAATTAGATCTACGGTACACTAATCGAATCGAGTTAAAAACTTGTTGCAATGTTGACAATGTTTATCGTTTCATTAATTATGAATAATACATAATACAAACACAATGACAAAACGGAATCTGCCATTTGAAGCTTATTTAACTGTAATATGTAAATTATGACCAAGATTAATTCTACAGTTTCATGCAATTTAATCTTGATGTACATTTATCATAAACAATTAGCACAATGCTCCAATGAGATAAGGGTATTTCGAGGTTATTATAAAGTCTGATCTACATATCGAGGGCTTGGCGTGAAACAGTTGTAACTAAAAACCTATTTTGAAAAACCTTGTTTAGGGGCAATTTTTACCCCTTTGTAAACAATGCAAATTTAGATGCCATTGCTCAGAACGAGCAATGGCACCTAAATTTCCATTGTTTACCAAGAAAAATGAGTTAACGCTTATAAAGACTTTATGGCAAGGTGATAAACCTTGGTAAAAAAAATAGCAATTTTAGTTACAACCGTTTCACACCAAGCCCTCGATATGCATTTAAAAGAAAGCTTAGATGAAAGCATGTATCTTAACTGATCCAGGAAGACTATTAGCAATGGCCATGTCATTACGCCTCGGCATAAGTGTAAGGAAATAAACTCACACTCGTAATATATAACATCAAGATAACCTTGAAATATCAGTATTAGTCTGTTGGATTATACTTTGTTAATAAAATATAATATTGACAATGAGCGGTTGAGTCCCGGTTATTACTCAGCAAAACAACCGTTAACCCCTTCCCTCATACGACAATTCTGCAGCAGACGACTTTGAACATACTTTGTCAAAAATTAGAAAATCTCTATAATTGAATGGATAACCTATGACTAAAAGTGGAAAACATTGTGGCAAAAGGAGAAATTTTTCGTTTTGAGCAATTTCTTCTTTTGTCACTATGTTTTCAAAAAGCCGTCTGCTGCAGAGGCGTCAGAAAGCGTCTATATGAGGGAAAGGGTTAAGTAACCTGTTGCATTCAATCAAAGTGCACACTACACTTTCACCTGAATAATGTCCTTAAGATAATCCATGTCTCAAAATGGAGGGTATGGATGCCCATGGATATTCTTTGAGAATTGGGTATTGTGCTAAATTTAGTAGAAACAATTATGAAACGATCAACATTTACACAATGTTGGCACTTTAAACTCGAAAATGTCCATGGAATAGCACAGGGTGGACTGGACGCACACATCATCAGGTTTAACCCGGGATAGCACAGGGTGGTCGCACACATCATCCGGTTTAACCCGGGATAGCACAGGGTGGTCGCACACATCATCAGGTTTAACCCGGGATCATTGGAACTAAAGGCCGACCCTTTTCCTCAGCACAGTCCAGAGAGTCATTAATTATTAAAATGTATCCCTTCTAAGAACTCTGCCGTTAAACCATTTCGCATACTAAACATAAATTCACCAGGCGAGTTTGAAAACATCTTGGAAATACTATTGGGAATATTTATTAATTAATTATATAGTCGTATGTTTATGATGCGTTAAAAGTCATCTGCAAAATGGGAAAGTGTTTTGAACATTACAGAAGAAATTGGGCAAAGCTTATCGGCTCGGACAGACTATTCGTTCACTTTGAGCAGCTTGCACAATTAACCATCGAAATGATTCATAGATCTGATATGCTAATTAGATGCAGTATTTTAGTCAATAAAAACATGATATGTTCTGTTCGGTGCATTCGATTGTCGAACGTTTTTTCTGCATCACAAACAAAAGCCATGTGATACATGAGAACCCTTAAGTTTTCAACGATTAGTTTTTGGTTTGTTTGTGATGCATGAAGATGGCCGGGATTTAAAATACGACCTCGGATCTACGAATAAGTATAATGCTCCATGTAAAACGAACCATACGACATTTACATCCTGTTTTGAACCAGATCAACCTACACGAATGCAGTTTGATCTCGGTCTGCATTTGTTCGCCAATTAGCCACACAAGCTTTCTGGAATCGTCTAGCAAACATTTACCTTCCGTATCCGGTTGCAGGTATGCGCAGGAACATATGTACTGGTCACAAATACAAATACTCTCCGAAAATCAACCTTAAGGCTTTCCCTCATATGACAATTCTGCAGCAGACGACTTTGAACGTATTTTGTCAAAAAATAGAAAATCACCTATTACAAAAAAAAGACGTTTTGTGCAATTTCTTCTTTTGTCACTATATTTTCAAAAAGGCGTCAGAAAGCATCTATATGAGGGAAAGGGTTAAGGCTTTCTCGCATACAGACGTTTTCTGATGCCTTTGCAGCAGTCGACTTTTTAAAACGTTGTGACAAAATGAGAAATTGCTTAAAACAAGCAATTTTTCCTTTTGCCACAATGTTTTCAACTCTATCCAGCTATTAAACGATCATTTTTCAGTAGAGATTTTCCATACTTTTGCCTAGACGTTTTCAAAGTCGTTTGCTGCAGATTTATGGTATGTGGGAAATGGGGGTTAAGTTGGGTTTTTCCCATCAGTGTAGAGCCAGATCAAACTTACACATCCGCCACGGTGACATCCGTGTAGTTCGCCAATTAGCCACAAGAAACTTCTGACATACACTGTCTATATGGATACGATAACATGGCTACGCATCCCATACCTCGGTGTACATTTGTAATAATAACGCCAAGGTTGGTCGTCTAGACCACCGCTCATTTGCTTCTCTTGAGTTTATCATAGCTCTAGATATGAGGCGTTTTTGACCCTCTAACCCTATGCTGTGGGTACTCAAAAGAATCGTCTCAATGAGACGTTTCTGTTGAGTACCCACAACATAGGATTTGCTTGGATTATAAGAGAGATATTGTTGGGAAAACAGCTGTTTACCCCCTCCTTATCTGGACCCCTGAATTGCATTATAAAGCACAGCAGTCAATTCCACGATCTTTCTATAGTATTGATATAATCATTTTGTGAATATAATATTAATGACTGCGAACTGATTAGTTGGGTTTTCTTCATCTTTGTATTATCTGTACATGTAGTTGTTTATGTTTTGTATGATTATTGCATGATGCGTAGTTAGTAGGCCCCTACAACCTGTCGGTAAATATATGTGTATCCTTGCTTATTTTCTCTTTTTCGCTTAACCCTTTCCCACATACAGCACATCTGCAACAGAATACCTTTGAAAATATCTAGGCAACAAATGAAACATCTCTTTAAATGATAATGCATGTATTGATTTATTGAATATATTTGAAAACATTGTGACAAAAGAAGGCATTGTTCTGTATAAGCAATTTCTCAATTTTTATGCCCCCGGAATCTCCGATTCGGTGGGCATATAGTTTTTGGCCTGTCTGCACGTCTGTCTGCACGTCTGCACGTCTGTCTGTCTGCATGAAAAAAACTTTAACCTTGACCACTACTTTTGAACCATAACAGGTACGGCTACCATATTTCACATGTGTATTCCTTGTGACATGACCTTTCTGTCAGTACCAAAATGTTTGACCTTGACCTTTGACCTAGATGTAGGTTTTGGCCTGTCTGCACGAAAAAAAACTTTAACCTTGACCACTACTTTTGAACCATAACAGGTACGGCTACCATATTTCACATGTGTATTCCTTGTGACATGACCTTTCTGTCAGTACCAACATTTTTGACCTTGCGACCTTGACCTTTGACCTAGATGTTGCCATTCTCGAAAAAAACTTTAACCTTGGCCATTACTTTTGAACCATAACACGTACGGCTACCATATTTCACATGTGTATTCCTTGTGACATGACCTTTCTGTCAGTACCAACATTTTTGACCTTGCGACCTTGACCTTTGACCTAGATGTTGCCATTCTCGAAAAAAACTTTAACCTTGGCCATTACTTTTGAACCATAACAGATACGGCTACCATATTTCACATGTGTATTCCTTGTGACATGACCTTTCTGTCAGTACCAACATTTTTGACCTTGCGACCTTGACCTTTGACCTAGATGTTGCCATTCTCAAAAATACCTTTAACCTTCCCCACTTCTTTTGAACCATAACAGGTAAGGCTACCATATTTCACATGTGTATACCTTGTGACATGACCTTTCTGTCAGTACCAACATTTTTCACCTTGCGACCTTGACCTTTGACCTAGATGTTGCCATTCTCGATAAAAACTTTAACCTTGACGACTTCTTTTGAAGCATAACAGGTACGGCTACCATATTTCACATGTGTATACCTTGTGACATGACCTTTCTGTCAGTACCAAAATTTTTACCTTGCGACCTTGACCTTTGACCTAGATGTTGCCATTCTCAAAAAAAACTTTAACCTTCCCCACTACTTTTGAACCATAACAGGTAAGGCTACCATATTTCACATGTGTATACCTTGTGACATGACCTTTCTGTCAGTACCAACATTTTTCACCTTGCGACCTTGACCTTTGACCTAGATGTTGCCATTCTCGAAAAAAAACTTTAACCTTGACCACTACTTTTGAACCATAACAGGTACGGCTACCATATTTCACATGTGTATTCCTTGTGACATGACCTTTCTGTCAGTACCAACATTTTTCACCTGGCGACCTTGACCTTTGACCTAGATGTTGCCATTCGGGGGGCATCAGTGTTTCACAAACCCATCTTGTTCACAATGTTTTTCTTAATTCGTCTGCTGCAGGTGTGTCAAAAGGTATGTGCAAGTAGGAAAGGGTTAATAGTGGATATAACAGGTTTAATGCAACATCCATTGTAGAGAACATGAACCATGCATACGTTTTTTTTCTCGCTTTTAAATATAACGAGGATATTGTGAAATATGCAGCGGCTTTTAACCTTTTCCCACATGATGACGCATTTTGACGCATCTGCAACAGACGACGTTTGAAAACATTGTGACAAAGGGAGAAATTACTCAAAACGAGCAATTTTGTCCTTGGACACGTTGTTTTCAACTTTTATTCAGTAATTATCCCTTTATTTCTAGAGATTTTCCATATCTTGAAATAAATGTTTTCAAAGGTGAATGCAGCAGATGTGTTGTATGTGGGAAAGGGTTAAAATAGTATGTACTGGTAACTTTATAGAAAGCCTCCTCATATTTCTATCTATTACAGTGTATGTTTGTGGTGGGAATTTTGCCTTTGATATATATATATATATGAAGCATACATACTCCAAAAAAGCTGTTTGTAAATATGTTCATAAAACATGTAAATGCATGAAAAGAAAGAAGAGTTGAATGTGTATTCACTCACCCGGGTGTCGACGGCTAGGTCATGTTGCAACTTGGCAGAAGTTTTGCACGTAACCTTATATCTGTGTTGTCATTAGTACAAACAGCTTTGTTAATGCTTTAAGAATTATTAGACATGATAACTTAACAAGTCTCATAAATTTGACTTGCAATTTACATTTGTGTTTATTAAAGATTACCATGTAGCTGCGTATTTATCTACCTTCTTGTATATTATATTATCTAATCTCTGCATGTGCTTTTAACTCTTAGCATGTACTTAAGCAATAGTTTACCCCTTTACTTTTGGACTGCTTAATCTTGCATACATGTATATCAATATATCTTTCACTACGCACATGAAAGAGAATAGAACAGTCGCCAATGTCGTGTGTGGTCATAAGATGAGATCACTGCCAAACCCTTGCAACACTGAAGTGACATTTAGCAGAAGTTTGCCTCTATAAGGAAAAGTCAAATATTTCCTTTAAAGGATATTTCTTGTTATACTAAAGAGAAATATATATACGTTTGGATATGTTAATAGCTGTCTAGAACGGACGGTTTTTGCTAAATTTAACAAAACACACTTGTATATGCCTTTTAAGTGTCTTTATATACACTTATATCGATGAGTAACCATAATCAATCAACTATCACCCGTTGAATTATTACTAAGTTTGTTTAAATACAATATCAGTCCGATTATAGTTACATAATACACAATAAATATTAACCATACATAACATGTTTTAAACCCTTTCCCACCTGCAGACGCATGCATTTTGACGCAATTGCATCGGACGATTTTTGAAAACATTGTGACCAAAGGTGAAATTGCTCATGATGAGCAATTTCTCCTTTGGCCACAATGTTTACAACTTTATTTAACAATTAATCTGTCTTTTATGGAGAATTTTCAGGTTTTTGTCACTCTGTTTTCAAAGTCGTCTGCTGCAGATTTGTTGTATGTGGGAAAGGGTTAATTAAAGCAAGGACTGAATGCAAAACCACAGCGCGTTCAGAACGCAAGGCCGATATTACTGCAAGCAGGTAACGCCGGAGTTCATCCCTTTTTCTAGTCCCGATAGCCAAATTATTAAGGCCGTTCTTATTAAGCGGTGTCCCGGGTTCGATCCCCAGTCACGGCACTACGGTCATGGTGGAGTGCCCTTGGGCAAGGCACATTTTATAGTACTGGTTTGTTTACCCAGGGATCATGAATAAGTGAACTGTCGCTGTGATATAACTGAAATAATGTTGAAAGCGGCGTAAAACCCAAATAAATGAATAAAATAATCTTATTAGTTATTAAGCGTTTTTGTGAGTCGCTAGCTCGTTTAACCCTTTCCCTCATATAGACGCTTTCTGACGCTCTGCAGCAGACAGCTTTTTGAAAACATAGTGACAAAAGAAGAAATTGCACAAAACGTGCAATTTCTCCTTGTGCCACAATGTTTTCCTCTTTATGTCATAGGTTATCCATTCAAATATGGAGATTTTCTATATCTTGACAAAGTACGTTCAAAGTCGTCTGCTGCAGAAATGTCGTATGAGGGAAAGGGTTAATAACGGGACCAAATGTCTGCCTACCTGGTGCTGGGGGGAAAAGGATCAGGTTGGTAGTTGGTGTCTCGTAAGTCGGAAAAGTTTTGCCCTTTCAATGGGGTAAACATTATAATAGGCACACACTAAACATGAAATATAAACATTTTTTGACTCATCGGAAGATGACGACTTTTAAAAACATTGTGTGGCCAATTTCTGCAACCCTATAAACTCTTGCTAGAGTGTTCATCAAATAAGATTTACCATATAGGTTTTCGAAGTCGTCTGCTGCATATTTGTCACATATAGGAAATGGGTAAATTAATAACTAACAATTTGAACCTGACGTCACAAAAGCTTCTACTCCAACGAATGCACATCATAGGCTGGTGATTGTTATCTTTCCGTCTGGTCATTCAAACACCTCGCTGTGACATAGATACATATATTAATTAAATATAGGTATATGGTATAACAAAATAATCTTACTTATGTTTGTGTATTGATGTAACCCTGTTTGATCTTCTTTAACTCTTTCAGCGCCGAATTGTTTAAAGTAGACTCTTCCATGTTCAAACTCGGACGACTCTACTTTCATGTTATAGGATTTTTGGAATATTTTTATAACTCACAGCCAAACAATGCAGATTTCAGGTGAGACAGCTCGTTACGAGCTGACTCACCTGAATCTGTATTGTTTGCAAAAAGCTCAATATTGCCTTTGGCGCTGAAAGAGTTAATTCATTTATAAATAGTTTGTTTATGACGAGATACATGTATGTTGTATAGTTAATAAAATGTATTCTATTCTATTCTATTCATATTTATTAAATATATATATACATACGTACAATGTTTCTAATCAAAATATTATAGATGATCAATCAAATTATGTAGACAAATGTTTGAATTTACCAACCATTTATACACGGATATTCATATTTATTGTTTATAACATTTATTAAACATAGCTTTGTCACTTCAGTTTACATTTATGGGTCTAACCAGCTATTCAATTCATATAATACACTTGTGTGTTTGGTTTGGTTTGGGGTGTTCTCACTATTTCTTGTTGATATACTTCGCCTGTGATGATGATGCATATCACAAACCATAATAAAATGAAATTTGTCATCAATAAACTACTGTTGAAAACAACATAACTCCCAATAATCATTTATTATTAAAGCATGAAGGCTCTACATGTGTCTTCTGAATCTCAAGTTACTTTTTGTAAACTTCGAAATGTGTTTTTTTTTGTATGTCGTGTGTGACTCAAATTAAGTATTTTATGTTTTACTGATTCCCATATTGATATAGTAATAGTGTTAACACGTGGCATGGCATACTATTTTTTGACATGATACGAAACTTCAAGGGTGGTAATGGTTGCTATCAGCAAAGGCGGACAATAGAACTTAGGATCTGTCTGGAGACAAAAGGACACCATTGTATTCATGGAAAAAAATCATCTGAAGAAAAGAATGGGATTGGTTTGTTTGATCATTAGGATAAAGATCATTGTATAATATTAAGAATATACGGTCTGGGTTAAGGCTATGTCATGTGTTTAAACCTGCATGTTAGGTATGATAAAGACAATAAACGTCTGTTTGAGGAATGCAATAGTTCATCGATTCCCTCATACAACACATTTGCAACGGTGGACTATGAAGGCATATAGACAAATATATGGAATATACATTAGTATCTATAATTGATATTACAATTATTGAATATTGTTGACATTGCTACACATAGAGAAATCGCTCATGATGTATATGAAAATTCGTCTTCTGCAGAGTGGGTTAATTAACCACCCTATCCCTCATATAGACGCTTTCTGACGCCTCTGCAACAGACAGCTTTTTGAAAACATAGTGACAAAAGAAGAAATTGCACAAAGCGTGCAATTTCTCCTTTTGACACAATATTTTCTTTTTTTGTCATAGGTTATCCATTCAATTATAGAGATTTTCTATTTTTTGACAAAATACGTTCAAAGTCGTCTGCTGCAGAATTGTCGTATGAGGGAAAGGGATAATATTTAAACGTTTGAGGTTAAAATGCTTCAAGTACACGTATTTCAGATTTTTGCTATAAAAGGTCATACACAGTGTCAACGATATCGATAATGCTACGTAAGTTTACCATTTGTGCCGTCCCGCGGGAAAACCAACAGTATGGCATATGCGTAATGTATCGACCCAGATCAGCCTGCGCAGACTGATCCGGGCCGACACATTCCATCTCAGGGGAATAGAGTAATGATTCCTGAATCAGAAAATCCACAGGAGGCGAAAAGTGTTTATACGGATAAGCCTGCGCGGCATAATTATGCTGATCTGGGTCGATACTTTACGCAGAGTCCAAAATGTTGGTTTTCTCGCTGGATGGCTCATTTTCCACGTACAACAAATATGCAGCAGGAGAAATGGAAACATCCAGGCAAAGACGTTGACACTCTCAAGTACAATGTTTTCAAATGTCGTCTGTTACATATGCATTGACGGTTGCATGTGGGAATGAGATAAGATCATTACGTGGACTCATATTCTAAATGGGCATCCTATCTTCTGTCTACTTTCAGAAATCAAGAAAAGATGTCAGCAATTTCGACCGGGAATTTACCAGCGAGCATCCTAAGCTTACACCAACAGACAAGTTGTTCATCATGAATCTGGACCAGACGGAATTTGCAGGATTCTCCTTCGTCAATCCGGAGTATATTCTCACAGTATAGAAAGCAGACGACCACCATGTGTCTTATATACGAGGAATAACGTGGAAATCACGTCACGCGAAAATCGACCTTTAACCCTCCTTTAAGATTAAAGAATGTACAGTCTGAAAAGGATGGTCTCTGTTCGCAATCCAGCCGTACACTCATCATTGAAGCCCCTGGGGGACGATGATAATACTAATAATATAACAACCCCTACTTAACACCTATGCAATTTGACCGTGTAAATTGAACTGTTGCATGATGAATAAATACATAAAAAGGTCATTTTTATATAGAAATATATATTTATTTTCAAGGTCATACGGTCAAGGTCAATGTCAAAATTGGACTTTCCTGGCCTTATTATGTATTCATCACGTGTAAGTTCAATGTACAGGGACGATACTATGGGCGTGGCGTAAAGTACGGACTCTGATATACGAATAGTTTCTATACAATAAAGGTCGATTTTCCTGTGATGTTATGTTACCGGTATTTCTATTGGCGTAGGACATAACTGTTGTGCATACGTACACTATATATGATTCAGCTGTATATATAAGCTTTAAGTGTGTTCATACTCTCCCCCATTTCCCCTAGTAGTTCGTTATTGAATTAATGAATGTATATACCGAGGGCTAGGCGTGAAACAGTTGTAACTAAAAACCTATTTTGAAAACCCTGGTTTAGGGGCAATTTTGACCCTTTTGTAAACAATGCAAATTTAGGTGCCATTGCTCAGAACGAGCAATGACACCTAAATTTTCATTGTTTACCAAGAAAAATGATTTAACGCTTATAAAGACTTAATGGCGAAGTGATTAACCTTGCTAAAAAAATACCAATTTTAGTTACAACCGTTTCACGCCAAGCCCTCGATATGCTACCTCTGGTTCTAATGTATTATACACTAATACAAGCGTAAGAGATACAAAATAAAAATAAATGCTCCTTTTATCCTCACTTTTTACTTTTACATCAGTGTTCTTCTGCGGTGCCAGTGGATATATATCATTGTAAACCAACTGAACTGCACTCAAAGTAAATTTAAAACAGGTCAATCAACAGTCGTGACCAATAAGGACCTTATACAATACTGTGCACTCTGATTAGGATCAGATAGCATGTATGTGCCCCCTATCTACACATGTCACAAATACACACACCGACTGGTTGTCCTGAAGTAGTGCTGATATCATTTAACCCTTTCCCTCATATAGACGCGTTCTGACGCCTCTGCAGCAGACAGCTTTTTGAAAACATAGTGACAAAAGAAGAAATTACACAAATGGTGCAATTTCTCCTTTTACCACAATGTGTTCAACTTTTAGTCATAGGTTATCCATTCAATTATGGAGATTTTCTATGTTTTGACAAAATACGTTCAAAGTCGTCTGCTGCAGAATTGTCGTATGATGGAAAGGGTTAATAGAAAATCGTCAGTTTAATGAAACATGTTTCCTATTGATCAGTCAGTACATGTTGATGAAGACGAAAAGATTTTAGACACACATCAGGGCATAACCCTTATATTACCCATTTTACATTCATTACCATTATAATTGGAGGTTACACGGGTAAGATCCTCATATTGAAAGTTGTAAGTTAGAAGATTGACACAAAGTCGAAATCATTGTGAACAATGGAGATATTCCTCGCTCGTTCTGAGCGTTTCCTATTTTTCCAAATTGAGCAATTTCTTCTTTTGCAATAATTATCACCAACGTCGCCTGCTGCTGATGTGTCTGTAAGTAGGACATGTTCAACTACGACTATGATGAGAGTACTTATCGAAAATCAGGTTAGGAAGATTCCTACCATCGTATAGTGCAAGATGATCGTGAAGAATTAACTCTGCACTCTAGCGGCGGATTTTGCCAACCGTTTGAATCAATGCAAACAATTTGAATTCATATCAGGCCCTACAAACCGTGGGACCTGATCTGTTCTCCGATATGTTTGACCCTCTGCTTGTATAGCAGCAACACTTAAGAACAAAGAAATATATTTTTCAAAACATTGCAGACGAAAATAACAGATTGCAAAGAGTATTTAGAGACTATGTTTTCTTAAATATTTACGCATACTAAATGGCCTTTACAATTCGAGGATGTTATTTATGTCTTGTACGAATTACCCATAGCTAGCGAAGATGTGTTTTAACATGTCCGCTTTTATGTAAATGTGTGCTTATAGCTTATTACGTGCAGTGCTTTGATGATACTTTAGGATACTTAAATGTTTTTATTTAGTTCATATTTTCCACATGCCTTGCCAGCGTATATTGTAGTTACTTGATAGTGCGCTTACTGTTGTGGCGACGTGGCAGAGCGTTTGCTTTATGACCTGAATGGTCGTGGTTTTGATCCTTGGTCAGGTCAAAAACTTAAGAAATGTTGCAACAACACTAGTCATTTAAACCCTTAGTGTTCGTTACCGTTATTCTTGTTTGTTATGTTATTAATCGTTTATTCAAAACAATTTCTTCCCAGAGACAATTTACTAATAAGCATTGCAGGGAGATACAGCGTCTGATGACCAGAACTCCAAATATGGGATGTTGTTATGTTCTTTATTCATTATTTGACCATGTAACCCTATGTTGTGGGTACTCATAAGAATCGTCTCAATGAGACGATTCTTTTGAGTACACACATCATAGGGTTTGGTTTGATAATATGCGAGACATTGTAAGGACTATAGCTTTAAGCTCCTCCTTAGCTGGAGCTCTGGAGGCGAACAGTGACGGTTGAACAATCTGCGCATCCACTCAGTGTCGCCAGATCCATCCCTACCCTCCTATATGTTATAACTATCTATGAGTATAACACTACTATTTGAAAGCGAACAGTGCACACTCTGATCAGACAGTGTGTTTGCACAGTCAGATCTTGATCTACAATGATCGCATATCCCCAACTGTTCATATTTCTGCGTTGGATTATTGTCTGTCAAGAGTTATTATTTACAAATATCTTGCCTCGTTTGTTCTCTGTATATATAGAGTTTAATTTTGATCTTCGTTATCTGTTTTAGGGTATGTTTCATTTTATATAGTTGTAATTTTAATTCCATTTCATTAATTTCATTACACATTTTCAAGGACGATTAAACCCTTCCTCGCATTCTACAACTCTGCAGCAGAGGACGATGATAACATCTGGACAAGAATAAGACAACAATTTATAAATGAAAATATAAACATGAAAACAGTGTAGCTCCTGAAAATGAGAAAATGCTCATTCTCCTTTTGCCGCAATATTTTCAAATATCGTAAGCTGCAGATTCATCAAAATGCATCTGCAAGTTGAAAAAGGTTCAATATATGTGTGAAAGATTTCTGGAGGACCACATGAATACTTCAACACAAATTGTCAATATTTAGAGCTGTAATGTAGTGATAAGAGAATGCATGACGTTGGTGCCGATCACGTTGGTGACGATCACGTTGGTGCCGAGGATGTAATCTCATGTGTACGAATCTCATGTTTCTGACATGACTAGTGTCATTTTATCATTATCATATATTGTTATTGATATTCATTTCTTGTTTTTCATTTTATTTCTGAAATATATGTAAGAAAGAGCGGCGCTCGACAAGAACTGATCATAATACGTTAGCGAACAGTGTAGAACCGGATCAACCAGCGTCACATGATCGGACTCTGCACTGTTCGCCAATCACTATAACTCATAGAAGAAAACTTCTGTAAAGCAGTATCCATTTGGATGCACATGGAATTCTTTTCCAACGCGTTTAAACATTACATTGCTTGGTTGTCCTGGAGAACCGCTCATTATTGTCTATCTGTTCGTGTCTTTGAAGTATAAGTATATCAGCAGTATCCGACGATAAATGTTCTTGTGACAGATGAAGATAATTTAGACTGAGATGAATCTGTTCACATACATAGACTCGCTAGATACTTGAATATCGACTTTACATTTCGTAATATAGCTCTAGCGTCTTAAAACACGTCAGAAAAGTCAAACCGTGGTTTGATGCTGATGTATCTTTATGCTACACGATAATGTGGATGCAACACATTTGAACGAGTGTGCGAGAAACGATCAAGTTGTCATTTGTGAGAGTGTTTAGACAGATCAGTCTGTCCGTCTGTTCAATCTCATCAACATCTACACAAGTCAACGGTAGCTTTAAAACAAGCTTTTATTCGTAATATGTGAATCAGACTGCACGGATGCACAGGCTGATGTGTAGTTACACTGTTAACAATAGTCAGCCAGTACCTCTTCCCAAGAACTGGTTTATCTCGTCCGCCACTGCTGATAACCCTTTCCCACGTACAACATCATTGCAGCACCCAGATAAAACAACGGAAAACAAGCTTTCAATGAAAGAATAAGTATTGCAAAGAAGTGAAAACAATTTGGCTAAAGGATTAATTACTCACTATAAAGATTTTCTCCTTTTATCGCATTGTTTTCAAATGTGTGCTGCAGGTGTGTCAAAATGCTTCTGAATGTGAGAAAATGTTTGTATATAGAAGGACACATATGTCTGAATAGTTTCAAGATTTACTAATACGTTTTTGTTTTATTTAATTAACCCATGAAAAATCACTCATAATAAACATCGACTTTATTGAACAAATGCCCTTGTACACAAGTACTGGTTGAATTTGTAAACGTAAGAATTCAGGGAATATCCAGCGGCTACGTTTTACATTTTCCCACATATGACAAAATCTGCAGAAAACGAATTTCATAAAGGCACGACAAAGATATGGAAAACCTAAATAAGTAAATCTTAAATTAATTTATGGAGTTGAGCACATTGAGTCAAAGTGAGATAAATACTGCCGAAATGAAATTCGTATTCTACAGATCTTGACTCACAATGTATTATGCGTTTATGCGTGGGAAAGAACTCAACAAGGTCAAACAATTCTTCTATTTAGTCGCTATGGAGGAAGTGCCCTTTTAACCCTTTCCCTCATACGACAATTCTGCAGCAGACGACCTTGAACTTATTTTGGCAAAACATAGAAAATCTCCATAGTTGAATGGATAACCTATGACAAAAAGTGGAAAACATTGTGGCAAAAGGAGAAATTGCACGTTTTGTGCAATTTCTTCTTTTGTCACTATGTTTTCAAAAAGCCGTCTGCTGCAGAGGCGTCAGAAAGCGTCTATATGAGGGAAAGGGTTAAGAAGATATTTGAATGGTTCATTAACAAATCATTTATTCCAATAAATAAGCAAACTGGGTAACATATATTTTAGAAGTGTGTTTACATTATTAACTTCATGTTGTTTCTTTTATTTGTTCTTGTTCTTTATTCTACAAGTGAATAACAAAATGGATTGCATGGTATATTACTAACTTAATGAATAAATAATTTGATGAAACGTTTAAATATTTTCTTGTGATATTTCATCCCAATAAGGTTTGTGTTGTATGTATGTTTTGTAACAAACATATTGGCATTACTATGGAAACCCTCTATTAATTAAGGATGGTACATGTATTATCACCAACGCGACTCTCTCTCTCTCTCTCTCTCTCTCTCTCTCTCTCTCTCTCTATCCTTCTCTCTCTATCCTTCTCTCTCTCTCTCGTTCTCTCTCTCTCTCTCTCTCTCTTTCTTTCACTATCCGATATCGTCTCTTCCCCGACTTAAAGCATATGCAGCAGACGATTTTTAAATATATTGTGCAATTGCTCCTTTTATCAATATGTTTTCGGGGGAAAAAAACAGTTAGTAAACCTTTTATTTAGAATTTCCATGTGTTTGCCTAGATGTTTTCAAATTCGTCTTCTGCAGATTTGTTGTATGTGGGAAAGAGTTAAAATCGGTAAGTTAACTCTACCCGCATACAATTAACGCATGTAACGTGTTGTAATTATCTAAAAATAGACAACTTCCTCATTCCATTGATACGATCGGTGATTGGTAGTGGGATTGTCCTGTCCTATCTTTCACCACACTCACGTCGTGTGTTCAAACAGTGACATGAAATCCAAATTTCATTCTCACTTCAAAGAAAATCTACATTGTTTCAACAAGATTCAACGTGTAAGACCTGACAAATATAATCTCAGACTCTATCAAGGTCAAATTCTCTTTTTGTCTGTCTCTGTCCATTTATTCATCATACGTTACGTTTTATAATCTGTCGACCCTGGTGGGAATAGAATACTTCACACGTTTGTTTTATCCCGTCATATAAAACACAAGTCCGCAGCAGAAATCATTGACTCTTTTTCCAAACACATTTGGCTTTGAACCATTTACAAACAAACGTAATTGGTGGAAAAGGAGACATTGATCAAAGAAAGCAATTTCTTATTTTCCGTAAATGTTTTTAACTCTTGAAAATCATATTTCAAACTTTCGAGAAAAAAAGATCCCGATATTTTCAAAGTAGACGACACATGGTATATATATATCATACCGGGTAAACAAATATAAAATAAAAAAATTCTCATTTGAATAAGAGATGTGTTTAAATTTAACAACTGGTCTATATAGTTAGTCATTGTTACTAATTAGAAAACAGTGTCTGTATATAGGATTTATTACAACAATTTGGTTCACCTTCATCGAATTGTGATTATATTATGTTGGCAATGCCAAAGCTAATTTCCGAGCCTACTACTACTGATCATCGTGCTATAACTGAAGTATTGTTGTAACGGCGATATACCTCTACAATAAACTAAAGATCAAGTGGGGGAGTGTCAGAGTATTCAGTTATCACCAGACCTATATATCTTCATGTGTTATTGCCTTCATACACGCTGTGGAGATAACCTTCTGATACGGGGGAATTTCGACGTCTCGTCAATCGACTAGCAAATTTACAACGTAGGAAAGAGAGATATTCACTCTCGATGAACGTTTCCCCTTTCTATAAACGATGAACTTCTATTCGATAGAGCATAGTGTTAACATAAACGACGATTCTTCACACATTATGCGTTGATTGGTTGGGGTTTAAAGCCGTTTATTAGAACAAACACCTTTTCAGTCATATCACGGCGTCCTACCCATGTTTTTTTTTTGTTTTCTCTGGTCAGTTCTCCGTGCAACTGGCTGCATTTCCACATAGACTGTTAGCCCATTGGTTAACCCTTTCCCTCATACGACAATTCTGCAGCAGACGACTTTGAACATATTTTGTCAAAACATAGAAAATCTCCATAAATGAATGGATAACCTATGACAAAAAGTGGAAAACATTGTGGCAAAAGGAGAAATTGAACTTTTTGTGCAATTTCTTCTTTTGTCACAATGTTTTCAAAAAGCCGTCTGCTGCAGAGGCGTCAGAAAGCGTCTATATGAGGGAAAGGGTTAAAGACAAATTACGCTTTTCGATTTGACATTTGTCAAACGTCAGAAAGAATTTTGGCCGAGCTGGGTTTCGAACCACTGGATTTCTCGGCTTATTATTCTAATATTGCGCTAATTGCCAATTAAAGTTATCGCCAATCACTAATGATTGGTTTTTTACCTAAGACCGATGACAGGCATCAGAACCGCCAACCTTTCAAGTAATAGAAGGCGAGTAGATTTATTGTTTATTACATATTTTGCTGATTGACACTAGTACGTGGTAGCAAATCGCTGATATATCTAGAGACACTTTTTCGACTGGCGTGGTCCATATCAGATTTATTTATTATATAGAACGTATAGAGAACGCACGATATCTCGAATAAGTGAACAGCCGACTATACTGTTTTACCCTTTTCCCGTATACAATAAATCGACAGCAGACGACTTTGCAATTATCAAGTTCAAAATATAGAACATGTTTAAATGAACATCCGAATATATCGTTTAACTCGCCCATTTCCTTTGTAAAAAAAGCATTGGTCATACGAGCAATCAGAACTGCTGCTGTGCTGCTCTTTTTGTTTCGGTTTTATCACTGGCTTGCTTTTCACAATAAATACGTACGTATAAATCAATTACAACCCTGACAAAACATAACTTGAGTGGGTATAAATCGACGGATCACTCGAACACTTCAATAATTCGGAAGATATTTACGGATCCCTTTCGACTTCGAGTTATCGCCTGTCCTTTATACATCTCACCATATCAAATGTTTTGGGGATTTCAAATTTTTTCCAATTCACATGTCAGCGCAATAATCGTTAAATCTTGTAATTTACCAATAAAAAGGAATGTATATTGGTTAAGTTATGTGCATATTACCATAAGTGATTATAATAACAACACAGTGTTTAGTCACGTCAGACACAATTGGGGGCATTGAATCCTTGTTCCAGCACAGCATTACTGTTATTTTGTTGTATGGTATTTTACGCGGCTTTCATTTTTTGTTTATATCACGGCGTTTCCTTTATATGTTACCAGTACTACTGGTCAATTAATCCTGACACGAGCTAGTCTCAGTCGTAAAGCTAACCACTCACTCCTGAGTTACAAGGGGAGGGAGGGGGATGGCATTACTTCCTCATCCTGACACAAGCTAGTCTCTGTCGTAAAGCCAACCCCTCACTCCTGAGTTACAAGGGGGAGGGAGGGGGATGGCATTACTTCCTCATCCTGACACGAGCTAGTCTCTGTCGTAAAGCCAACCACTCACTCCTGAGTTACAAGGGGGAGGGAGGGGGGATGGCATTACTTCCTCATCCTGACACAAGCTAGTCTCTGTCGTAAAGCCAACCACTCACTCCTGAGTTACAAGGGGAGGGAGGGGGATGGCATTACTTCCTCATCCTGACACGAGCTAGTCTCTGTCGTAAAGCCAACCCCTCACTCCTGAGTTACAAGGGGGAGGGAGGGGGGATGGCATTACTTCCTCATCCTGACACAAGCTAGTCTCTGTCGTAAAGCCAACCACTCACTCCTGAGTTACAAGGGGGATGGCATTACTTCCTCATCCTGACACAAGCTAGTCTCTGTCGTAAAGCCAACCACTCACTCCTGAGTTACAAGGGGGGTGGCATTACTTCCTCATCCTGACACGAGCTAGTCTCTGTCGTAAAGCCAACCACTCACTCCTGAGTTACAAGGGGGGTGGCATTACTTCCTCATCCTGACACAAGCTAGTCTCTGTCGTAAAGCCAACCACTCACTCCTGAGTTACAAGGGGGAGGGAGGGGGAGGGAGGGGGATTACTTCCTTATTTTTAAAATCTTCACATCAATGTTTATGGGGAGAAACACATTGAGGTTACTTCGCTATCTTTTGTGTCTGAAGCCACATCCAGGGGGATATGTTGCCAGTGACGACAGCCGCTACATTTCGTGTGCATGAATCTTCACTGTTCGCCTGTGTTATAGACAACAATAGACAATAGACACTATTTTATTGGCACAAACGCATTTACAATAAATGGTAATGACCGAATGGTTAAACATGGTTATAAAATGCAAACATTTATGTGAATATAAAATACATGTATAATGAAAATATATTGCAATAGATTACTTCTCACAGATTTATTATATGAGACATGTTTGTCTAACGCGGCTAAAATACTTTAATTAACAAAATGTATTTATTGCATTATATGAGCCTGTCTATGGTCAAGTTGGTTTTTTGAACATTGTAGATTAAGATCAGCTTTTGCATCCACAGTCTGATCAAAATCTACTCTGATCACATAATGCTTACACACGCTTGTTAGAAGATTCCTTCAACTGACCAGACTGATCTGAAGGACACACACTGTTGATAAATACAAAACTGTACTATTACCCAAGGATAGGTTCATATGAAATAACTCCAAGGTTAGATGTGTTTAATACGAACCAAGACTTCTCGATGGTATCAATGGTTACAAACACGTTATTGAATTACATTGTAGTTTAATTAAATTGATCACGTCATGGTGGAGTGCCCTTTGGCAAGACACATTTTCTAGCCTAGTACTGGTTTGTTTACCCAGGGATCATGAATAATTAAATTTAATTGCGCGCTAAATGATCTTAGCTGTCGATGCGCCATAAAACAATATACATTAAATTATTAAATTAATTAAATTGATCACATATTTTAACATGTTTGATAATTTTATACCAGTTCACTTACATTTTTTTCTTGGTGAATTCTCTATAAGAACGGATACCATTATTATATGATTACATATTAGCATTACAATAAATATTCAGGGGTGTACCTTTGCAGTAATCAATGTGTAGGCCGTCTCGTGAGAAAATCATCATTGTGGACTCTGCGTAAAGTATCGACCCGGATCAGCTTAAGCATGCCACACAGGCCTACCCGGATAGACACTTTTCGCCTCCTGTGGATTTTCTGTTTCAGGAATAACTACTATATACATCTATCCATCCCCCTAAGACGGAATGTGTCTGCCGGATCAGTCTGCGCGGACAGCGCAGGCTGATCTGGTCGATACATTACGCAGATGTCTATCGCCGCAGCTATATTTTGGGGCATGAGAAAAAATGTGTAGGCACGTGCCTACAGTGCCTAAAGGGAGCTACGCCCCTGATATTGGAGCATTTTGTCTATTTCATAATACATTCTTCACAAGAAACTGACAACGTGTCCGATAGTCTACATCTATTCAGCCCCATTTTCTCCTTTGGCCACAATGTTTTCAATACTATTCAATACTTATTCTTTCATTTAGAAATTTCATAAGAGATTTGTCATAGCCTATATGTTTTTTCTTCTTCAATAATTATAATCTTATCTTTAGAGATTTATGATGTTGTCAAAATTGTCTGCTGCAGATTGTTTGTATGTCGGATAAGTTTTTGTTTTCTTTCTTATGTAATGTGTAACGGGTCCTTCACGGAGTTAAACCCACAGTGCTACACCCATCTAGGCACTAACCAAAAGCCAATCAGTCACTCTACCAACGTCTGTTTAAAAGCCGGCTTAATCCTTTCTCTCATACAACAAATCTGCAGCAGACGACTTTGAACATATTTTGTCAAAAAATAGAAAAATCTCTTTAATTGAATGGATAACCTATGACTAAAAGTGGAAAACATTGTGGCAAAAGGGGAAATTGCTCGTTTTTAGCAATTTCTTCTTTTGTCACTATGTTTTCAAAATGCCGTCTGCTGCAGAGGCGTTAGAGAGAAGTCTATATTAGGGAAAGGGTTAAAACAGTAAGGCTATAAAAGTGGTATCTGTACATCACTTACAGTACACCAGCACGGAGCCTATGGGGTCTGACGATGATGGTGATGTCAATCCATAACATATAACGCTGTATAAGTGGTATTTGTACGAATATCCCCATTTAATACCGTTAAACGTATAAGGAAGTACAGCCGTTTATACACTGTTCATATTCATGTCGGGTATTGAATATCAAGTCGGGATATATAATTATCTGTTGAGTTAACATTAACCAATCCCATTTCGTCCCTTTCCCACATACAACAAATATACAGCAGACGGCTTTTAAAATATCGAACATATCTGTACATAAGATTATAACTATAGAATAGAGTTCAAAACATTATGGAAAAAGGAATCCTTGTCCATGACGGGCAATTTCTACCTTTTTTCGCAATGTTATCAAAAGTCGTCACATGCCTTTAACCCTTTCCCTCATGCGACAATTCTGCAGCAGACGACTTTGAACATATTTGGTCAAAAAATGGAAAATCTCTATAATTGAATTGATGACCTATTACTAAAAGTGGAAAACATTGTGGCAAAAGGAGAAGTTGCTCGTTTTGAGCAATTTCTTCTTTTGTCACTATGTTTTCAAAAAGCCGTCTTCAGCAGAGGCGTCAGAAAGTGAGGGAAAGGGTTAAAAGCGTCAACACTATGGGAAAGGGTTATCCGATAATAAAATGTCGTGTCGTGTTCCAGGAACCCAGGCCTTTAGTCGATTTATGATACGCGTATCTAAAACCTGCTTGCACGTTTTCCTTCAATATAACATGTTCCCACCTTCTGCGACTAATGTTCGAGCCGTGCAGTCAAATGGTCGTTTACCGTAGAACACGGTTCGTTATGTTAACCCTTTCCCACATACGTTAAAACGCCGCACACCGGTAGCTCAGTCGGTAGCGACGCGAGCTGTCAATCCGGGGGTTGTGACTTCGAACCGCAATATTCTTTCCAACGTTTGACAAAGGTCACTGTGACACGTGTCATTCGTCCTCCACTAATGGGCTAACAGTCTATGTGGCAAAGCAGCCAGTTTCTTGGAAAGAATGTTGTGTGAAGTACTGTGGTGAGAAAGCCAACAAACACATGAAAAGGTAAACTGGCCGCCGTGATATTTAACAATTATTAATAACGGCGTTCAACCCAAATCAATAAATTAATAAATCATACAACAGAACTGTTGCAGGTGACTTTGAAAACATCTAGGCAAAACTGATAAATCTCTATAAATGAAAATGTAATCATTAGATAGAGTTGAAAACATTGTGACAAAAGGAGAAGTAACTCATTATGAATGTTTTCAAAAGACGTCCACTGCAGATGTGTCAGAAAACGTCTGTATGTGGGGAAGGGTTAAGGTTCGCATTGAGTCAAGTATGTTATTCCTTGTTTGTTTGTCCTGTACAATAATATCATTTTATAGACATCTGCGTAATGTATCGACCAGATCAGCCTGCGCTGTCCGCGCAGACTGATCCGGCCGACACATTCCGTCTTAGGGGGATAGATGTATAGAGTAGTTATTCCTGGAACAGAAAATCCACAGGAGGCGAAAAGTGTCTATCCGGGTAGGCCTATGCGGCATGCTTAGACTGATCCGGGTCGATACTTTACGCAGAGTCCACACTGTTGATTTTCTCACGAGACGGCCTACACATTGATTATTGCAAAGTTACGCCCCTGATAATGTCAAATAATAAGGAGTTATAATATGTAAAACACCCCTGATCTAAAGCATTTATCACTAAAAATATATATATATCAGCATTTAACGATGGACCAATACTCAGCCGATACATATACTGAATTGTTCGTGAATCTGAAATAACAAATAAAAACTTAAAACACACTCATCTAACGTTCGTCCCTAAATCTTAAGGAAAATAAAACAAACTTCACATCGAAAGAAAAGCAGTAGTAGTACTAAAAGGAAAAAGGATTATAGGAAGTTATTTCAAGTAAATAAATAACGATACCATGTTAGTTAACATGTCTAGTTCATGCCAATACCATGTTAGTTACCATGTCTAGTTCATGTCAATACCATGTTAGTTACCATGTCTAATTCATGTCAATACTATGTTAGTTACCATGTCTACTTCATGTCAATACCATGTTAGTTACCATGTCTAATTCATGTCAATAACATGTTAGTTACCATGTCTAGTTCATGTCAATACCATATCTAGTTCATGTCAATACCATGTTAGTTACCATGTTTAGTTCATGAAAATACCATGTTAGTTACCATGTCATGTCAATACCAAGTAAGTTTTTTGTCAATTTGTCATGTATACATTGTTGATTTTGACGTCGTTTCGTTGTTATACAGTATTAGTTTCGATGTCAATTTAATGTCATTACAATGTTAATTTCACGTCATTGAACTAATAATGTCAATTTCAGGACCATACAAAGGAAATTCAATACAATGTTATTTTCCATGTTTACTTCATGTCAATATGATGTTATTTTCTATGTCTTTTTTATGTTAAAACCAATTAAGTTTCCATGTCTACCTCATGTCAATATAGTGTTATTTCCCATGTTTATTTTGTGTCAATACAATTTAAGTTTCCATGTCTACTTCATGTCAATAAAAAATAAATAAAGATATTATTATTATTATTATAATAATACAAGGTTAGTCTAAAAGTCAATTCTACGTCAAAACATACCTTATTAACGTCAATACTGTTTTAGTTTTCATATCTGGTTTATGTCAAAAAATAATTATAAGCACTTACTCCATGTCGGTTACATGTTCATGTCGATACAATGCTAGTTTCTCCTCAGTTTCCGTGTCGATTCCACAACGTAAATTTAGGATTTCACGGGGCATTATTATATGATCAACAAAACAGATGCCAGGAGAAATCCCATAAGAACGCGTGTACTCATTAATTTATGACCAGGCACAATTAATAATCCTCTTCCAGTCACTGACCACATACCATTCAATTAAATCTCGCAAACTTGATTAACAAATATATCAACTGCTAAAATCATGAGTTTTAAAACAAACTTTGTGTTATCTAAAATGGCTAACAAGAGTCCATACTCATTAGTACCACTATATAACATTACTTTAGTTATTAAAACAGTGTAGATAATATAATATCATTCAAAGAGAATCTTAGTCACCCGTTACGTTTTTAAAACATAAAAATAAATGTATAGTATTGCACAGTACGGTGACACACTATTAATTGAACTTGTAAAGTTAGGTGGTTTCACTTTAAGTATCAATTCATTGAAATCAGTATTTACTTCCTAGAAGAACGCCGTTTGTAGTTAAAAATAACCTTTCCTACGGTCCAGATAAAAATGGGAATTGTTAACACACGGACGTAAAACTATAATATAGATATACTACATACACTGCAGATATAAGTCTGATTGGGTTTAATTTATATGATCATCCTGGAGACGGACAGTTAACACCATATTTGGATTAATTTATAGGAAAATATGTTTATTGGCTATACATACATATGTATATATTATTTAATGTAAAATAAAGATATATGCTGTTAAAATTAACTCTTTCCCACATTTACTTTCCATCTACAAATTAGAGAATCCTGTAGTTACTACGTACGAAAAACTAAAATTGTTACTCCTTTTGCTTCAAGTCCTTTACACATTTGAATGTGTCTCAACTCGCATGAAACAAGACTTTTTATCGAATGACCCGCGTAATGGGACCGAGGCGGATGTTAAATGGTTTGTCCTTGAGTAAGCGAAAGTGAAAGTAGACAAGATTAACGCTAATTTAAACTGTTTCCCTGTGTTATCACGGCGAATTCACCTTTACACACGTGACTGAGTGTCTGTACTAAATAGTAGCACGTATCTTAGTTATGATTAATTGATCGGAGTAAAACGCCGTTTTCAACAGTGTTGTTGTTATATCTTGGCGGCCATTTCTTTACATAGCGTGTGCTTCCTAACTTCTCAGATCAGCAGTCCCTTCAGACCGCCTCGGTGGTGTAGTGGAAGAGCGTCCGTCTCGGGTGCGGGAGGTCGCGGGTTTGATCCCCGGCCAGGTCGTACCAAAGACTCGAAGAATGGTGATAATGGCCGCCCTCCTTGTCTCAGGGTTGCGGGGTTAGCATAGTAACTGACTGGCTGGTGTCAGGATAAATGGACCAGGACAACTGGTAACTTACTCAGGAAACGCCGTGATATACAATTGTTGAAAACGGCGTAAAACAGCAAACATCGTATCACAGCTCATCAGTATTCCACACACCATGTTACCAGGTACATAACACTGACTACCTTCAAACATAGTTTATGTAGACCACTGGTGACAAATCAATTGCGCTAGTCACCATAACTTGTGTCAATCATTGGATCAAATAAATGTCCGAGCCGGTTTTCCAACTCATGAGCCCTGGATTGCTAGCCTTCGTAGTTACCGACTGAGAAACGCCCATGTTGCGCAATAATAAAAGATTACATTCTGTATTTTGTGAATCCATTAACGTGACAGGCAACATAGCACTGTGTCAGTGTTTATACAGGAAGTTAACATTCAAATCATGAGTCATGGCTATGTACCAGAAGTATAATGCTATATCCATTCAAAGCAGGAAACATTGCACTCTATGTACCAGAAGTATAATGCTATATCCATTCAAAGCAGGAAACATTGCACTCTATGTACCAGAAGTATAATGCTATATCCATTCAAAGCAGGAAACATTGCACTCTATGTACCAGAAGTATAATGCTATATCCATTTAAAGCAGGAAACATTGCACTCTATGTACCAGAAGTATAATGATATAGCCAGTCAAAGCAGGAAACGTTGCACTGTGTCAGTGTCTAATACAGAACAGTCAACATTCAAATGTAACAGAGCAGAGCAGATATTTTATTATAACAAAGGGTTGCTTATCCATAGGCGACCGCGTTCGCCATTAGATTGTGTCAACTCCACACATATCGGATCTGATAAAAAAAAAAGAATAGAAGGAGGGGTCGGTTTCAAAATGACAGCACTGATAATGAATGGCTTTCATAAGGGTAACGGTATATCAAATATATCATGATCAGTTGGTAGTAGTAATGAATTTAATAGTTTGTTCATTGGCAAAACATAATGCAACAATAATACCTTGATATACACTGTACGCATGGATTTTCGGGTTGAAATAATGTGAGTTTTACAAATCGAGATATAATACTTTTCTTGAGTAGGCATCTATAGGATGAACGATAATTGAAGAAATGGGTGGAAGTAGGTGACAAATGAAATATAAAAAGAAAGATCCAGACAAGCATTTGTTAAATGGAATGTTGGACTTTTCTATGAATAAGATAATATGTATTCAGCCAGCATTGAAAAACTGCAGTTTCTGACCACCATCTACATACACACAATAAAGCAAAAAGTGCTGGTTTTTATGGCATCGCGCTACTTTTTGTTAACATCTACATATTATCCATCAAATATATCCATTGAACATTTCTTTCAAGTTGAGTTTTAGACAAATTTAACAAAGGTTGGAAACATTTGTGAAAACAAAAAGAGAGAAATTCTTCCAAAATCCTTCTCATACAACCTAGAGTAATGACTACTGCCCACAGCACTTTAACTAATCACCATCTACCACCAATGAACTGCCTCGAATGTGGAAGGTTGCTGGTTCGATTCCTGGCTGAGTAATAACAAATACTTTAAAATCGATTGTAATGGATATCTCTCCTTGGCTCTCAGGCTTGTAAGACTGAGTACGACTGACTCGCTGGTTTCAGGATAACTGGAGAAAGAGTGCTGGTTACACACACACGTGATATAACTAGAGAAAGAGTGCTGGTTACTCACACACGTGATATAACTAGAGAAAGAGTGCTGGTTACTCACACACGTGATATAACTGGAGAAAGAGTGCTGGTTACTCACACACGTGATATAACTGGAGAAAGAGTGCTGGTTACTCACACACGTGATATAACTGGAGAAAGAGTGCTGGTTACTCACACACGTGATATAACTAGAGAAAGAGTGCTGGTTACTCACACACGTGATATAACTGGAGAAAGAGTGCTGGTTACTCACACACGTGATATAACTGGAGAAAGAGTGCTGGTTACTCACACACGTGATATAACTGGAGAAAGAGTGCTGGTTACTCACACACGTGATATAACTGGAGAACGAGTGCTGGTTACTCACACACGTGATATAACTGGAGAACGAGTGCTGGTTACTCACACACGTGATATAACTGGAGAAAGAGTGCTGGTTACTCACACACGTGATATAACTGGAGAACGAGTGCTGGTTACTCACACACGTGATATAACTGGAGAAAGAGTACTGGCTACTCACACACGTGATATAACTGGAGAAAGAGTGCTGGTTACTCACACACGTGATACAAATGGAGAAAGAGTGCTGGTTACTCGCACACGTGATATAACTGGAGAAAGAGTGCTTGTTACTCGCACACGTGATATAACCGGAGAAAGAGTGCTGGTTACACACACACGTGATATAACTGGAGAAAGAGTGCTGGTTACTCGCACACGTGATATAACTGGAGAAAGAGTGCTGGTTACACACACACGTGATATAACTGGAGAAAGAGTGCTGGTTACTCACACACGTGATATAACTGGAGAAAGAGTGCTGGTTACTCACACACGTGATATAACTGGAGAAAGAGTGCTGATTACTCAAACACGTGATATAACTGGAGAAAGAGTGCTGGTTACACACACACGTGATATAACTGGAGAAAGAGTGCTGGTTACTCACACACGTGATATAACTGGAGAAAGAGTGCTGGTTACTCACACACGTGATATAACTGGAGAAAGAGTGCTGATTACTCACACACGTGATATAACTGGAGAACGAGTGCTGGTTACTCACCCAGGTAACGCCGTGATATAGCTGGAGAAAGAGTGCTGGTTACTCACCCAGGTAACGCCGTGATATAACTGGAGAAAGAGTACTGGTTACTCACCCATGTAACGCCGTGATATAACTGGAGAACGAGTGCTGGTTAATCATCCAGGTAACGCCGTGATATAAGTGGAGAACGAGTGCTGGTTACTCACACACGTGATATAACTGGAGAACGAGTGCTGGTTACTCACCCAGGTAACGCCGTGATATAACTGGAGAACGAGTGCTGGTTACTCACCCAGGTAACGCCGTGATATAAGTGGAGAAAGAGTGCTGGTTACTCACACACGTGATATAACTGGAGAAAGAGTGCTGGTTACTCACCCAGTTACGCCGTGATATAACTGGAGAACGAGTGCTGGTTACTCACCCAGGTAACGCCGTGATATAACTGGAGAACGAGTGCTGGTTACTCACCCAGGTAACGCCGTGATATAACTGGAGAAAGAGTGCTGGTTACTCACCCAGGTAACGCCGTGATATAAGTGGACAAAGAGTGCTGGTTACTCCCACACGTGATATAACTGGAGAACGAGTGCTGGTTACTCACCCAGGTAACGCCGTGATATAAGTGGAGAAAGAGTGCTGGTTACTCACACAGGAGACGCCGTGATATAACTGGAGAACGAGTGCTGTTTACTCACCCAGGTAACGCCGTGATATAAGTGGAGAAAGAGTGCTGGTTACTCACACACGTGATATAACTGGAGAACGAGTGCTGGTTACTCACCCAGGTAACGCCGTGATATAAGTGGAGAAAGAGTGCTGGTTACTCACACAGGAGACGCCGTGATATAACTGGAGAACGAGTGCTGGTTACTCACCCAGGTAACGCCGTGATATAAGTGGAGAAAGAGTGCTGGTTACTCACACACGTGATATAACTGGAGAACGAGTGCTGGTTACTCACCCAGGTAACGCCGTGATATAAGTGGAGAAAGAGTGCTGGTTACTCACACACGTGATATAACTGGAGAACGAGTGCTGGTTACTCACCCAGGTAACGCCGTGATATAACTGGAGAACGAGTGCTGGTTACTCACCCAGGTAACGCCGTGATATAACTGGAGAACGAGTGCTGGTTACTCACCCAGGTAACGCCGTGATATAAGTGGAGAACGAGTGCTGGTTACTCACCCAGGTAACGCCGTGATATAAGTGGAGAAAGAGTACTGGTTACTCACCCAGGTAACGCCGTGATATAAGTGGAGAACGAGTGCTGGTTACTCACCCAGGTAACGCCGTGATATAAGTGGAGAACGAGTGCTGGTTACTCACCCAGGTAACGCCGTGATATAACTGGAGAACGAGTGCTGGTTACTCACCCAGGTAACGCCGTGATATAACTGGAGAACGAGTGCTGGTTACTCACCCAGGTAACGCCGTGATATAACTGGAGAAAGAGTGCAGGTTACTCACCCAGGTAACGCCGTGATATAAGTGGAGAACGAGTGCTGGTTACTCACCCAGGTAACGCCGTGATATAACTGGAGAACGAGTGCTGGTTACTCACCCAGGTAACGCCGTGATATAACTGGAGAACGAGTGCTGGTTACTCACCCAGGTAACGCCGTGATATAACTGGAGAACGAGTGCTGGTTACTCACCCAGGTAACGCCGTGATATAAGTGGAGAACGAGTGCTGGTTACTCACCCAGGTAACGCCGTGATATAAGTGGAGAAAGAGTACTGGTTACTCACCCAGGTAACGCCGTGATATAAGTGGAGAACGAGTGCTGGTTACTCACCCAGGTAACGCCGTGATATAAGTGGAGAACGAGTGCTGGTTACTCACCCAGGTAACGCCGTGATATAACTGGAGAACGAGTGCTGGTTACTCACCCAGGTAACGCCGTGATATAACTGGAGAAAGAGTACTGGTTACTCACCCAGGTAACGCCGTGATATAACTGGAGAACGAGTGCTGGTTACTCACCCAGGTAACGCCGTGATATAAGTGGAGAAAGATTGCTGGTTACTCACACACGTGATATAACTGGAGAAAGAGTGCTGGTTACTCACACACGTGATATAACTGGAGAACGAGTGCTGGTTACTCACCCAGGTAACGCCGTGATATAACTGGAGAACGAGTGCTGGTTACTCACACACGTGATATAACTGGAGAACGAGTGCTGGTTACTCACCCAGGTATCGCCGTGATATAACTGGAGAACGAGTGCTGGTTACTCACCCAGGTAACGCCGTGATATAAGTGGAGAAAGAGTGCTGGTTACTCACCCAGGTAACGCCGTGATATAAGTGGAGAAAGAGTGCTGGTTACTCACACACGTGATATAACTGGAGAACGAGTGCTGGTTACTCACCCAGGTAACGCCGTGATATAACTGGAGAACGAGTGCTGGTTACTCACACACGTGATATAACTGGAGAACGAGTGCTGGTTACTCACCCAGGTAACGCCGTGATATAACTGGAGAAAGAGTGCTGGTTACTCACACACGTGATATAACTGGAGAAAGAGTGCTGGTTACTCACCCAGGTAACGCCGTGATATAAGTGGAGAAAGAGTGCTGGTTACTCACACACGTGATATAACTGGAGAAAGAGTGCTGGTTACTCACCCAGGTAACGCCGTGATATAACTGGAGAACGAGTGCTGGTTACTCACACACGTGATATAACTGGAGAAAGAGTGCTGGTTACTCACCCAGGTAACGCCGTGATATAACTGGAGAACGAGTGCTGGTTACTCCCACACGTGATATAACTGGAGAACGAGTGCTGGTTACTCACCCAGGTAACGCCGTGATATAACTGGAGAACGAGTGCTGGTTACTCACACACGTGATATAACTGGAGAACGAGTGCTGGTTACTCACCCAGGTAACGCCGTGATATAAGTGGAGAAAGAGTGCTGGTTACTCACACACGTGATATAACTGGAGAACGAGTGCTGGTTACTCACCCAGGTAACGCCGTGATATAACTGGAGAAAGAGTGCTGGTTACTCACCCAGGTATATCCGTGATATAAGTGGAGAAAGAGTGCTGGTTACTCACACACGTGATATAACTGGAGAAAGAGTGCTGGTTACTCACCCAGGTAACGCCGTGATATAACTGGAGAACGAGTGCTGGTTACTCACCCAGGTAACGCCGTGATATAACTGGAGAAAGAGTGCTGGTTACTCACCCAGGTAACGCCGTGATATAAGTGGAGAAAGAGTGCTGGTTACTCACACACGTGATATAACTGGAGAAAGAGTGCTGGTTACTCACCCAGGTAACGCCGTGATATAACTGGAGAACGAGTGCTGGTTACTCACCCAGGTAACGCCGTGATATAAGTGGAGAAAGAGTGCTGGTTACTCACCCAGGTAACGCCGTTATATAACTGGAGAAAGAGTGCAGGTTACTCACCCAGGTAACGCCGTGATATAAGTGGAAAACGGTTGAAAGAGACGTTTAACACCATACACACGAACACATCAGGAATACAGGTGTAAAGTGAAATAGTGAAATAGTTTTGTAGATGTCCGAACGAGAAAGTTGATAAACGGATAAATGACCGGACAAACCTGGTTTGTATGTACCCCCTTACAGGAGAATAATAAAGTTGCTGCAAAACAAAAACACATAACGTCCGAAATGAAATACTGAGTATTTAAAAATGTTTGACATGTTAGGACTGCACGAATTTGCAAGCCGATCTTGGTCTACATTGTTTGTAATTGTAGTTTAAAGTAATGTATACCAGGATACGCAATTGTTTTTTAAGTCACGTATAGCACGGTTGGGGTTAAGCTTATTTACACGCTGTACTCAATCGCATTAAAACCAACCCTAACTTCGCTGCAGTGGCAAACGCTCGCATACATCGGATGACTGCCTATTGCAGGTCGTCTCAGATTGACCTTTGTGTTAGCCAATCAAATCGTGGCCTACAATCAACATGGGAAATAACCGTATATGAATTAACGATATATAATGATGAGCGGGTTTTGCCTTTGGGATTTGTCCACACAAACGGTGCGAGTACTGGTTAAGTCTCCAGGAAGCAGCCATCGAGCGTGATTAATATAAGCTTAAAGCTTGTTTCGCAATCGATGTAAAATAAATAAGTTTAAACTTAAGAGCATTAATGGTCGAGTGTTCCGAGTGTATAGATTGATTGTTTGATTGTTTGGTGTTTCACGCCGCTTTAAAAAAAAATACAGTTATATCACGGCATCTCTTGGGTAAATAACCAGTACTACTGGTCAATTTATCCTGATACCAGCCAGTCAGTAGTAATGATAACCCCGAGACCCTGAGCGCCAAGGAGAGGGCTTAGACTATGTATATCGAGGGATTGGCATGAAACGGTTGTAACTAAAATTGGTATTCTTTTACCAAGGTTAATCACCTCGCCATAAAGTCTTTATAAGTGTTAAATTGGTTTTGTTGGTAAACGAGCAATGGCACCTAAATTTGCATTGTTTACAAAGGGGTCAAAATTGCCACTAAACCAGGGTTTTCAAAATAGGTTTTTAGTTACAACCGTTTCACGCCAAGCCCTCGATATCTAACCCACCAATGTAAGACGAATGACGCTAACTAATCACAATGACTTTTGTCAATAATTGAAAATATTGAATGGCCAATTCATATTTATACTCTCGTCAATGTCAGCACATTTTCTATGGGCATTGATTAGAGTTCTCCAATATATAATTTCGAGTTATTATACCATCATAATTAAATCTCCATCTTTAAAATGTTATTTTAACAATTTAACCAATGTTATGTTTAGAAAAGTAACTTCTTTATTCCGGACCAGATTAATGTATCATGCCTACAGTGGATTCCAGACCAGAATAATGTATCATGCCTACAGTGGATTCCGGGACCAGATTAATGTATCATGCATACAGTGGATTCCGGACCAGAATAATGTATCATGCCTACAGTGGATTCCGGACCAGATTAATGTATCATGCCTACAGTGGATTCCGGACCAGATTAATGTATCATGCCTACAGTGGGTACCGGACCAGATTAATGTATCATGCCTACAGTGGATTCCGGACCAGATTAATGTATCATGCATACAGTGAATTCCGGACCAGAATAATGTATCATGCATACAGTGGGTACCGGACCAGATTAATGTATCATGCCTACAGTGGATTACGGACCAGATTAATGTATCATGCATACAGTGAATTCCGGACCAGAATAATGTATCATGCCTACAGTGCATTCCGGACCAGATTAATGTATCATGCATACAGTGGATTCCGGACCAGAATGATGTATCATGCCTACAGTGGATTCCGGACCAGAATGATGTATCATGCCTACAGTGGATTCCGGACCAGAATAATGTATCATGCCTACATGGATTCCAGACCAGAATAATGTATCATGCCTACAGTGGATTCCGGACCAGAATAATGTATCATGCCTACAGTGGATTCGGACCAGATTAATGTATCATGCCTACAGTGGATTCCAGACCAGAATAATGTATCATGCCTACAGTGGATTCCAGACCAGAATAATGTATCATGCCTACAGTGGATTCCGGACCAGATTAATGTATCATGCCTACAGTGGATTCCAGACCAGAATGATGTATCATGCCTACAGTGGATTCCGGACCAGAATGATGTATCATGCCTACAGTGGATTCCGGACCAGAATAATGTATCATGCCTACATAGGATTCCAGACCAGAATAATGTATCATGCCTACAGTGGATTCCGGACCAGAATAATGTATCATGTCTGCAGTGGATTCCGGACCAGATTAATGTATCATGCCTACAGTGGATTCCGGACCAGATTAATGTATCATGCCTACAGTGGATTCCAGACCAGAATAATGTATCATGCCTACAGTGGATTCCGGACAAGAATAATGTATCATGCCTTCAGTGGATTCCGGACCAGAATAATGTATCATGCCTACAGTGGATTCCGGACCATATTAATGTATCATGCCTACAGTGGATTCCGGACCATATTAATGTATCATGCCTACAGTGGATATCGGACCAGATTAATGTATCATGCCTACAGTGGATTCCGGACCAGAATAATGTATCATGCCTACAGTGGATTCCGGACCAGAATACTGTATCATGCCTACAGTGGATTCCGGACCAGATTAATGTATCATGCCTACAGTGGATTCCGGACCAGATTAATGTATCATGCCTACAGTGGATTCCGGACCAGATTAATGTATCATGCCTACAGTGGATTCCGGACCAGATTAATGTATCATGCCTTCAGTGGATTCCGGACCAGAATAATGTATCATGCCTACAGTGGATTCCGGACCAGAATAATGTATCATGCCTACAGTGGATTCCGGACCAGAATAATGTATCATGCCTACAGTGGATTCCGGACCATATTAATGTATCATGCCTACAGTGGATTCCGGACCATATTAATGTATCATGCCTACAGTGGATATCGGACCAGATTAATGTATCATGCCTACAGTGGATTCCGGACCAGAATAATGTATCATGCCTACAGTGGATTCCGGACCAGAATACTGTATCATGCCTACAGTGGATTCCGGACCAGATTAATGTATCATGCCTACAGTGGATTCCGGACCAGATTAATGTATCATGCCTACAGTGGATTCCGGACCGGATTAATGTATCATGCCTACAGTGGATTCCGGACCAGATTAATGTATCATGCCTTCAGTGGATTCCGGACCAGAATAATGTATCATGCCTACAGTGGATTCCGGACCAGAATAATGTATCATGCCTACAGTGGATTCCGGACCAGAATAATGTATCATGCCTACAGTGGATTCCGGACCATATTAATGTATCATGCCTACAGTGGATATCGGACCAGATTAATGTATCATGCCTACAGTGGATTCCGGACCAGATTAATGTATCATACCTACAGTGGATTCCGGACCAGAATAATGTATCATGCCTACAGTGGATTCCAGACCAGAATGATGTATCATGCCTACAGTGGATTCCAGACCAGAATGATGTATCATGCCTACAGTGGATTCCAGACCAGAATAATGTATCATGCCTACAGTGGATTCCGGGCCAGATTAATGTATCATGCCTACAGTGGATTCCGGACCATATTAATGTATCATGCCTACAGTGGATATCGGACCATATTAATGTATCATGCCTACAGTGGATTCCGGGCCAGATTAATGTATCATGCCTACAGTGGATTCCGGACCAGATTAATGTATCATGCCTACAGTGGATATCCGACCATATTAATGTATCATGCCTACAGTGGATTCCGGGCCAGAATAATGTATCATGCCTACAGTGGATTCCGGACCAGAATAATGTATCATGCCTACAGTGGATTCCGGGCCAGAATAATGTATCATGCCTACAGTGGGTACCGGACCAGATTAATGTATCATGCCTACAGTGCATTCCGGGCCAGATTAATGTATCATGCCTACAGTGGATTCCGGGCCAGATTAATGTATCTTGCATACAGTGGATTCCGGACCAGATTAATGTATTATGCCTACAGTGGATTCCGGACCAGAATAATGTATCTTGCATACAGTGGATTCCGGACCAGAATAATGTATCTTGCATACAGTGGATCCCGGACCAGATTAATGTATCATGCCTACAGTGGATATCGGACCATATTAATGTATCATGCCTACAGTGGATTCCGGGCCAGAATAATGTATCATGCCTACAGTGGATTCCGGACCAGAATAATGTATCATGCCTACAGTGGATTCCGGGCCAGAATAATGTATCATGCCTACAGTGGGTACCGGACCAGATTAATGTATCATGCCTACAGTGGATTCCGGGCCAGATTAATGTATCATGCCTACAGTGGATTCCGGGCCAGATTAATGTATCTTGCATACAGTGGGTACCGGACCAGATTAATGTATTATGCCTACAGTGGATTCCGGACCAGATTAATGTATCTTGCATACAGTGGATCCCGGACCAGATTAATGTAATGATTAAACTGAACCCTTTCCCATATACAGTAAAACTGCAGCAGTTGACGTTGAAAGGTTCTTCGCAAAACCCAATGGAATCTCAATAAATGAAAGTATAAGTATTGAATACAGTTATAAACATTGTGGCAAAAGGAAAATTGCTCATTATGAGCAATTTCTCCTTTTGCCACAATGTTTTCAAAGATTGTCTGCAGCTGATTCTTCTATTGTTGGAGAACGGTTAATTGTTTATTATTTAACTAAAGTCAGTGATATAATCATACCAAGAAAACATCGCAACAGCATTTTAGATTGCTCATCTTGAGCGCACATGTTCGGAAGCCATTTCTTTCATTTTAAAATATGATACGATCGAAGGCCGAACCTTGGTATCCCACTTCCAAATATCGTAGCAGCAGTTCTGATTGCTCTTCATGAGTGCAAAGGGGTAAGCCACTAGTATAATTTTTTATGTATGATACTTCAAAGGAACAAACCTCGGTACCCCACTCCCAAATTGGACGCTCTAAACAGTACAACAAGGAAACTTGTCCAGTAGAGTAGGATGAAATCTGTATTGTTTTGGCATTTTTACTCTTTATAACATGCAAAAAGTTTGCAGCAGAGGACATTGAAAACTTCTAGGCAAAAACATGAAAATGCTTGTCAACGTTAGAATAGTCAATGAAAAGATTTATGAGCATTTTCTCCTTTTGACACATTGTTTCCAAATGTCGCATGCTGCAGATGTGTCAAAAAGCGTCTACACGTGGAAAATGTTAAGAAATAATTCAAAAAGAATTCGTTGTTGGAGAACATTGACCATTGTGAAACCTTTTCTGTCAGTATCCTTATGACTCGTATCACTATGCTATAGTGCTTATCGAAGGCCGGGCTGGACATACAATGAGCAGCGCTTTGCCAAAACCAACCATAAGGCAGACAATTGCGACCATTGCAGAACTAGACCAGTCTGTGCTTTTCACTTGAGATTTTCAGTGGCTTCTAATAATCAATTTAAAGCTAAATAACGGGAAAACAGACAGCGCTTTTCTACACTTATCAAAAATACCCAAAGGATGGTTTTCCTGTATCATCACTCGATGAGGTGTAAGGACGGACACATCGCCTATTTTACGAGCGTATAGTGTGATTCCCCTCTGTGTCTGGCCATAACAAGTTAAAGAGTTTGCTGCTATGATGTATCAAAGACTGGACTGGTCTGGATTTTAAAAACCTTAACGAAACCCTGACTCATCAGTAAAATACAAGTTTTAAAAACGTGTTTCTCATGATTCAGCTGCCAAACAAGCGAGGTCAACCCGTTACGATAAGATATGGAGAGGTAAAACCAGAACCTTGATGTGGTGCCACGAACATATCTCTATCGGTCTGGTTTCTGGATAGTCTTCTTGAAACACACACTCAACCCTTTCACACATACATACACGACATATTTACAGCATTCGACTGAAAACATCTATGTAAACTACGGACACTCTCTTTGAACGGATGGTTATTGAATATAGTTGGAAAAGGAGACAGTTCTCAATTCTATCAGACAATTTCTCCCTTCGTCTCAAAGTCATCTGCACTAGATGCATCAAACTGCGTCTGCATCTGGGCAATGTTAACACCTATTTTTAAACATCGAGTTATCTTTATTCTGATTATTATTAGACATATTTATATTTCAATTTGCCTTTTTACAAATGTTGCCTAAACTCGACATGCCTCTGTATTGTAACACATGTTGATATATGCAATGCGATTGTATTTACTATTAACGCTTAGCCCGCTGAATGCCTGCAACGAGTATGACCATTGCTGCTTTTTTAAGAAAAGAGTATTACATAATTATTGACTAATATTTGCTTTAAAGTAGATAAATGAGTGCCGATCAATTTAGACAAAGATGAAATCTCATGCATGTGCAGGTTTACATGCTTCTACATTGTTCCAAATTGTAGCTTAAAGTCGGGTAATTGTATGGTAAAAAAATGGGTCAAAAGACGCGTACATCGGGATAAGGGTTGATTTGTAATTGTTAGAAGGGATGAAATTGTCACGGCTGATTTAATTTAAACAACCTTAGGAAACAGGATAAGCTCTTTGAGTTGAATTATCAGCAAATGGTCGCTTTATTTATGTTCTGCTTTGTGGCTTTCTTTCTCTGTTCACGTTGTGTTAAAAATTAGGTCGGTATACAATGATGGTCACGATTCTGAGTCTGATAACCGAGAAAAAACTCAGCTATGTCACGCGAGAACCGTCCTTTAAAACTTACCGATCATCTTGATGGCATGAAGATACTCTCCCTTCCCGATCTAGTCCTACAAACACCCGGGAAACCTTGCAGTGTCAGCCTAGTTGCTAGTTTCAATTTAGTCTTAATTGATTCATTAACCAGCCGTTAGGTATATGCGACCAGGGTATATGCGACCAGGGTATATGTGACCAGGATATCCGACCAGGGCATTAGCGACCAGGGTATATACGACCAGGGTTTATGCGACCAGGGTATATGCGACCAGGGTATATGCGACCAGTGTATATTCAGACCAGTGAGCGCATCCTCACCATCTTCTGTACTATTCTCCAATAGTTTTCAGGGCCGTAGCTTTGCAATAATCAATATGTAGGCCGTCTCGTGAGAAAATCAACATTGTGGACTCTGCGTAAAGTATCGACCCGGACCAGCCTAAGCATACCACACAGGCCTACCTGGATAGACACTTTTCGCCTCCTGTGGATTTTCTGTTTCAGGAATCACTACTCTATACATCTATCCCCCTAAGACGGAATGTGTCGGCTGGATCAGTCTGTGCGGACAGCGCAGGCTGATCTGGTCGGTACATTACGCATATGTCTATCGCCGCATTTGCATTTTGGGGCATTTTGAGAAAAAATGTGTATGCACGTGCCTACAGTGCCTAAAGGGAGCTACGCCCCTGGTTTTAACGAGAATTTAGTATATTGATCTTTGATCAATGAAGGACAGACAAGTGTAATACTTACGTTAATGTAGGTTTTACTGGAGCACCGCTTATATCTGATACATTTAACCCTTTCCCACATACAACAAATATGCCTTTCGAAAACATTGTTACAAAAACCCGAAAAGTTTCCACAAAAGATAGCTTAATTGTTAAATAAAGTTGAGCATTTTCCCCTTTGGCCACAATGTTTTCAAAAGTCGTCTGCTGCTATTGCGTCAAAATGCGTCATTGTTCTTTGTTGGCGTGATTGATGTTTTAGGGTTATCAACAGTTGTTTATTTGTATTACGGCAGCAATAAGCTAAATAATTATGCCAAATAATACTTAGTATACTTCATGGTTAAAGTACGTCGGCTGCTTTTAAAACTTGATGGAGATATGATTAATATATCTGCAGAATTTATCAATAAATGTGCGGCACTCTGCGAAATCCATCCTCAAGACATTTGGGATCAATATAGATCTCATCCCCGCCGTCTGATCTAGGTATACACTCGTCGCTAATCAGTCACAACAGCTTGTATACAATTACCGTCAATCACAAGCATATTAATGATAGTATGCCCAATGGGGAATCTTTACTCGAAATAAGATTTACTTTTGATTGGGCTATAAACAATGTTTTTTCTCTTCTAAAGGTCACCGCATTTCCTTGTATTTCGTTTTTTTTTTCGACAAGGTTCCATATCAAGCATATTATATGTGCGTGGGGTGTATTTGTGTTCATGCACGAATACGATCACAGCATCTCGCAATTCCTTACTACACACACATTCATGAATAACCGTTGTAAATATACTCATATATATATATTGTATAAGCTGATATATGCATACTGTATTGTTTGATTGGACTAATGTTCTCTTTTTTTGTCACATGTCTATTTTATGTTTGTATTGTTTTGTCATTCGTAAAATGTGCATGTATGTATGTCACATATACCCACATGTTGGTTTTCCTGTAGCATCGCTTATAGGAGAAAACAAAACATCGTTCGTATTGAATGGTTACGATCAGACCGGTCATAACTATTTTAAAACTAGTTGCTTCTACAATGTTTGTTGTAAGATTAAATGGCACACAGGAAAGATCATGATCCGACTATCAGAGACATCGGATGACCCGGAACTTCGCCGGTTGAAAAAGCCCGAATGTCGATATTCCCGAGGTATTGCTCTATTTCTATGTTTGGTGGAAGTTGCTCTATTTTGTTCAATGTAAGGTCCAGAGAAAAAAGCGACATCTTTCAGTTTAAAAAAGCAAAATCATTCGAAAACTGACATTCGGATTTTTCAAAAACCAATACATGTAAGGATAAATGTACATATATATATATTTGTGTTTCGTTAAACTGTTTCTCGATGGCGAAGGGGGGACGCTCCTTCTCAGAGTTCACGGAGACACAGGTTGATCTGGATCGCTTCTGGTCGCAAAGTCCCGAATCAGGGATCATGATAGTGGTTTGTAAGAATTCGCTGGATAATTGTTTAAGTAACAAACGGACCTGTACAAACATCAGCTACTACTACTATTACTACTACAACTACTACTACTGCTGCTTATCATTATAATAATAATAGCACACAATAAAGCATTGATCATTGGGGCCAGTGAAGATCCAAATAGAAAATGTGGATACTCAGATTCTGATCAGAGTATGCACTGTTTTCTGATCAGTCACACACATATTTACAATAAATGTAAATTTAGATCAGTTAGCATGGTTGCACGGACATATTTTCATCTTCACATGTCACACGTTCTACGACAAACCCAACATTGTGGACTCTGCGTATTGATCCGGATCAGCATAAGCATGCCGCGCAGGATACCCCGGAGACACACTTTTCGCGTTTTGTGGATTAATTACTCTATATCTCTATACCTATGATACGGAATGTGTCGGCCCTGATTAGCATGCGATGACTGCGGAGGCTGATCTAGGATGATACATAACGCAGATTTCTCATGGGACGGCTCATATATGTTTACGTTTAAATGCTATAAACAGTTAATTGTCCACTAAGAATACTGCTGGGAATTGGACGGATATGTGAACTACCGCCGTGGTATAACTTGAATTCTGTTAAAACGGCGATTATCCCCAATCACTCAAGTAGACCACGAACACGGCTCCAATGTTGGTGAATTATTTAATACTTGATTATCTTGGCATTCCTTGTTGTATCAGCAGTTTGTCCATACATCAGAGGTAATTGACCGAATCGCTGGCGCTATAAAAAGCATGCCCATCCACATTCACTCATCAGTCGGGAACTGAACATCATTTTAGTATCTCCTCGCTAGCAGTGTGCCGTAATCATGGTAACAGGCAAGTGTGTTCTTGTTTTGGCGATGGCCGCGTGCGCCTACGCTATGTCCGCGAGTTCGGTTCGAGAGTTAGATGAGGAAATGCAGGGGTTGCGACAATTTTGCACAGAGAATCAGCAGATGAGAGAGGAACTTTTAGAAAGAATTGCCAAACTCGAAATTGAACTTGAAGCCAAGGAACCAGGTATGTGATTTATTGTTTTACTGAAACTAAAATCTGTTTTACAATTTACTCATGCAATTGCCGTATCATCTTTAATAGTTATAACAAGTTTAATATTATTTCAAGGTGGATTTCACTGAGAAAATATTTTAATCCGTTTGGAAGATTGAAAAGGAATATTATTTTATAATGATTTTAATTCTTTCAATGCTATGTTTTAATGGAGTTGTCCAGCGTTGCGTTTGGAAGCTTTCATTGGTTACGTTTGAGGAAATGGCAATTTCGCGTTGCGCAGTTAACAGTATAGATCCTGACCAGACTGGTCTTGGTCTGAACTGGTGGAACATGCTGCACAGAAACGAATCCAGCAGTCAATTTGTGTTCAATATTTCGGCAATTGGCCTTCCGTACCTTATATAAGCCCGTCCATGGGAACAGATAACATTTGAGCCGTCCCATGAGAAAACCAACATTATGGACTCTGCGTAATGTATCGACCCGGATCAGTCTGCGCATTCCGCGCAGGCTAATCCGGGCCGATACATTCCGTCTCAGGTGGATAGAGGTATATAGTAATGATTCCTAAAACAGAAAATCCACAGGAGGCGAAATATGTCTGTCCGGGTTAGCCTGCGCTGATCTTTGTCGATACTTTACGCAGAGTTTGTCAAGTTGGTTTTCTCGTGAGACTGCTCATTTGGCATTTCTGAAGAGTTCAAGTTCAAATCAGCCTGTAAATCTACTCCGTCCTTTTTAAATTTACACACATTTACTGAAGCATCTAACAATCCAATGTAAGTTATATGCGAACAGTTAAGATCTTAATCAGACAGTGCAGACGCACAGGCTGATAAAGAAGCCAACGTGTGTACCAAGATAAATGGGAAACATGTTATGATTGTATTATCAGAATACTATAAGTTATGTATGGAAACCGTTTTCTACTGAAGTCAATACATACTATTGAAAGTGAGCAATATAGACAAGGATTTGACTGCGTGTATTTGCCTGATTATTGTCTCCTTAACTTCGCTGCAATAGCAAACGCTCGTATATATCTGATGACTGTTGGTTACAGGTCGTCTCAGATTGACCTTTACATTATCCAATCAAATTATAGCCTACAAAATCATTAGGTACCAACAGGGGACATAACTTATACAGATAAACGAGATAGGGAAGCGGTGATTACCGAGTGTTCCGATAATATGAATATTTAAATGTATAGGGTCAATTCGAGGCGAATATTTAAATGTATAGGGTCAATTCAAGCAGGTTTTGTACGATGTCGTCAGATCTAATATAGCTACAGCGAAGTATGTTTGCCTTATTTCAAAGAGATTGCCGTGACCGCAAGTAATGCTAACACTGGTTTGTGACCGGGCATCGTAAACTCAAAATGTTATAACATAAAGCAGTAGAGGATTCTCAACACAATGTTTTCAAAAGTCGTCTGCTGCAGAGGCATCAGAAATGTCTGTGAGTGGAAAAGGGTTCACTAGTGTAGCTCAAATTGATGTCGTACTACTTTCTGTGCAAAATTGTCGCAACCCCTGCATTTCCTCATCTATCTCTCGAACCGAACTCGCGGACATAGCGTAGGCGCACGCGGCCATCGCCAAAACAAGCCTGTTACCATGATTACGGCACACTGCTAGCGAGGAGATACATCCTGTGACAAGACGATATTCTTTAAGAATTATTTCTCTTTGATACTGTAGCATATTGTACCTTTCCGCACGGGCGGGCTCAAATGCCTTTAATCTTTGGCTGCTGAAGGGGCGTCGACTCTATATCTGGACAAGGGCAATTGACCCAACACGACACAAAACGCATTAAAAAAACAATTGTTTCAGATTGTGGTCAGTGCATGAGAAAAGGTATAAGTTGGCATTTCGGAGACGTAAGCTCTAACAAGCTTGTTTAACTCTTTCAGCGCCAAAGGCAATATTGAGCTTTTTTGCAAACAATACAGATTCACGTGAGTCAGCTCGTGACGAGCTGTCTCACCTGAAATATGCATTGTTGGGCTGTGATTTATAAAAATATTCCAAAAATCCTATAACATGAAAATAGAGTCGTCCGAGTTTGAACATGGAAGCGTCTACTTTAAACAATTCGGCGCTGAAAGTGTCAAGTAATATGTGAACAGTGAATATAATGATCAGCGAACTTGTACCGTGTCCCATGCACTGGCTAATATTATAGCCTTATTTATGAAGGGATATTATGTTCCCATGCACTGGCTAATATTATAGCCTTATTTATGGAGGGATATTATGTTCCCATGCACTGGCTAATATTATAGCCTTATTTATGGAGGGATATTATGGAGCTTTACATTTATGTAATAATGTCCTTTTTTGTCGGATAAAAAATCCGCCGTAGCCGAGTGGTTAGCGTCGAAATAATTAATTTGTAACCGGGAGTTCCGAGTTCGATCTTCAGTCGCGGCGGTCATTGTGGAGTGCCCTTAAGGCATGGCACCTTTCCTAGCTAAGTACTTGGTTGTTTACCAAGGGACAATGAATAGGTGAAATGTCACCGTGATATAACTGAAATAATGTTGAAAACGGCGTTAATTCAAATAGAACAAAACACGATTTGTCAGTTAACCACAAGTGATTATATAAGAGTGATCTGATTTGGACCGATTGATTTATTAACGGTATTTTAGTTATATCACGGCGTCCAGTTCACTGAACACGTGTTTCCTTGGATTCTCGCAGCAGCACTCCATACAACAGTTTTTCACAGACAACGTCTGCTTTGGAAACATTTATGGAAAACTCTTAAATTATTTATCGCAAATTTGGAAATTGTATGGCTTAATGTTGATTTAATTTTGAGTATTTTCTTCATTTCCACAATGTTTCTAAAATCCGAAAACCGTCTGTTTAAGAGGCACCGTAATTCCTCTATAGAAGGGAAAGACTAAACATGCTAGTAATGGCTTTCCCTCATTTGTGGTCACGATTGTCGGGTTATCATTAGATTACGGCGGATTTGCTATTTCGAGGATAAATAGACCAGTTTTACTGGGAATTCATCCAATCAAATCTGTGATATAATTAAAAAAGTGTTGCAAGCGGCGTTAGACCCGACAATCAAACAAACTATACATGGAAATGGGCTATGGTCATAAGTCACTATCAGATTAATGGTTACATGTAAAAGTGGTCTGAATTCAAAATGATTGAACTGAATAAGATATCATACCGTGTGTAATAGATCATGAGCATTTCTCTGTTTTTATCAGACAAGTATGGACTGGGAACTACTTTATCAATCGTGCGTAATGATAATCAAAAACGAAAAGCTTTAGACCATGTTTTGAATTCAGCCAATATATTTCACAAACATTTACAAACCTGTAGGCTGTTCGTAGGCATGCGTTTTTAAATACCGCTAAGCAATGCTATATCTACGATTAAGATATGTTGACGAAATAAATAAATATATATGCAAATAAAGATCATACTCGGCAATCATCGCTTCGTGTCGTTAATTTGTATGGGTTATCTCCCCGATTACGATTTGGTAGGCTATAATTTGATTGGCTGAAGCGACCTGTAACAGGCAGTCATCAGATATATACGAGCAATTGCTACAATAACGAATTGTTAGGTCTAGTTTAAATGGGATTGATATATAGCAGGAATGATGTCGCATAACACTAGATCAGTATCTGTGAATGATGTCGCATAACACTAGATCAGTATCTGTATTTTACTTCCAAAACAAATAAGCAAACGTTTCGAAAATGCTGTTAACACTTTATCTTTGAATCATTTCCAAACAAACTGAACATTAACGAGTTGGCGTTACCAACAATTAAAAGCAATTGTAAAAATATCAAATACAGTTAGCATGGAAATGTATGTATACGGTCAAATTAGATCAATATGAATTGAATATATGAACCAGTGCATAAACAAGAGTATGAGTTCGCTTTTGTGAGCAGTATATAATCAGACCCTCGCCAGTACATCAGCAATATCTGATCAAGATATACACCTAAAAAATTACTTACACAAGCTTGTGTCTACTCTCTATTTAAACTAAAGAATGGTATTTAAATATACATGTAGTTGTAAACGTTGTGGTTAAGCTAAAAATTGCTCCTTGTACGCCATTTTTCTCTTTGCCACAATGTTTTTAAAAGTCGTCTGCTGCAGATGCGTCAAACTCGGTCTGCGTGTGGTTTAAAACTGATTCCAGTTTAAATATTGATTCCCCTATATTTACAGGACTAGTCAGACATAAGAGAAGTTATTACCTTGCCGGACCCCCAGGACCCGTTGGAGAGGCAGGTATGTTGAATCAATTTGTTTATAACAGTGTTTACCCATACCCGGGGACTCAGTCGGTAGCGACGCGAGCCGTCAATCCAGCAGTTCTGAGTTCGAGTTCCAGCTCGGGTCAGCTTTCTTTCCGACGTTTGACAAAGTTCAATACGACAGGCATCATTCGTCTATCAGCAATTCGAGGGCTTGGCGCAAAACGGTTGTAACTAAAAACCTATTTTGAAAACCCTGGTTTAGGGGCAATTTTAACCCCTTTGTAAACAATGCAAATGTAGGTGCCATTGCTCAGAACGAGCAATGACGCCTAAATTTACGTTGTTTACCAAGTAAAATGATTCAACGCTTATAAAGACTTTACGGCGAGGTGATTAACCTTGGTAAAAAAAATACCACTTTTAGTTACAACCGTTTTACGTCAAGCCCTCGAATTGTCTAACAGTCTATGAGGCGATACGTTTACATTGTAATCCTTACATTTACCCGCCCCTTTATGCCATTGGTAAATGAAATAATGAAATAAAAAAAACAATTGCTTGCTTAGGTAAGATAATGAGATACATTGTCATTCGTGAGGCCCCAAGTAATCATTTTCACACGTGACTTAGTCACTCTGAACTACAGCTCCGATATAACTGAAATAATGTTGAAAACGGCGTAAAACCTCAAATAAAACAAAAACTTAGTCACTCATGAAACTTAAATTTTGATGCTTATTCAATGAAAATGTATTTCGATCTGAAACCGAAGCAATTAATCTCCATATGATTTTTACCAAAAACATTGTATCTTTACACATAAGACAAATCCGCAGTAGACAACTATTTAATAGTCTATTTATTGAATACAGTTAAAACATTGTGTGACAGGAGAAATTGCTTTTTGTGAACAGTATCTCTATGCTGTGCACTGTTTTCTAAAGTTGTCTGCTGAAAATCACGATTCGCCTATTAAGCTGGATGGTGAATTGGAAAAAACTCTGATCAGACTGCGTAGTTGCGTCTATTGATCTAATTCGACCCTTGTCAAACGAATTCGAAGGTGGGTTTACCACCTGTATCGAGCTGATGGCTTCACACCGCTTCTATTCCAGGTGTACCCGGTCTTCCCGGTAAAGACGGACTTTCCGGACCACCAGGTATCCAAGGTGAATTGGGAGACAAGGGAGAGGTCGGACAGCGTGGACCAGTCGGACCCCAGGGACTTCAAGGTGAGCAGGGACCACAAGGACCAGTCGGGCCCCAGGGAGAACAGGGAGACTTTGGTGCCCCAGGAATTCCAGGTGACAAAGGAGAAGGCGGACCAATGGGACCACCCGGTGTTCCAGGCCTTAATGGACCCCAGGGAGATAAGGGAGAAATGGGACCATTCGGAGCCCCAGGCCTGCCCGGAGTTCAAGGAGAGAAGGGAGAGGTCGGAGGCCAGGGAGTCTCCGGCGATCAGGGATCCCCCGGAGAGCAGGGACAGCAAGGAGCCCCAGGCGTGCCCGGACAGCGCGGTGGCCAAGGACATCCCGGCCCACAGGGACCATACGGACCCCCAGGCACACCCGGTGATAAGGGAGTCCGTGGATTCCCAGGAACAACCGGGGCACAAGGAAATCCTGGTTACCCATACGTTATGGCCCCTGCTGCTGTTGGTAAAAACAACAAGGGTTAAGTGAACTCCTAATTGTAGCTCGTGCTACTAATTCCAGCCAACCCGCACCTTTTTTGGGTTGTTCAAATACGGGGCTTAGTTATTGATCTTCATCTCATATATTCACCCAATTTTCAGGTTTCTTTTCCTTTCAACAATGTCGTAGTTCCCTCATTTTCATTTAATTTTAAACACTGCTTATTTCCAATTCAAACACTTTCTTCAGTTCTTTTTCAGTTTCGTTAAATTCCCATAGTCCCTTACCCCCTTCCCTTCACAATTAAGTGTCGACTTTAATTATAGTTTAGCACCCATTAATATTTTTACATATTATTTCTTTTATCCAGCTTAGCTTCAGTTACTTAAATTTTCACGTAGAAGATAATCAAAGTACTTTTTGTGCTATTTTATGAGTTATCGCTAATATATCAGAAATTATTGGACAAATAACACTGGCAGTGTATAAAATCATTCATATCTACAGAAATATGCTTTATTCAAGGCAAATGTGATATTAAAACGTCGACTTTGGCGGCCTTACCCATTTAATAAAATGATTAAAATGTAGTAAAATGTTACTTCTGTTATTTCCTACGTTACTTTAACCCTTTACCTGATACGGACGACACACGAAGCCTTTCCCGCCTGCAGACGTATACTAACGAAACTTCAGCAGACGACGATTTTTGAAAACATTCTGGCCAAAGGGGATTTCTTACCATAATGAGCAAGTTCTCCTTTTGCAACAATGTTTTCAACTCTTTTGAATGATTACGCTTTCATTTAGAAACGTTTCCATAATTACGCCCCGACGTTAGATTCTGCGTATGTGGGAAAGGGTTATGGAAACCACTTACGAAAACGTTAATAGAAAAGGATGAACCACTTATGAGGAGAAAATACTCCTTTTACCACAAGGCTTATTTCAGCAAAGTTTCTGATTTGTATCCCCATTTTCTGGATGCTATATTTATTTTCTGGTCGGAAACGTCAAAGCACACATCTTTAACCCTTTCCCTCATATAGACGCTTTCTGACGCCTCTGCAGCAGACGGCTTTTTGAAAACATAGTGACAAAAGAAGAAATTGCACAAAACGTGCAATTTCTCCTTTTTGCCACAATGTTTTCCATTTTTTTGTCATAGGTTATCAATTCAATTATAGAGTCTATCTTTGTCTTGACAAAATATGGTCGTCTGCTGCAGAATTGTCGTATGAGGGAAAGGGATTTATGATAACACGTAAAGTGCGTAAAGTGCGTGACCTGTTTTCTGACATATTCTTTACCTCTGCCTCAGATATGTCGGCAGGTTAGTTTGTTTTTTATGTGTGTTTGTGCCGCTTTCAACAATAGTTCAGTTATATTATGACGTTACCTGAATAAATTATCAGTACAACTGGTCCATTCATCCTGACACCAGCCAGTCAGTCGTAATGCTTATTTCCAGAATCCTTACCACCAAGCAGTTTTTTGTATGATGTTAAAAGCCGATTTCAACAATGTTCCTGCATAGGTTACCAGTACTTTCGTTCCGTTTATCCTTGCATTAGCCGTAATGTGAACCCCGAAGTTCTGAGCGCCAAGGAGGGAAAGCCATTACTGCTATGTTATAGCACTATGTATGACTCGGCTGGTGATCGAACCCCGGTATACCGCTCTTGAGGCGGACGTTTTCACCAGTATACCGATGAGAAGCAACGGTCAACAATTCGACCGTTTGAAAATAAGACAATAGGAGGTAGTGACCCATTCCCAAATACAAACATTTGCAGCAACATCTAGAACAAATAATGGAGCATTTAAATAAATGAAAGTTCAGTTGCGCGATAACAATACCATGGGATATTAATCGTTTAACTCGAGTTATTTCATGGAATTGTTCTGTCTTTGTAAAACAGTCAAACATCAGTTCTGCTAGCTCATTCGAGCAATAGGAACAGCTGATGCACTGTTTTATTGAAAGGATTCAATCACAGTCGTCCGTTTCATATAAACACCTTTAAAAGTTTAAAATTACGAAGCAAACAATATAAGAGCCGTCTCACCAGAAAACCAACACTATGGTCTCTGCGTAATGCCCGGGCCTACACATTCCGTCTCAGGGGGATAGATATATAGATTAATGAATCCTGAAACAGAAAATCCACATGAGGCGAAAAGTGTCTGTCCGGATTAGCCTGCGCGGCATTCTTATGCTGACCCGGGTCGATACTTTACGCACAGTCCACACAGTTTGTTTTCTCGCGGGCCGACTGATATAAATGAACTTAGTATAAATTAACTGGAACACATAGTGAGTCGATGTAATTTCAGGGTCCGTTTCGACTTAACGCGAATCTACTGTATAATATTGGACAAAGTTTAAATATATGTGGCAAAAGGAGAAACTGCTCCTTGTGAGCAATACCACCTTTTGCCAAAATGATTTTAAACGTCCTCCGCTGCAGTTGCGTCAAAGTGTGTATGCACGTGGGAAAGGTTAAATTGGTATATCCACATGTGGCATATTGACCAATTAAAACGCTAGATTCATGGCTCAGAGGATCAGTCGAATTGTTAGGCATGGAAGTCCTTAGCCCCTTTCCATATATGACAAATCTGCAGCAGACGACATTGAAAACGTTTTGGCAAAACTATCGAAAATCTCTTTAATGAAAGTATGTGTATTGAAAACGCTGTGGCAAAAGAAAAATTACTCAATATGAGCTATTTCTCACATTGCTACAATGTTTTTAAATTGTGTCTGCAGCAGAGGCGTTAACATGCGTCTACATGTGGGAAAAGGTAAGATACTATGGCGTTACGTTGCTCTCAAATTTGCCGGACCATACGTAAATCTACCCTCATGACTATATGAACAGGAAGGACTAAGATCTGCACGCCCCATCGTGCGGGTGTGATCCGGATATGCACTATTTAGCTTTTACCTCAAATCTTATTTATTTTACATCGATTGCGAGACGAGCTCTGCGCTTTAATTAATGATACTCAATGTCTTTTTTTCTGGATAATTAACCGGTACTCGTTTGGGTTGAACATTCCAAAATTCGGAACCCGTTAAACATGGGATTCATACCCAGGACATTCAGCACGAGGGACCGACGCTCTAGTACTGTATCACTGTCTAGCCTGTAAGCCGTCAGTAGAACCTTAATGAAGCCATTTTCAGCATAGAGATGCATTTAGCAGACTCTGCAGCAGACCGTCTTTTAACCCTTTCCCTCATATGACAATTCTGCAGCAGACGACTTTGAACATATTTTGTCAACAAATAGAAAATCTTTATAATTGAATGGATAACCTATGACTGAAAGTGGAAAACATTGTGGCAAAAGGAGAAATTGCCCGTTTTGAGCAATTTCTTCTTTTGTCAATATGTTTTTAAAAAGCCGTCTGCTGCAGATGCGTCAGAAAGCGTCTATATGAATGAGGTAAAGGGTTAAGGCTTTAAGGCAATGGAAGAACTTTCTCATACGAGCTACTTCTCTTTTTGCATAAATGTTTTAAAATATATTTAGTAATTGCACGTTTATGGATTTTCCATATAATTGCTGATCAGGATAATTTCTGTTCTTTATCTAGGTCTACAAGTATCATACAATCATTTTGAGAACGAGTATTGATTGATCGATTGGGGTTGAACGCCGTTTTCAACTACAGTTAATATATATCACTGCGACTAGTTCACCGCATCAATGTGATTCCTGGCTTCTCACACCAACAGTTCACTCAACAGTCTTTCCAAGCAACTGGCTGCTTTTCCTCACAAACTGTAAGCCCATTGGTTGCAGAACGAATGACGTGTTTCCATTGACATTTGACAAACGTCGGAAAGAAAGTTTGCCGAGTTGAAGTTCGAGCTCACAACCCCTGGACTGAGGGCTGTCGTCGCCACCGACTGAACTCACGGTGTAAAGCCTTTGAAGAACGAGTATCGATTGATCGATTGACCGATTGGGGTTGATTGAACGCCGTTTTCAACGACAGTTCATATATATCACTGCGAACAGATCACCTACATGCACCAATGTCACACCAATACTTCAAACAACAGTATTTATCCTACAGATTGTAAGCCCATTGGCGGTAGACGAATGTCGGCTTTATCATTGACTTTTCTCAAACGTCGAGAGCCAGGTTCGAACTCACAAACCCCTGGATTGATAGACCGCGTCGGTTTCGGGACTCGGCGCGAAAAGGTAAAGAAAAATATCCCCTATAATGCGGCTATTCAAGTATGCGTTTCAGTGAATTATCTATACAGTGCAACCTCTCCGGAGTAACATCGATCCGAGGCAAATACAAACAGCTGTTCTAGAGAGGTGTGGCTCTGTAGAGGTATATAACAAACACTGTGGCCTCTGCGTTATGTATCGACCCAGATCAGCGAGAAGGCTCATATGTATTCTTTTAGGGAAACACATGACCCGCAGTTTCAATTTACTTTTCATCAGATGTGGGGAAAGATTGAAATATTGCTTTAAAGATACTTTATCTATACATATGTGCCGTTATGAGATGTGATGCACTAATTTAGAAATATCACAGGCAATAGGCTATTCACAACGAGTGTAGATACAGAGCTGCCTGGTTATTATCTGTCTGATCAACTCTGTCGAATGTTGTGGAATGCTAAAGATACATGAGCCGTGCCGCGGGAAAACCAAAATATTGGACTCTGCGTAAAAATTCGAACCAGATGATCCTAAGCATGGCGCGCAGGCTAACCCAGACGTTCACTTTTCGCCTTCTGTGGATTTTCTGTTTTAGGAATCATTACTCTATAACTCTATCCCCCTGAGACGGAATGTGTCGGCCTGGATTAATGTGCGTGGACTGAGCAGGTTTTTCAGGATCGATACATTACGCAGAGTAAATAATGCTGGTTGTCTCGTGGAACGGCTCATATGTAATCGTTGTACACCTCATATTAGTCAGTTTACGGGAAATGGTACGAATTTATGTTTGAGAACAGACAGTTCGGATTCACAGGATGACATGAATCTACACTGTTCACAAAAATAAATTCGTACCTTTTTCCTGTTCACGGGCAACTTACATATGCGGATAAGAAGATTCTGTCAACGTGTGTAGATTAGGATAAATCTGTGAAGAAATACATATCGATCTGAGCCTAAACTGAACAGCAGTGTCAACTTGTAGTTTTGTGGACGGACAACTAAATCATCGTCTTGATCATCGCATCATCATCATCATCTCCCCCTCTGAAAGTAAATCAATTACTTACTCGCCAGAGTTACTTATGATGGTGTGATAGGTTCAATCCACATTCGTGAGGGCCACGAGCAACGGCACATTTCGTAGCATAGTACTAGTTTGTTTACCCAGGGAGCATAATTAAAGGTGGGTTCACACTATGAACGTTTGTACCAGCGTTGGCCAGCGTTTGAAAAGTCTAAGAAATGAGCCCAAACGTCGGCGAAATTACGTTCGCAGGAAGGATATTTTTCATTCACACTACCAACGTTTTATATCCGGCGCAAATCAACTTTTACGAACGTTTCCCAGCGTTTTACAGCGTTTGACAGCGTTTGCTAGCGCTTGACAGTGTTTACCAGCGTTGTATTTATTTTCTATTAGTGTAGGCGAACTTAGTCCAACTTAGACGAACGAATACTCAGCGTAGGTAAGCTGAGGTCAGCGTCAGGCAACGTTCACACTCTCTCCTCAGCCTCTCCAGGTCCTCCATCTGTAGAAAAAAGGGATTCATAAATGTATAAAATAATGGCGGAAAATGTTCGTGAAAACAAAGGTAATAACATAATGTGGTTATATTTACGTGTTAACTGTACCGTGTAGTAATGATTATCCTCGATATCGCAAATATTTCAATGCATCCAATGCAGGATTGAGGAACAAGCTCGTGCATCTGCACACGCCAATGTAAAGTTTAGCTTTATGTATCCGAATTGTGATCGGCATACGCTCGAAAACGTTTGGGTCGCGCTGGTTCGTCGCTCAGTTCGTTCGCAAAAGTTGTTTAACGTTGTTGGAAGTTGGCTTGCGTCAGGCTTCGTAAGGATCCGTTGTCCAAAGTTCACCTAAGTTACGGGTACGCTGTTGAAAGTTCGCCTACGCTAGCCCCTTGCGTTACCATCGCGTTCATTTGCGTCGGGTACCCGTTGGCCTCCGTTGGACAAGCGTTCGGCTAAGTTCACCACCACCAGCGTCTCAGTCGACGTTTGCCAACAGAGTCCTACTTAGGCAAACTCTGTACAACTTAATCCAGCATTCAGGAACGTTTACGAACGGAGCACAACTTACACCAACATTTATTTCCAAACGTCGGCAAAGTTTTTGCATGTTAAACTTTTTCAACGAACACAACGTTCGTCAGCATTCGCCAGCGAACATCAACTCTTATACACTATTAGCAACTTTTACTAGCGGAGCTGGACATTTGCCAAAACGTCGGAAAACGTCGGTCTAAACGTCGTAGTGTGAACCCGGCTTAAGTAAACAGTCGCCGGGTTATACTAGTTACTGAAATAACGTTGGAAACGGCGTAAAACCCCAATTTATATTTTTACCTGATACAGAACTCAAGGTTGAACTTTTCCCCACACGAAAGATTTCTAACGTACCAGGGAAAAGGGGAAAGTTCTTAAGTTTTTAAGTCTGTATAAATTATCCTCTCCACGTTTCAAATTATAAGTCAGGTATTCATAAAGCAGACCAGGTTGAAATGTCTTGTCAGGTGAATAGTTAAAACACGTCCATTCCTACTGTAATAACTTTTTTTTTATATAAATTCAATGATATCAGAACAATTATGTCCTATCATAATTAAAGGAACCGCACTTCGAACTAAAATAGTGGTGACCGTCTGGGATTTGGAACCTATTTGGAATTTGGGGTTCGATCCCCACCCGTCGGTCATGGTGGAGTAGCGTAGGGCATGGCACACATCCTAGACGAGCACTGGTTTGTATATCCAAGTTTATTGAACACGTGTTCTGACGCCGTGATGTTACCCTTTCCCACATACAACGAATCTGCAGCAGACGACTTTGAAACATAGTGACCAAAATCCGACAAATCTCCATAAAAGACAGCTTAATTGTTAACTAAAGTTGAAAACATTGTGGACAAAGGAGAAATTGCTCATCATGAGCAATTCACCTTTGGCTACAATGTTTTCAAAAGTCGTCTGCTGCTTTTGCGTCAAAATGCGTCTGTAGCTGGGAAAGGGTCAACTGAAATATTTTTAAAAATGGCGTAACAAGCCCGGTAGCTCAGTCGTTAGCGACGCGGGCTCTCAATCCAGAGGATGTGAGTTCGAACCCCAACATGGCCAATCTTCTTTCGGACGTTTGACAACAGTCAAAGCGACAAACGGCATTCTTCGACCACCAATGGGCTAACAGTATATGTTGAAAAGCACCCAGTTGCTTGAACAGTCTGTTGTATTAAGTACTGGTAGGAGAAAACCGGGTGAACTGGTCGCCGTGATATGACTGAATATTTGTTGAAAACGGCGGTAATCCCCAATTAATCAATAGCCCAATAAATAAATCAAATCGAACATAAATATATCGAGTCGCGATAGCTCAGTCAGTTTACGACGAAGGATATCACCCCAAAGGTCGAGAGTTTGAACCACAGCTTGGCAAGTTATTATTTCAGGAAATTGAAAAAAGTCATTGAGTCATTATAGCAAGCATCATTCGACTTCCACCAAAGGGTTAAATACAGAATACAGAATACAGAATTTTATTTGTTATAAGTAAATACAATACTTTTAACAATTTTTCAAATAGAGCGGCAACGAAGAACAAATACATATACAATACATTACAATTTGATTGTGAAATGGTCACTTTGAGGTCCTGCGTGTATTCGCATGAAAAATATATTTCATTAAATTAAATATTGTTTTTTTGTTAGATCATTAGATTTTCGAATTTCGTTAAATTTGGCCATGTATAATAGTAGAATTTTAAATATTCTTTGCGTAAGTGTATAAAATGAGGACAGATTTTCACTTGAAGAGTATATTTGGGAAGGTATCCAGTTCATGTTAAGTACAGGTGCACTCAGGAAACACAAGTTATGTGCACTTACCAACGTGATGAAACGGAAATACCTTTGAGAACAGCGTGCACTCCAATCAATGAGTCGAACTTAAATATTCCTCCAAATTGTAACCCTATTACTGCTGCATTACTGAAACGTGTTCCATATTCCTGCTGAATTACTAAAACGTGCACCATATTCCTTTCAAACCTGCAGACGACTTAATGTGCAACTGCTTTAAAATCATTGTGGTAAAAAACGAAATTGCTCATAATGAGCAAATTTTCCATCATGTTTTCAACTCTATTCAATTAATATATTTGTACTTGTGTATATTTTCAATATTTGTTCTCATTTGTTTTCAAATTCGTCTGCTGTAGATATGTTGTAATTGTCGATATGTTTTACGTTCTTGCATGTTTATATATAAGTCAAATATCACTGGATGAAGCTTGAACTGTGTATGCCAATTTTCAACCGCAAGAATGTGAAAACTGGTCTTGCTCTACAATATACAGTTGACGACTTTGAAAACACGAATGAAAATCTCTATAAATAAGTATGGTTAGTGAATAGAGTTAAAAATATTATTGCAAAATCATGAATTGTTCAATATGAGAAATATCTCCTATACTCACAATGTTTTCAAAAGTCTTCTGCTACACATGCGCAAAACTGCGCCTGTAAGTTGTAAGTGGAAAAGGGTAAAAGTCGTTTACAGAGAGATAAGGTTTTTGGTTATCCAAGCAAAATGATACAATCAGTTTTTTAAAGTAGGGCGATGACCTGAAAAGAAACATCCGTACACGATCTGTTGGTCACGGTTCATTAGGAAGTCTGATGTCGGCATTAAAAACAGACATGCTTTTGAAATGAGCTCGTCTCCGTTTCTCATTCATCGCTTTGTCCCAGTAAAGCCTTTTTCGCTGATAAGCCAGTTTTTCCACTAATCTGTTTGTACTTTATATCCGAGTTTAATATCATACTCTTTGATGCAGATTGTGTACGGACTCTGGATGGACAATATACTCTGGTCTATAATGTCATCTTCAAAGCCCCCTTAGTCCGGCACAAAACAATGTATACGCAATATATTAGTAGTACAGCACAAACCATATTTTGTTAACTTGTGAGCAAATAATGAAAATAAGAGTCACACTTAGAATGGTAAAAATAGCCCGAAAGGATATCGGACAATATCCATTTTCAAACTAAGGGATCAAAAGACGAGCAATAATTCGTAGGAAATGGTAGTAACCACTTCCCACATACAGACGCAGACGATCTTCTAAAACAGTACTTAGTAATAGAGAAAAGTGCTCATAATTATCAATTTCTCCTTTTGCCAGAACGTTTTCAACTCCTTTAATTAATTTTAGTTTCATTTATAATAATTTTCCCCATCTTGACCGAGATGTGTTCAAAGTCGTCTGCTTCGGATTTATTGTATGACGTAAAGTGTAGAATCCCAGGGACGTATTAACCCTTTCCCTCATATGTATCCTCATATAGACGCTTTATGACGCCTCTGCAGCAGACAGCTTTTTGAAAACATAGTGACAAAAGAAGAAATTGCTCAAAACGAGCAATTTCTCCTTTTGCCACAATGTTTTCCACTTTTAGTCATGGGTTATCTATCCATTCAATTATAGATATTTTCTATTTTGTGAGAAAATATGTTCAAAGTCGTCTGCTGCAAAATTGTCCTATGAGGGAAAGGGTTAAGGATTTGATATTCGTAATTTTCTAACAATCTCGGCGCGATTTTAATTGTCCCAGATATATTTTCAAAGCAGCCGAGTCTAAGAATAGATTATTAGGATAAGGGTCGAGCATTATTGTCTTAGCCGCGCCATACCAAAACCGACCTTTAAGGGTTTGGAACTTGATGGCAATTAAGAAATATCAAATTGCATACGTATATAATTATTTTTGTCAACTTGAAATACGTATGATTAGTCGTCCGGAAAAACCAGCAGTTGCATCACCATAACAACATGTAAACTAAAAAACTACTGCCTGTGTAGCCATGCTATCGGATCCAAATAGAAACTGTTTTCCAAAAGTGTCTTGGAACATTTGATGGCTTATTGGCAAACAGTGTAGAGTCAGGTCGTACTCTACACTGGTCGTAAAACACCTTAAGGTTAGTTTTCACAGAGCGCCGTTCATATGTTCTACTAGACACGAGAAGGTAAGATGCCGATCAGACTGCTTTGAGGTGCAAAATAAGTTTGGTTTTCAAATGTTGTAAAGCCCAGAAGGTCGGTTTTAGTACGACATGTCCCATGTTAAATATAATAAAATACAAGGAGGAGCTTTATAGTACAGATAATTTCTAAGAAACACCTTCACAATGGCCAACAGCGATTTATATTGGCTTATAAACTTAATAATTATCTATGCAAAATTGGCTCCTCCCTTTCCATTCCAGAAAAAGAACGTTCAACATAGCAGTTCATAACACCGAGCATAACAAGCCGATCTTTTGAATAGATCGGAAGCGCGAGACGATATAAACATTTCCGTAATGGCGGGCTGGTTACTCATTCCGGTGTTAATTTCACTTATTGTGGTGACAACCGGATCTGATTTTCAGGACCAAATATCACAACTCAGGAATGACATCGATGACATGAAAGTGTCGATCGCTGAAGAGAAGGATTTCCTCGATTCAGCCAAAGAACGTCTGAATAAAGTGGAGAAATTGTTCGACGATCTGCAAACTGACAAAGTGGAAATGAGTACGTCTTTTAGTTTATTGTTTTTATTGCTTTTTTACACCTTTAAGCCCCGAGCCCCTTTATCTCAGTCGATTTTTGACGCGGGCTGACAATCGAAAGGTTCTGAGTTCGAAACTAAAACCGATAAGGGTCATTCGTTTTCTACCAATGGGCTAACAGTCTGTATGGAAATGCAGCCAGTTGCTCGGAAAGAATGTTGTACTGGTGTGAGAAAACCAGGACATGAAACGTCGCTTGCGGCAAGGAAAAGATCAGCATTCATGATACGGGGACTATACGGGTTTCTGTTAACAATTTCCCCCCAAATACCGGCGTTGATACGACCTCTTGCAAGAAATATCAAAAGGAAAACAATTCAACCATTTCAGATATGTAAACGCATTTTGGTGAATCTACAGCTGCTGACGTTTGAAAACATTGGCAAGAGGAGAAACTTACAAAAACATTATATTTACAACATGTTTGCCAAGATGTTTTGACTGTCGTATGATGCATACTATCACTTTACATGCATACGCTTATCAGCAGGCACTGTAACGAAAGAATTAAACAATACGTATTCCAAAACGCAACTTGTACTGACCATAGGGTACAAAGTACATTTCAAGATAACATTTAATATATAAAAAATGTACCAGTATATTTCCATGCTATTATTTAGATTTTACAACAATCTAACAATTATGGGTGCAATATTGAATATCCAAAAATAAGTTTGAGTTATATATATAGATATAATGATCGATATTATCCACACAATCTTTTCGTATAAAAAGAAAATGTTTTCATTTTCATTTGAAAGTTTGATTTTGTATGTGACTAGTACATTTGAATACTTAGAATCAGACTAGATTCAACATCTCGCAATGTCTAGTTTGAGCGGTTCTATGCGAAAACCCATCTTAGCGCATTTGCGAACTGTGTAGATATAGATCAATATGTACGATATTGACCATTGCATTTTGTGAACAGTATAGACCTTGATATACACTGTCCTCAAACGGCAATGGTCAATATCGTGCATATCAAGGTCTACACTGTTTAAGTGTTACTTACATACGCATGTAAGACGTTTCTGTCATCTAATAGATAGACAATGTCTTTCTTTGTTAAATACATGTACAAGTTAGTAAACTAGAAAAGATCAGATTTTCATTTCGATGAAAACCATCAAATTGTTGTATGCTTAATATGAGCCGTTCCTCGACAAAACCAACATAATGGACTCTGCGTAATGTATCGACCCAGATCAGACTGCATAGTCCGCGCAGGCTAATCCGGGCCGACACATTCCGCCTCAGGGGGATAGAGGTACAGATTAATATTCCTGAAACAGAAAATCCACAGGAGGCTAAACGTGTCTGTCCGGGTTAGCCTGCGCAGCATGCTTAGGCTGATCTGGTCCGATATTTTACGCAGAGTCAAACAAGGTTGGAACGGCTCAATTATGTTACAACTAATCAACAATCGATCAGCCAGAATATGTTGTGTGGGGTATAGTTTTAAGCACACAAAACAAATACAATGACGCTATTTTTAAAAATAAAACGTTGTATATATAAATACAAATACGTATAACTAAGAACTATTTGAAGTATTTCCATCATACTACACCATTGCAGCAGACGACTTTGACATCTAGCCATAAATATTGAAAAGCTATATAATGAACGTGTCATGACTGACTAGAGTTGATCATAATGTGACAAGGGGAAATATTGCTCATTAAGAGAAATTTATCTTTTGCAACAATGCTGTCAAAAGTCGTTTTCTGGATGCTATATTCTATAGGGTTATTCTATGTTTGATTTGAATTGTACCTATTTATTTTCAGAGGAGCTTTACCGAACCAAACGCCATGTCTTTTTCCCAGCTCCTGGTGGTAAGATGGGAGCCCAGCCCATTCTAGGCAACATTGTCCACTCACAGAAGATTCCCGTAGGACTTCCAGGACCATCAGGTAAGATGATATTCGTAGCAGTACTCAATATCAGCTATAGATAGTCAATGTGGTTAGAAATTATTTCTCTACGCAGTGCAACAGTTGTAACACTATTTGAGCCGTCCCGCGAGAAAACCAACATTGTGGACTCAGCGTAAAGTATCGACCCGGATCAGCCTAAGCATGCCGCGCAGGCTAACCCGGACAGACAATTTTCGCCTCCTGTGGATTTTCTGTTTCAGGAATTATTACTCTATACCTCTTTCACCTTGAGACGGAATGTGTCGGCCCGGATCAGTCTGCGCGAACTGCGCAGATTGATCTGGGTCGACACATTACGCAGAGGCCGTAATGTTGGTTTTCTCGCGCAGTACGGCTCATTTGTCGGTTGCAAAATTATTTGGCGGCATTGATGTTTGATCATTAGTATACATAGATAAATAATTGCTAGATTTTCTGTTCGCTGTTTTCTAAGAAAAATAAATCAACAAAACAAACACGTCACCCTATAAAGCAACTTCGTTTGTTGAACAATCACTGACTTGTTCGTCTGTTTTGGGGTTTTGCGCAGTTCTCAACAATTTTCAGTTATATCACATAATTTCCTGGTACAGATAGCAGTATTGTTAAAGATCTATTGGCCCATGGTCATCTGCGATTAAGTCATAATACCAACCACACAATCCAGAGTGACAGGTAAGTCTAGACATAACAGTTATGTTTAAAGTAAATGATATGTCCCGAACGGGACGACAGGGGATTGAACGCACGACCTCAAGTCATATCTGAACTTGACGACAAACGGTAAATGCAGACGAGTTTTGTGGCATCTGACAATGTTTTCAACTCTTTTCAAGCATTAAACTTTCATTTGATATGTTTGTCTAGAAGTTTTTGAAATAGTTTGTTGAAGATTTGCCGTATATGGGATACAATGTGAATGAATAATTGCATTTAGTTTTTAGGAATTTTGACCGACCTATTGCCAAAGTCATTCTTGTTCAAACAATGGTAGCTAATGAGGAAAGTTTTGAAATATCACGTACCTTGCTTGTACCCTGTTATGTTATATATATTATCTTTAAATAGGTCCCCGGGGGTTGATGGGTTCACCAGGCCACCCAGGTCAACGAGGTCCAAGAGGTGATATAGGTCAAAAGGGAACGGAAGGCAATACTGGACCCCCGGGATCTTACGGATTCCCAGGTGTTGACGGACCTTCCGGTGAAGCAGGCTACAGAGGACACAAAGGAGGCATTGGATACACCGGATATCCGGGATGGTTAGGGGACAGGGGTGATGAGGGTCTTCAAGGGCCTAATGGTCAAGATGGGCGTAATGGCTTCAAAGGTAGGCAGGGACATTTCGGTCTTATGGGACCTTTCGGCTGGCCTGGAAGGAAAGGGGACAGAGGTCTACGAGGTACAGAGGGAGATTCAGGAATTAAGGGCGTCGAAGGTAACTATGGAGTTCGTGGACCACCCGGTATGTTAGGTCTAAAGGGATACGCTGGACCCTTTGGCGCCCCTGGCGGTTTCGGTATTCCCGGATCCAAAGGCGAAAGAGGGGACAGAGGATTCGTGGGCGAAAGTGGGGTTCGTGGGTATCCTGGAATGGCCTACAGGTCTTCTTATGCTATGCCAAGATCGGCTGTATACCATTCAGCCGCCCATCCTAGATACGTTCACAACCCAGCTGCCGCTCAGAGTAAAATGGGCGCACCAGTGATGATGCAATCAAAGAACGGCACACCCATGATGCTTCAGTCAGCACCTAAATTTGCCCCAGCTTACCCAGCTGCTTCTGTCAGTGATTATTATAAAAGTCTGCGACAGGCACAAAAGTCTGGTTAATAATCATGATTTTGTTACTTTAACCATTTCCCTCATACGACAATTCCGCAGCAGACGACTTTGAACATATTTTGTCAAATAATGGAAAATCTCCATAATTGAAAGGTTAACCTATGACTAAAAGTGAAAAACATTGTGACAAAAGGAGAAATTGCACGTTTTGTGCAATTTCTTCTTTTGTTACTATGTTTTCAAAAAGCCGTCTGCTGCAGAGGCGTCAGAAAAGCGTCTATATGAGGGTAAAGGGTTAAATATTAAAGCCGCGTCTGGCGATTTTGGTTCTTCTTTGCATCAGTGCACAGTGAAGACGCAGAAGAGCCTGTATACACACACACAATCTCACACGAGTCTTCACAGATATAGAAACGTTTCCAAATTAGCTGAACGTCAGGGTAGCTAGCTATATATTGCTGCCAAATGGGAGAAGCCATAAGACCGTAAATCGCCAGACTGGGCTCATTTCTGTTTGACATGTTTGTACTATTTGAGCCCGTCCATGGATAAGATTACACCTGTTATATCTGTACTCATCCTCGGTACCCAGGGTATTCATAACATATATGATATCATATTTTTTTATGAATAGCCTGGGTACCGAGGATGATCTGTACTGAGTTGGGCCAGATTAGCATGCCGGCGTCTCATCAGGGTCTATATGTACAAGTTGACAGAAGTTTCTAACAAGCTTGTGTAAAGTTGTATGTGAACATCGTGGATCTTGATCAGACTGTGCTGATACACATGCTGATTTGGATTTACACAAAAGCTAATTTATACCTTTCCCCGTGGACTAGCTCGTTTGTCCTTTCTTTAGATATTGCACAATAGTGGGGTGGTTATTTAACCGATCTATTTGTTAAGTCCTTGAAAGACTTCATACACAACCTAATAGCGGTCATTATTTATATTTAGAATAATGCTAAACGAGCATTGTTCGCGAAGCGTTAATTTCTTCTGTTTGAACACACAATCCCAACTCTTCGTTAGTTATTAGAGTTATGTGGCTTTTTGTTTATGTAAGATCGTGTTAAAAGAAGAATCGGTTTTAAAACATGAAAACTATTTCAATGGGACGCAATATGTTAAGATTGGACATTAAAAGGGACCAATGCAATACGTTATTTGTAAATAAACAGTCTTGATATCAGAGTACTTTTGAACATTTGATACATCAAACTGAATTCCAGACTTCTGATAACCGAACTCTCCTGTGTAATATCAGAACAGATCGAAATTAAATATTTATATGGATGACCCCACTGACCACTCCTCCTCAGCTATGGCACAATTCATCCGTTTTCTCAAATGGTTTCTTAAATTCTTGAAATATTCGTTTAATTTCTTTTTAATGTATTAATATTTATACTATTTCAAAATATAAATAAAGAACAGTAAGCTGGAAAGTGCGTTTGTGTGATACTTATAGTCTGATACAAATTGCTAAACATTGGAGGGAAAGGATTAATTGATTTGTTTGAGTCAAGGGTTTTCCTTTCTGGCTCTCACGAACCCGTACTCCTACAATTTCTTTCGGGCTGGCTAACTTCCGTGACGAAGGGAAATGGCTAATGGTCGGACATGTCGGCTGCAGAGTTGTCAAACGTCTATCTTTCGGAGAAGATTTAAAGGTGCCGAGCTGCACATAGAGATAAAAAACTTTTAATGTTGAAACTTCGGCAAATACTGTTATTAGTGACAACAAAGTAAGTAATAAATAGTTCAAAACTATTTTGGTAGTACATGTTGAAATACAGTCAATTGAAAGTCAAGAAAATGTACATAATTTGGCTTCCCAGTAAGAATGAAGCGTAGAAGGTCAATATTTAGATGTTTATTGCACTGGAACGAGAAATGATTACTCTAATTTTAACACAGAAGTATGACTCTTATATTTCAAGGCAACATTTGAACAGTTTTAAAACTTTGACTATAATATCTATAATCTGGAGTTCAGCACCTTTAAAACTAGCATGATTCAATGGACCCAGGATAACATTGTTTCTGCTAAGACTTGAAAAACTTGCAGTCTAATAGCGATAGCTCAGTCGGTAACGAGGAGGGCTATCAATATAGTGACCGTAGGTTCGAACCCCTAACTTGGTCATTCGTTCTTTCCAATGATAACGTGTCTATGTGTCAAGGGAAGGTAACCAGTTATCTCGGAAGTATTTGAAGGCTGAACAAGTGCGAGAAAGCCAGGAAAATCACTTGAACTGGAAGCCTTGATATAATTGTAAATTCTTGAAAACAACGTTTTAATCAATCAATCAATCAATCAATCAAACAATCAAACAAACGACATGAAGATGCCTAATAACCTATCTCACAGTCGACTACATCTCTGCATTAAGGTGAATGCATACCATTTTTCATTCCGTTCTTTTGCATGTTGTTTAACGCTGCGTTCAACACCTGTTCAGTTGTATTACGGCGTTTCCTGGGTAAGTTACCAATGTTACCCGACCATTTATCCTGACTCAAGCGAGTCAGTCGTAATGATAATCCCACAACCCTGAGCGCCGTGGAGGAAAGCCATTACTTCTACTTTTAAAGAATTTAGTAAGACACAACTGGGGATCGAACCGACAACCTCCCGCACCCGAGACGGATCGAACCGTATGAAATTCGCCCCTATCTTGAACTCTAAACATAAACATAGGACTCGCGTAAACTCGAGGATGTGGTAGCTCGTACCTTGTTATTGATCTATTGATTGATTGAGTTGTGTTTTCAACAATTTATCAGTCATATCATGACGGTAAGTTAACCTTTCCATGTTTTTCCTGGCTTTCTCACACCAGTACCATGTTCTTTGAACTGATCTATCGTTGAAAACAAAAAAGCAACAGTTCTGATTGGTCATGCGAGTAATCTGAACTGTTGCTAGGCTGATGTTTTTATATGCTATCTGAACTGTTGCTAGACTGATGTCTTTATATGATTTTATCACCGAATTGCTTTTCAATAATTGAATTTGCTTAAGTCGTGGAAGACAGTGGTGCAGTGGTTGAGCGTCGTCCTCTAGTACCAAAGGTCACGAGTTCGAATCCCGTTCTGCCTTTGGGATGATTCCACACAAACGGCGCGAGTACTGATTAAGTCTCCAGGATGCAGACATCGAGCGTGATTAATATGAGCTTGTTTCGCGACCGATGTAAAACATATAAGTTTAAATTATCTGTTTAAACTTTCAATGAAAAACGAAGCTGAAAACACATTAATTTAGTATAAATCCAGCGGTTGAACAGGTCGATAACTCCATGGAACTTTTGGGTTCCCTTCGACCCCGAGTTATCTCGATTTCATTGTATACTGTGTCTGATTTAAACTCGGTCGATGACGTGCTGTATAAGAGGATACGCTTTAATATGTTTAAACGAGGGTGTTGACTTGCTGCCCTAAAAGATTGAATTGATCATCTACAACATGTTTTCAATATTCAAAGGAATAAACCACATTTGAGACATTTGCGAGCAGTGTAGATCCAGATAAAACTACACATCCGCGTAATTGATCATGAAACACACTGTTTGTCAATTATTCACATTATGTTACTGCTCTGAGCTACGAGATCAATGTTCATCATAGTCTCGATATCATTGAAATCAGACCAAACTTCATCGCTGTTCGTATATTGAGTCCGATGCCAATGCATAATTGACCCTATACAAATACAAATTATAAACAATCACAATTCTCGCCAATGACCGCTTCTCTATCTCGTTTTCGTATATCGGTTATCCCCCTGTTGATACCTCACGATTTTATATGCGCCATTTTGATTGGCTGAATGAAAGGGTAAATCTAAGGAAGTCACCATATCTAAACGAGCGTTTCCTACTGTAGCGAAGCTTCGGTGTGCTTTGAATGAGATTGATATTAAACATAATATCTGCATTCGGTATATTCATTCATTGTTTGATTTTGTATACCCTCTCCGTGCAGAGTTAACTATTTGGCGAGCAGCATTCGGTCTAGGGATGCAGGGTACCGTTTATAACATTTTCCCGTTTTTAACCAATCTGCTGCAGACGACTTCGAAAATATCCAAGTATAGTACAATGATGAAAATCTCTATAAATAAAAGTATATAATTGAGTGGATTTGAACACAGTGTGACATTAGAAGAAATTAATAATGAGTTACTTCTTCAATTCTCGCAATGTTATCAAAAGTCGACAGCTGTAGAAGCGTCAATAAGTGTCTATTTGTATGTATATAATGGTTAACAATAGCAAAGTACAACTCACATATAATCACATTTAATAATAGAAAATATTCCAGAAAATTGCAAATACTAAGCATCCCATATACACAGCTAAGGCTATCCACCAGAGGTAGTGTTCGTGAAGTTTTTGTTCGAAATTCTTCAGAACCACAAGTCCAATTGTCAAACCCGCCATTGCGCCCATCAAATGAGCGGTATAGCCCATGGGTGGTGATGTACTTTTACGGGTATATCTGTCCCAGACTGCGAACCCTACGTCCGCACTAGCTGCAAAAGAAAAACGAATTCTTAATTAAAACTAGTCATAAGAAAACCAACATTTGATCATACGAATATACGGTTTAACTTGGACCAATTCCTGTAACGGATTTGTCATTTGGAAACCTCGATGCAGTAATTCTAATAGATCAGAATAGCAAACAGAATTGCCGCTGCGCTGTTTTCATGATATTAATCTATCACTGGCGTTTGCTTTTCACAATAGACAGTCTAGTATAAATGAAACTGAAAAGGAATTTACCGATTCATAGGACCCACCTTTTCGACATCGAACTGTTAATGTCATGTAATATCTTTAAAATCATTTGATTTGAAAAAGTCTTACATTATAAAAAATGATTAATAAAACATGTATATTAGCGACTAAGATATATTTGATACATCACTTGAAACATTGCAGGTAAAGACAAATCCGATCCTGTCGCTATTCGTCATCTGCACAAGCTTCACCCGTGATCTGTTTCGTGTAATGTAAGGTACTGTAAGAGATCTATTTCTCTGATTGAGCATAAGCTTTTTAACTTCTACATGCCCATTTGATAATGTTCACTATTTAGAATGAACAATCATCTGACAAATACTAAGAGACCTCGTTTCAGATGCAAGGGAGTCCAGGTGCGAAACCCTAGTTCTTTCCGAAAAGACTCATTTTGGTTATTTTACGTGCTCATTGTATAGCACCAATATACGCGAGGTACTCTTTCCTGGAACTGACCAGTACTTGACATCTAGTAAGAAAAATCCAGAATCCAGACGAGGAGTTGAACCCCGGACCTCTGGATTGATAGTCGAACATGTTAACCACTAGACCACTGGGCCACTCTTGGAAAGGCTTGAGACGGCTAAACTAACTTACACACTCAGGGAATACCTACTTATTAATAAAATGGCTGCCAATTTGAGTAGACCTAGCTCCATGTTGGTATAGTTCTGTAAATAAAACATACTCTTTTGAAAGAATAATTTAGAAAATGTGAAAATGTACAAATTGACTTTTGTGAACAGTGCAGAACTAGATCAGCCTGTGATTTCAGTCAGTCTGACAAAGATCTCCTTTGTTCACATTTTAAAAACATACGCTTGTTCAGAAGCTTCTGGCAATTTGCGTAGTTTATAATAAGACAGAGCAGATGTTCATTTTGATCCGAACATACATAGTTCAGATATCCCAACGTGTACATTTTCAAATTCAACAAGTGGCAGTGCCGACGAAGTTTCTTCACTTCTTCATTGTTCCTGAAGTCAGCTAAAAGACCATAATACCAAGATTTCTGAAATAAATAACAGTGAAATAATACACTGCAAGTACTAGTTTTTCAATTTGTTTTTAACAGTAGCACACATAGCTGCCAATGCAATGGTCACGGGTTCGAATCGGAATGTCTTTCACATGTATGGCCTTTTTTATCATGATGCCCATTTTGTGTAATGCGAGAATGATTCTCTTTTCTTTAAATTATTAAAGTTCAGGTATGCCGATTAATTATATGTATTTTATATTGTCGAGTTAATCTTATAAAATAATATATATGTGCATGTATGATACGTTGTAATATTTAGGGCAAGATTACATGTACATTGACATTGCACTAGAATTGAGGATATTTGAAGATGAAAGGAATCATATGATCGACCAAATAAAATTGTCTGAAAGGAAAAAGAGATGGTCGTATATATATATATATATATATATATATATGTTATACATATCAAATTGTGTGAGTTCGAACCCAAGCTAGGTCAATATTGTTTCTAACGTTTATCAAAAGTATATCAAAGCGGAGGACGAGGGTGACTGAGAGTGAATGATGGTGACTTAGACTTAGTGATGGTAACTGCGTGAGAGAGAAAGAAACTTAGTGATGGTGGGTAAGACACAGTTTTTCAGACTTAGTGATAGTGGCTGATTAATAGTGGCTGAGACTTAGTGTTGCTGACTGAGTGATAGTGACCGAGACTTAGTGGTGCTGACTGATTAAAAGTGGCTGAGATTTAGTGTTGCTGACTGAGTGATAGTGGATATTACTTGGTGAGGGTGTATGACACTGAGTGGTGGTGGTTGAGACTTAGTGATGGTGACTGAGTGAGAGTGTCCGAGACCTACTGAAGGTGGCTGAAACTTAGTTATGGTTGAGTGAGAGTGGCTCAGACTTAGTGATGGTGTCTGAGTGGTCGAAACTGATTGATTGTGTCTGAGACTAAGTGATGGTGGCTGACTGAGAGAGTTGATCAGATTTAGTGATGTTGGCTGAGTGAGAGAGTCTGAGACTTTGTGATGGAGGCTGAGTGATAGTGGCTGAGTGAAAGTCACTAACACTTAGTGAATGTGCCTTGGACTGAATGATGATGGCTGACTGAGAAAGGATGAGACCAACTGATAGTGGCTGAGACTGAGTGAGTCGGGGTGACTGAGACGGAAGGTGATTGAGACTGGATAGAGTGAGTGAAGAACGTGACTGAGACTGAGTGTAGTTAGGTCAGAGAGCAAGAGTGACTGGGGATGATTGAGGTGGTAGAGTTGTAAGAGAAATGATGTAATTGAGACTGAATACAAAGCTGTATTGCTGAATTATATAGCATAATGTAAGTTTTCAACCCCATTCAAACTGGTTTCTCAATCGATGTCAACTAGATAAATTTAAACTAAAATAAATCTAATCTAATCGAATGCTAATTGAAAGTTCCATTTAAATTAGAAGGTCTACGCAACAATTAAGTTTCACATTAACAAAATAAACTACTTTATTTGACATTACACAACTTTTGGTTTATAATCTATCTTTGTTTCTTCATATTGTAGACCAACATCGAATGCTCATCTGAGTATTCGCTGTTTGTAGATGTTACAAGTTACATTTCACCTCACACGGCACATGGGTAAAGGTACGCGTTGGCCTTTTTTTTTTTTTTTACATGCCGACGGGACATTGTTTCAACAACGTGTATCCATATACACTTTGCCATATCTTTTACAACTTACAGAGGCACCTATACCATCAAAATGCTTTTAGCGCTTTGATTGAAATGGGCTGTCATACTCGGTAATTTCCGAAAATTATTCCGCAGAATGCCGAAAAGTATGATCATCGTAATGAAATATGTACCTCGTATACATGAACATGTAAGTGCGTATAACACAATACACCATATTAAGTACGGAGGTAACCTAACTTTGATTGCCCTAATGCGAGAGTTAAAAATGCAATGTCTAGTGGCATCCGCAGCTGGACGGGAACCCGCAGCACTGGTATCAAATGCTAGTTGTTATGTCCGTCTCTTTTCTTTCATAACTCTTATCTATTTTCCTGAACATGCACTACGTTGGCGTATCCGTAGATACAGTAAGGTACTGGCATGAACGACCGACTGAAGAATCAGTGGGTGAACAATTGGAAGAAGAATTTGTTGGTAAAGAACCAGAAAAAGAATACGTAGAAGAACTAGAAGAAGAGTTCATGGGAGAATAACCGGAAGAATAATCCGTTGGTGAAGAATCGGAAGAGGAATCTATCGTTGAAGAACTGAAAGGAAACTACGTGGAGAGGAACTGGAAGAAGAATCCGTGAGTGAAGAACTGGAAGAGGAATATGTGTGTGAATAATCCGAAGAGGAATCCGTCGGCAAAGAATCAGGTAAAGATTCAGTGAATAAAGAACCAGAAGAAGAATCCGTACAGGCAAAAGAATACCTGGGTGAAATACCAGAAGAAGAATTTGTGGGTGAAGAATTGAAAGGAGAATCTGTGGGTGAAGTATTAGAAGAAGAATCTGTGGGTGAAGTACTGGAAGAAGAATCCGTGGGTGAAGTTTTGAAAGATGAATCCTAGGGTGAAGTACCGGAAGAAGAATCCTAGGGTGAAGTTTTGAAAGATGAATCCTAGGGTGAAGTACTGGAAGAAGAATCCGTGGGTGAAGTTTTGAAAGATGAATCCTAGGGTAAAGTACTGGAAGAAGAATCCGTGGGTGAAGTTTTGAAAGATGAATCCTAGGGTGAAGTACTGGAAGGAGAATCCGTGGGTGAAGTTTTGATAGATGAATCCTAGGGTGAAGTACCGGAAGAAGAATCAAAGGAGGAAGTAACGGAAGAAGAATCCTTGGATGAAGTACTGGAAGAAGAATCCAAGGATGAAGTACTGGAAACAAAATCATTTGATGAAGTACAGGAAGAAGAATCCGTAGATGATGATCTGGAAGAAGAATCCGTTGGTGAAGAACAAGGAGACCGCATTGCATATATTGCAACAGCAACGAGTTTAGTCTTTCAGTGATTGATTAATTAAGCTCGTTGTTGTTGCAATATTTGCAATGCGGTCTCCTTGTTCTTCACCAACGGATTCTTCTTCCGGATCATCATCATTATTAATTAATCAATCACTGAAAGACTAAACTTTCGTAGGCTTAAAACATAGAACGAACGTTTCCGTTTTACATTCCTACCACGACTGGTCCAGGAAATGATTGTTCTTGAAAGTATTTCCAATAATCAAGCAATGAGGTTCGTTTTCAGAGGAGGTTGGCAGCTATCTTTAGAACTATTAAAAAGTCTTCAACGCCCAAGAGTGTATATATCGCCAGTAATGCTGGCAACTATGCCTACCCTGTTAGTGTTCGTTATCTGAATTGCCGAGCCGGGGTTCGAACTCACAACCCCTGAATTAAAAGCCCTCATCGTTACCGACTGAACGATCGCGGCTCAACTAAGACACTTCGTGAAAGAAGAAAGTGCTCATATTGCATAAAGCTAGGGTCGTTACTCAACAATGTAGTTTTGTCAGACAATTTTAGTAAACTGCATGTGTATATATGTAAAGTACCAAAACTTCGAAAGAAATCCGCCTAGTCGAACATGCACTCATACGGTTTTTGAACCCAAGCTATGGATATAAGAAACTATAAAGAATCAAGACTATATAGCACGTTCAAGGACTACGTTTCGCTGAACAGTCAGTGGAGCTGAAAATGCCTACAATATGCACACCAAGGGTTGACACCGATCACTAAATAAAAACCGTAAATGAAATTTGGAATTAAGCGCAGGCAATCAGCCGGATCGGATAATAGACGGCTGACAATGCTAAAACCAGTATGTCTCCCCAATAAATCCAATTTATAATTTTGAACCAGGTTCAAAATAATCGTTATATATTGACAGTCATGAATCCAATATGTAGTTTGATTGTAACGACACGTCTTATACATATATTTAATTCAGTTATTATGATTATATCTACTTCTTTGTTTTCTCTTGATATGTTCTATTATATTCTATATTATGATATTATGTTCTATTCTATTCGTTTCTGTTCTATTCAATCATATTCCATAATTTTCTTCTCTATCCTGTTCTATTATGTTCTGTTCTATTTTATTATATTACGCGATTTATTCTATTGCTGTATGTAATAAGCTAATGATTTACAAAATAAATTACCATCTTTCGCTGATTTGTATTCTAGTGTAACGTTTACGTTTATCCCCCCCAAAATAGCTTTGTATCTATTTTTTTCATCTTGTGTTTAGCATGTGATAAATTCGTTTCAGCTCCCCTATGGGCTGGCGTAACAAAACGTATATATAACAGAATATTTGATGAATTCGCAGGAATTCCTCACAACATGTGAACAATTCGCACGTATTCCTCACAACATGTTACGAATACGTTTGTGAAAAATAGGGCTCAATAGGGCAGGAAATACGTGGTAAGGTGGCCGCCATGACATAACTGATATAACTCCAATCAGTCAGAACGTATTCGTTACAGACACTTTTGACCATTTTAACAATTGGCCGAAACATCAAGCGGTGTAAGGTTTCGCTGATTGATTGGCACTTGTTCACCGCATATACACCACTATATGCTTACAGCAATGTGATATTAGTAGATACCGATAGGTGACGATGAGTGTTTAACGAATCTGCAACAGACGACTTTTTAAAACATTGTGGCAAAATAAAAATTGCAAACATGAGCAATTTCTCCTGTTGCCACAATGTTTTGGTTTCTATGTAAGCATAATACCTCCTTCACTCATGAAGAGTTTCCATTCTTTCTAAATGTTTAAAAAATCGTCTGCAGAATACTTTTTATATGTTGGAAATCGGTTAACTTTTTCAGCGCCAAAGTCAAGCATGCGATTTTTTGCAAACAATACACAAATCAGCATTGTTTGCCTTTAAGTTATAAACATATTCCACAACTTTCATTACATGGAAAAATGAATCGCCCCGATTTTGAACATGGACGAGACTACTTTAGGGAATTTGGTGCGGAATGTGTAAATAGAAGCACGTACCAGCAGTATGTTAGCAAGGTGCCCTGCAAGAAGCGCGTAGACACCACCTGAGGCACCTACGAGAAAGGCCTGCATGTCAAATATTGACGTACCCAGAGATCCTGTAAATAACGGAAACATGTAAAATGAAGCATTCGCATTGATTTGTTTGTATGTTGGGTTTAAGCAGCGAATAGGATACCTTATATGTACATCGCAATAACAATATATAAGGTATTAAACCAATACCAAACCACCTGCTGGAGCTCAAGAGTTGCATTGACTCCACGTGTTCATACCCATTTAGCAGACGCTTAAGGTTCAATGGTCAGACTGTGGCTACCATTGCATGCGCGTTGAAATACTGTAAAGGAACTTTTTTCATTTATCATGCAAATTTCCATTTAAAAATGAAATTTTATAGCAAGTTTTATATAACTGACTTAGTGCCAACTATACTATCATTAGCAGATTAGTGAAGCGGAAAATCATTTAACACCTCTTACAAAGAGAGTAACTTTCTGGAAATTACTGATCATTTCGACCATCCAACTCGTGTCGATTTTCTATATTCTCTTCACACTGAATTAAAATATAGTTTATAGACCACTTACACCGGACTAACCATTACTAGACAATCTAAGTGATGTGTATTCAGAAAAAGATTGTGATAATGATGTCAGGGGTGTATTCGGTTTATCGTTACACATTGAGAACTCGCCGATTATTAGCTGTTTAAATTATAATATCACTTTTTGATTAAAGCCGATTGGTATGTATTATTTCATAATTCAAGCATAAGTACTTATATAAAAGTTTTATTCTTTACTTAATATCGAATGTAATCAAGCAATTTGTTAAAAATGAAACGGCACTTTCGAAAAGGGCATACAGTTGCCCTATAAGTGAAAGTTAAAAAGAACAACCTGCCAGAACTCCGGCGAAATACACAATGGAAATACGAGACGAACCATGTACCATCTCTAATGGAAGTCCAACTGTTATTTGGACCAGCATGTTAAAAAAAAGATGAACCCATCTGCAAGGCAAGATATGTAGTCATTTTTAATTACATACAGTATTGTATTCTTCGTAGATGAAACTCTTAAAGGCGTATTAGGACAACATTTAGTTGTCTTATTGCCCCCTTATTTGCATCTCGTCAAAGGGTATGGAAGTGGAGCATAATACTATTATGTTTCGAAGTGTTGTTTCATAAATGCGTACAGTGAATACACAAGTTAGCCTATACATTAGCTCATGCTCATGAAAGTGGAACACATTAAGCCGCATTATATGTTTCTGTGTCTTGTTTTATATGTAGACAGTGAATATTCAGGCGTGTCTATGCAAATGAACAATCTTATCAAAGCCTTAACATCCCGCAACTATGTGAGCCCGTCCACGTTGTACAGTATAGCTTGAGATCACATTGAACATTTGCTCAGTCGTATCATAATCTGCATTAGTTGACAGACTATTCTAACACACGTGTGTAAGTTAGAACGAGAACAGTTTAAATCTTCACAAGACTGTGTTGATGTACATGCTAATCTGGATCTACAATGTTCACAGACTCTAAAGTGTATGTACATTGACCATGGAAAGGTTTGTAAAACATAGCACTAACTATGTCATTTGACATACTCTACAATTACAGTCCTAATAATGTTATGTCCATGCATAATGCCGTTGTACCGTAAGCGCAACACCGTTTGACCCATTTCGTTGGACGCAGTTCACGTACAGTTCACGTACAGTACACGTACAGTACACGTACAGTACACGTACAGTACACGTACAGTACACGTACAGTACACGTACAGTACACGTACAGTATATATGGGCGAACAATGAATGTTCTGACAAACGCAGGTTCGCATAAGCCTTCGCTGTTCGCGGTATACATTGAGGCCCGATTTCGCTTATTGGGTTTTCATGCTTTCCATTTGATCACTTCCTTGATTTGAATAGTCATTTTACGAAAGCACATCCTGCAGTGCAGTCTGATCTGGGTCTACATATTGTTTTACACTATAATTACGTCAAGTGTGGTTTTCATGGAGCAACATCAAGCATAAAATCATTTTATATCATAGTAATGAGAAGTAAATCGAGTGTATTGCCGTTAAAGAGTATTTCAGTTATATCAGGTAACTTGGCTATATTCCTGCACACCAACCGTCTATTGGCCAATGGTTGAAGACTAATGTCGTTGGCCATAATGATGGCCGCAGAATGACAAATGACAGCATAAAATATCTGCCTATGTGTTTTCAAAGTGGTCTGCTGCTGATTTTATTGTATTAGAGAACGTGGATACTGAGCGCTCTGCTGATCTGACTTATTATTTGCAAAAAGGAGAGTCGATCAGATTGACCCTGGGTGAATGACATGATGACATATTTCTCTTAAAAAAACCAATAACACAAACCCAACACCGTCAAATAAAGATATAAGTCTTACCCGGCGTGTATGAACATATAAAGAACGAATCTCCATATTTCGATTCTCCTGTCAGGTCTGTATATAAATACACTGGCTACTGGTACAGGACCGTTTACGCTGATAGAGCCGTTCTCCAGACAATAATAAATAAAACACCCTACCTGTAACATAACAAATAGACAATATTAGAAAAATAACATCAGATAAATAAATTGTGTTCAATACTTCAAACTCCTGTTCCAAGAAGTTGGCCATAAAGAAGTAAGGGGGGTAACGAACAATTGGACAACCTTTGTATATATCTACTGATTTTACAGAAATAACGTTCTTTTGTGTTGAAATATCATGAAACAATGTATTAGTATTAATTATATTTACCTGGTGCAGTATAGTTGATTGATGATTTATTAGGGTTTAGCGCCGTTTTTAACAATGTTTCAGCCCTATTACGATGACAAGTTCATATATCAATGCGTTTCCTGACTTGCTCACACCAGAACCCTCACGCAAGTTTTACCTGTGAACTAGCTGGTTTCCGCATATACTGTTAGCAGGTTGGCGGAAGTTGAATGAAACGTGCCACATGTACTTTTGTCAAACGTAAGAGTAACGTTGACAAGGCTAGTTTTCGAACTAACAACCCTGTATTGACAACCTGCGTTGCTACCGACTAGGAAACCGGGGCTGGGCTATGGGGTTGTTGTGTGACATATGTTTGTTCTGTTTGACCTTTAGGAACAGTGTACATGTAGTATATGTATAAGTATATGTTACAGTTGTTACCCAGGCTGGAGGATTTTTGACTTCAGTGATATATGAACAACGTTTGTAGAGAAACACAGAGTGTGATTTATTGACGCCGCGTGGGAGCGCGGCGTCAGTATGGGATAGGTTTTAATTTTGTACCATGGGGTGACGTAATCGAAAAGGGAGAAACCAATGTTATTATTGTTAAAAAAACCTCTGTTGTTTGATTAAAAATATAAACCTTTATGAATCAATAAATTGTATAAACTGATTTAAGAAACAACAAGATACAAAATACTTTGTCTTCTACCGTTATTACAAAACTTTATACACATTTAATTTGTATTTAATAACTTTTCCCCAACTGTCTAGGCTACGCTGTTTTTGATTGTTTGGTTTACGGCCCTGACCCAATTCATCAAAGCTCAGAGAAAAAGTTCACTTTTCCCAAACTTTCTAGGCTACGCGTTTTTAATTGTTTAGTTTACGGGCCCAAAATTCGCCGGATGTTTTTGCCTATTTATAAAAGTGTGTGAAGTTGGCAGAGCATTAGACGTTAGACATTAGACATTCAAAAAAAATATTCGAATGTCTAATTAGACGTTAGACATTCGATTAGACATTCGCTAATTTTGATTATCGAATGTCTAATTAGACATTAGACATTCAGAAAAATCGCAAATGTTAAATATCGAATGTCTAATTCGACATTAGACATTCAATTAGACATTCGCAAATTACAAGATCTATAACCCAAATTCGTCGGAGGTCATTGTACATTCAAAAAACGAATGTCTAATTGGTCAGTTAGACATTAGACATTCGATTAGACATTCGCAAATTAAGGGATTTAGGTACCAAATTCGTCGGAGGTCATTGTACATGCAAAAAACGAATGTCTAATTGGTCAATTAGACATTAGACATTCGATTAGACATTCGCAAATTACAAGATATATAACCCAAATTCGTCGGAGGTCATTGCACATTAAAAAAACGAATGTCTAATTGGTCAGTTAGACATTAGACATTCGATTAGACATTCGCAAAGTAAGGGATTTAGGTACCAAATTCGTCGGAGGTCATTATACATGCAAAAAACGAATGTCTAATTGGTCAGTTAGACATTAGACATTCGATTAGACATTCGCAAATTAAGAGATTTAGGTACCAAATTCGTCAGAGATCAATGTACATTAAAAAAACGAATGTCTAATTGGTCAGTTAGACATTAGACATTCGATTAGACATTCGCAAATTACAAGATCTATAACCCAAATTCGTCGGAGGTCATTGCACATTAAAAAAACGAATGTCTAATTGGTCAGTTAGACATTAGACATTCGATTAGACATTCGCAAATTAAGGGATTTAGGTACCAAATTCGTCGGAGGTCATTATACATGCAAAAAACGAATGTCTAATTGATCAGTTAGACATTAGACATTCGATTAGACATTCGCAAATTAAGAGATTTAGGTACCAAATTAATCAGAGATCAATGTACATTAAAAAAACGAATGTCTAATTGGTCAGTTAGACATTAGACATTCGATTAGACATTCGCAAATTACAAGATCTATAACCCAAATTCGTCGGAGGTCATTGCACATTAAAATAACGAATGTCTAATTGGTCAGTTAGACATTAGACATTCGATTAGACATTCGCAAATTAAGGGATTTAGGTACCAAATTCGTCGGAGGTCATTATACATGCAAAAAACGAATGTCTAATTGATCAGTTAGACATTAGACATTCGATTAGACATTCGCAAATTAAGAGATTTAGGTACCAAATTAATCAGAGATCAATGTACATTAAAAAAACGAATGTCTAATTGGTCAATTAGACATTAGACATTCGATTAGACATTCGCAAATTAAGAGATTTATGTACCAAATTCATCAGAGATCAATGTACATTAAAAAAACGAATGTCTAATTGATCAGTTAGACATTAGACATTCGATTAGACATTCGCAAATTAAGAGGTTTAGGTACGAAATTTGTCTGAGGTCATTGTACACGCAAAAAACGAATGTCTTATTGGTCAAATAACTTGAACATATTGATAATTCGAACATATCGATATCTCGAACATACCGATGACTCGAACACATCCATATCTCGAATACATTGATAAAACGAATGTTTTTAACTTGAACATTTATTGACAAATCGAACATATCGATATCTCGAAACTTTCGATATCTCGAACTTTCCAATATCTCGAACTTTCGATATCTCGAACTTTCCGATATCTTTTTTTTTTTCTTCTCGATATCTCGAACTTTCCAATAACTTTTCGATATCTTTAAAAAAAAATAATCGAGATACCGAAAATGTCGAGATATCGGAAAAAAAAATGAAAAAAAAAAAATGGTAAGTTTGAGATATCGGAAAGTTTGAGATATCGAAAAAAAATATAATTTTCTTTTTCGAAAAGTTCGAGATATCGGAAAGTTCGAGATATCGAAAAAAAAAAAAAAAAAAAAAAAAAAAAAAAAATATCAATATGTTCGAACATTTCGATTTCTCGATTATTTCTTTTGATATTTTTTTTTTCTCGTTATCTCAGAAATTTGCGATATCGTATTTTTTGTTTATATACTTCCGTTTTTAACTCCACTGGCTGAAAGCCAGTCGAGCTTATGTCATGGGGAATCGTCCGTCCTGCGTGCGTGAGTGCGTCCGTGCGTGAGTGCGTACTTACGAGAGTAATCTTGTTGGATAGTGTTTTTTCGTAAACCCCAGCCACCACCCTTATAAGACACTTTGATAAGTGTTTTTTTTTATACAATTGTGTTATGGGTATCTAATTAACATATTATTGCTATTTATTCCGTAAAGGGGGGATAATTACGGAATAAACCATGTGCTTGTTGGGTATACCCAACAAGAGAACATCAAAGGAAAACACCCAACAAACGCCTTTTGGACGTACGTGCGTGCATGCGTGCATCCGTCCGTCCGTAAACGTTTTGCTTCAAACTGTTTCTCCTACCTAACCACTGGACCAATTAGGATGAAACTTCATAGGAAGTATCCTCTCAATGATCTCTCCTTAGTTCCTCAAACTGTTTGGGATCCATGCAAAATTCTGGTTTCCGAAAGAAAAAACAATGAAGACTTAAAAAATCTTCTTCTCCTCCGTAGGTATCAGGCCGATTTTCAAATAATTGTGTAGTAGTGAAGACTTAAAAAATCATCTTCTCCTCCGTAGGTATCAGGCCGATTTTCAAATAATTGTGTAGAAATGTTGCTTGGGTGACCTTCTTTCAGATTTTTTCGAGCCAAGTTGATTGGTCGAAAACTATGGCCGCCAGAGGGCAGAGCTATTTTTGCCTTATAATATGGTTATAGTGAAAACTTAAAAAAACTTTTATATATATATATATATGACCCTCTATCAGATTCCTTCAAGCCATGTTGATTGGTAAAAAACATGGCAACCAGGGCGCGGGGCTGTTTGAAGATTTAATTGGCAGTGGAGCGATACTGGCCCTCTTGGGCCTCTTGTTGTTATCATACTTCTGATAAACACGAAGGAGAATATACTTCACCCTCTCCTTCCAAAGCTTGTGTCACACTTAATTTATAACTAGAGACATTACATGTTAATATTTAAGCACCTATGTGATGTTTTTTTTATCTAATTGATCTAGTTAGAGCAGATTTGAAACCGTGTATTGGTAAAAAATTAAGAAACTTCATGTTGTATGGTAATCTTTTATTATAGGCTATGGTAGCCAGGTGAGCAATATAGGCACATCTTGGCATTTTTGGTTATGATAAAGGGACATTTGGCCTTCTTGTTCGAAATATTTACATCCTGTCTGTTTTCACACGTTATTTAAATGTACTGAACTACATCTGCTTCCTTTAAGTCATGCTTCAAAATCATGCGCGGCGTCCTTTGATGCTCTGCATCAAAATTCGTCTTGTTATTACTGGCATACGTCTATTTAACTCCCCATGGAATATATGTTGTTAACCCTTCCCCTCATATAGACGCTTTCTGACACCTCTGCAACAGACGGCTTTTTGAAAACATAGTGACAAAAGAAGAAATTGTTCAAAACGAGCAATTTCTCCTTTTGCCACAATGTTTTCCACTTTTAGTCATAGGTTATCCATTCAATTATGGAGATTTTCTATTTTTTAACAAAATATGTTCAAAGTCGTCTGCTGCAGAATTGTCGTATGAGGGAAAGGGTTAAACGAATTAATAGTAACGCTTTAACCTAGTACAGTCGACATTTGATGCCTTTACAAGAAGATCATAACATATTGACTAGGGTTTTTCTAACGATAACAATGGTTTCAACTCTCCATATCAAAATTAATCTGAAATGTTTCTAGATAATACGGTTCTCTTTCCCGGCCATTTGCAAAGGGAGCGTTCATCTAAGAGTAACTGTAGACAACATAGTTATCTGTGCAGTATGCTGTCTGGAGTAAAGGGAACGACACTACAGTTCATCTAATATTAACTGTAGACAACACAGTTATCTGTGCAGAATGTTGTCTGGAGTATAGGGAACGACACTACAGTTCATCTAAGATTAACTGTAGACAACATAGTTATCTGTGCAGAATGTTGTCTGGAGTATTGGGAACGACACTACAGTTCATCTAAGATTAACTGTAGACAACACAGTTATCTGTGCAGAATGTTGTCTGGAGTATAGGGAACGACACTACAGTTCATCTAAGATTAACTGTAGACAACATAGTTATCTGTGCAGAATGTTGTCTGGAGTATAGGGAACGACACTACAGTTCATCTAAGATTAACTGTAGACAACATAGTTATCTGTGCAGAATGTTGTCTGGAGTATAGGGAACGACACTACAGTTCATCTAAGATTAACTGTAGACAACACAGTTATCTGTGCAGAATGTTGTCTGGAGTATAGGGAACGACACTACAGTTCATATAAGATTAACTGTAGACAACATAGTTATCTGTACAGAATGTTGTCTGGAGTATAGGGAACGACACTACAGTTCATATAAGATTAACTGTAGACAACATAGTTATCTGTGCAGAATGTTGTCTGGAGTATTGGGAACGACACTACAGTTCATCTAAGATTAACTGTAGACAACACAGTTATCTGTGCAGAATGTTGTCTGGAGTATAGGGAACGACACTACAGTTCATATAAGATTAACTGTAGACAACACAGTTATCTGTGCAGAATGTTGTCTGGAGTATAGGGAACGACACTACAGTTCATATAAGATTAACTGTAGACAACATAGTTATCTGTGCAGAATGTTGTCTGGAGTATAGGGAACGACACTACAGTTCATTTAAGATTAACTGTAGACAACACAGATATCTGTGCAGAATGTTGTCTGGAGTATAGGGAACGACACTACAGTTCATCTAAGATTAACTGTAGACAACATAGTTATCTGTGCAGAATGTTGTCTGGAGTATAGGGAACGACACTACAGTTCATATAAGATTAACTGTAGACAACACAGTTAGCTGTGCAGAATGTTGTCTGGAGTATAGGGAACGACACTACAGTTCATATAAGATTAACTGTAGACAACACAGTTATCTGTGCAGAATGTTGTCTGGAGTATAGGGAACGACACTACAGTTCATATAAGATTAACTGTAGACAACACAGTTATCTGTGCAGAATGTTGTCTGGAGTATAGGGAACGACACTACAGTTCATTTAAGATTAACTGTAGACAACACAGATATCTGTGCAGAATGTTGTCTGGAGTATAGGGAACGACACTACAGTTCATCTAAGATTAACTGTAGACAACACAGTTATCTGTGCAGAATGTTGTCTGGAGTATAGGGAACGACACTACAGTTCATATAAGATTAAGTGTAGACAACACAGTTAGCTGTGCAGAATGTTGTCTGGAGTATGGGGAACGACACTACAGTTCATCTAAAATTAACTGTAGACAACACAGTTATCTGTGCAGAATGTTGTCTGGAGTATAGGGAACGACACTACAGTTCATATAAGATTAAGTGTAGACAACACAGTTAGCTGTGCAGAATGTTGTCTGGAGTATGGGGAACGACACTACAGTTCATCTAAAATTAACTGTAGACAACATAGTTATCTGTGCAGAATGTTGTCTGGAGTATAGGGAACGACACTACAGTTCATATAAGATTAACTGTAGACAACATAGTTATCTGTGCAGAATGTTGTCTGGAGTATAGGGAACGACACTACAGTTCATATAAGATTAAGTGTAGACAACACAGTTAGCTGTGCAGAATGTTGTCTGGAGTATGGGGAACGACACTACAGTTCATCTAAAATTAACTGTAGACAACACAGTTATCTGTGCAGAATGTTGTCTGGAGTACAGCAGCAGTTAATACACGTTATGTGTGCTGACAGCCGTGATATAACTGAAATACAATTTAAAACGGCGTTATACTCCAATCAATCAAGTAAAACAAAAGATATCATTACCTCAATAAATGTGATGACGGGAACGAATAACGGCGGCGGCCAGCAGCTATAGTTATCAGCATAATACTGTCGGTCGAACTCATCCGGTAGAAACTCTTTAGCTATCTTTCTCACCATTTCTTTAAAGAACGTATCTGGTACCGGGTTTTGGTCCGGGTTATATGGGTACTGGTAGTGATCAATCGGTAACAAGAGTGTGGGTCCCTCGTTTTCTACGGCAAGACGGAAACTCGAATTCCGTCTATTGCTCATCTAAAATTGTTTAATTGAGTCATTCTATTAGAAAATGTAGATGTTTGGATTTCTGAACGGTGTAAGTTTGGATCAGACTTTACATTGCTCCGTTTTATCATGATCTACATATGCGGACATAATCTTTTAATACGCTTTTATAAGGAATATTTGAAAAGTGTATATCTTGATCATACTGTGCAGATGCAAAGGCTGATCTAGAAAATATGCGGTTCACAAACTCAGTGTCTCCAGCTCTATTTGAAAAAAATAGAGATTGTTCATGTGTTTTCCCACGTCGCCAACGTAGTAAACGTTAAGACTCTAGCCATGACTCATGATTTTTGTTCTACCAAAACATGTTTCAAGGCTACTGCTTACCTTCCAACAAACACTATTGCATTAGCCAGTTTGTGGATGACGAATATCGCTAGTCGCAATGACTTTTTGCTAATCATCGGAAAGAATCAGTGACCGGGGTTCGAATTCACGACCCCTTGATTGTTAAACCCTCTTTTCGACATAGTCATTGCAGATCGATCGATATTTGTTTTTACATGACGTGTTTATTTTTTTTTTATTGATTTTATTGATATTATTACTGGCGACAGAACATTTGTTTTTGATTAATTCCTTGAATGTAATTTAACGCCGTTTTCAACAGTTTTGTTAGTTATATTATGGCGGACAGTTCATCTCACGTGTGTTTCTAGCATTTCGCGCACCTGCACTTCACACAAGTTGTAAGAGTACATTTAGATGTACAATTTCGTCGCATACGCACTTGGTGGTTTGTACAACCATTCGTGATCTCCTACTATATGTCATTAAAAAACTTTAAAACAAAATACATTATTTTAAACATTTTTAAATTTCGGTATTTAAAATCTTGTCAATGTCTGTATTTTTCTATTTCTAAACCTTATCCTTCATGTATTACTTTCATCAATTGTTAGACGTGCTAGCATAACTGGTATATTACCCAGAAACGCTAGCATTACGACAAATGCACCGACAAACACTACAGATATAACTGGTATATTACCCAGAAACGCTAGCATTACGACAAATGCACCGACAAACACTACAGATATAACTGGTATATTACCCAGAAACGCTAGCATTACGACAAATGCACCGACAAACACTACAGATATAACTGGTATATTACCCAGAAACGCTAGCATTACGACAGATGCACCGACACACAAATACCGATATAACTGGTATTTTACCCAGAAACGCTAGCATTACGACAGATGCACCAACACACAATACCGATAGAACTGGTATTTTACCCAGAAACGCTAGCATTACGACAGATGCACCGACAAACAATACCGATAGAACTGGTATTTTACCCAGAAACGCTAGCATTACGACAGATGCACCGACGAACAATACCGATAGAACTGGTATATTACCCAGAAACGCCGTGATAAAACTGAAACACAGTTGACATAAGCACCAGACACCATTCCAACAATCTAACATATTTCTGGAGTAATCCTTGGAACACGTTGGTAGATTTATACCGATCCATCTAGACTATCAGCAGCCTGCACGAAGGTGCAGGTTTATCTTGATCTACATTGGTTACAAAGTAAGTTTTAAATCTAACAATCCGGTGCACGATGTTTAAGTGTGATCGATATTTAAACAAATGAATCCGTCCATAGTAAAAGTAGAAGTTGTCGTGTGTGAGCCGTTTATATCCAGATCAGTCTATGCATTCAGGATCAAAATATATGATACATTAATTAAATAAGTTGTTTGGAAGCTTCCGTCATTTCGTGTAGATTCTGATAATATGGTGTAGCTGTACGCGCTGATCTGAAGCTACCCTGTTTAGAAATGCTAAATATAACCATTTTAAACGGATGAGCTCAAGTAGAACTCATATCTGTCAAAATTAAAATAAAAAGTGTAATTTTTCAGGAATTACTTACGTATTTTAGATATATTATACTTTATATCCATTTTACATACATCCAGTTCTTCAGAAAACTTCTAATATTGAAAAAGAGCACACGGAAAAAAGAAACCGCTTAATTATTCAATTTGCTATCCTTACCAGAAGAGCAAAAGGTCCTTAATGTAAAACATGACTCAATTGACATCAGTCAAACATTGTTCATATAGCAATGCTTTAACCTTTTACCTCATATCAATATTCACAGTCTTCTTTGGAATGATTCGAGGTTATCAATAACAAATTATGGCAATTTGAAGGTAGCTTATAACAAATAGTTGGAAACATTGATGGAAATGGGGAAATTTCGCTCAATTTGAGCAATTTCTCATATTCCGACAATATTTTCGAAAGTCATCCGCTGTGGAGACGTTGGAAGTAATAACAATCCGGGAAACTGAAGAAAAGAGGTTAGTTCAAGGAAAACGATCGTATCTACATGTTGGTAAACGATACAGTTACGTCTGATTTGCATGAGATCAATGAAAACTTCATGTCAGGCAAAATTGGGCTTTATTCATTCCCCTTTTCGGCATTAGCTATAGCACTATCAACGTAAACTATGTGGGGGTTACACCTATGTAATTTGTATGAGACTAATGTACATGTGTATGTGACAGTGACGTCTATCGTGAGACTATTGAGGCTCGCCTGAGAATTTCGGTGACGGATGTCAAAATAGGACCCACTTTTCCCCAACCACGGATCATATGTACATCTATATAAAATGTAAATGAGCGAGTCATGTCGGATTACTCAGAAATGTATAATCAATGCATGACACACTACAGTTCTGTTTTTTGCTGAATTCCCAAATCATTTACATACAACAAACAAATCAGCCACAGATGACTCTCAACAAACACTTAGTTAAAACATGGAAACTATCAATAAATGAAAGAAAAATTGTGACAAAAGAAGACATTGCTCATTATGAGCAAATATTCCTGTTACCACAATGTTTTCAAAAGTCGGTTGCCAGAGAGGCGTCTGTATATTGGAAAGGGTTACATAGATAACACTAGATGTTACTATTCTGGCCGAGGCAATAGAAATTATTTTTGAAATTATTTTCAATGGATTTAAATTAATGAATTTTAATGTCAAATTGTATTTATGCGTCACTGAGCTTATTTCTGCACGTGAATATATAATTGTATTTGTAAATGGACAATATTCTTAGTGTTCCGACTCGCCGACTTGAATTTAGTTGAGTTGAGTTTTGTACTAGTTTCACCGACTATGATCAACCCCGAACCAACTATAGGCCTATTTAATACTTCCTTAAAACCTAATTAACAACCCATTTACTATTTATCCCTTTTAATCAATTTTAAATTTCGTTTTAACCGACTTATTGACACATTTCTAGTTAAACAAATCGTTATATATTTTAGTATGATCACAATTTAACCTTTTTTAGTTACAGTTTTAAATGAAGCTAGTTCCATAATGTCCAAAAGCAGTGAATGGTGTAGATTTTCATCGACATTTGTAAAGTATTTAAAGACACACATATAACATATACAAATCTAACTTTTCACAAACCAACGCCGAACTTTGTCTATTTTCAAAAAATAAGATTTGTGTCCAAATAATACTTCATGTGTTGCAGGATTATGCACAGATATTTCAACAGTATTTCCTTGTATCTTTATATATTTGAGATTCGAAGAAAAATAACAAAAGCACGATAAACATTTTTTATAAATATGCACATTTGTACTAACATAATTCCATCTGTTTCATTTACAGGAACACACTCTAATCGCACAACTTATCTAACGGACATTATTTCAGCAACGGTTATTTGCTCGCTTTATATGACTATTATTTCACTTGATTAGATAATTATTAATAATAAATTAGAAATTGATTACACCAGGATATCATAATTGAGCCTTCCCGCGAGAAAACCAACATTACGGCCTCTGCGTAATGTATCGACGTCCGCGCATACTGATCCGGGCCGACACATTCCATATCAGGGGGATAGAGGAATAGAGTAATGATTCTTGAAACAGAAAAAAACACAGGAGGCGAACACTGTTTGTCCTGGTTCGCCTGCCCGGCATGCATAGGCTGATCTGGGTCGGTATTTTACGCAGCATCCACAGTGTTGGTTTTCTCGCGGGACGGCTCATATGTTGAATTGAGCCTAACGTTCTCAAAACATTTGTACTTTTTAAATGCTCAAGTTCACATCAATAATACATAGATTGTATTGTATAGTGGACTCGGTTTGAAAGTGGAATAGGCGAGTGACAGTTGCGCAGTGAGACTCAGGCCATTTGGATTGCCAGTAAATCAACGGAATCAGTTTAAGGTCGTAGTACTTAACCATTTTGAAATATTGAAGTAGCACTTCTCATGCACTGTTAACCATTTCCCACATATAGACGCCTTATCACGCAACTGTAGCAGACGACGTTTTAAAACATTATGAAAAAAGTAGAAATTGCTCAAAACGAGCTGTTGATTTGTTGTATGTGGGAAAGGGTTAATTGAGAAGAGAAGCCAGAGAGGTATATTTATTTTATTAGTTTCTAGTTTCAGCATTCTGGAATATAGACTTGCATGCATGTACTTTCCTCTCTAAATAAAACCTTTATTTTTATTATTATCATTATTATTATTATTCCTGTATCATTCATGTGGATTCATTGTTCAAAATGCAGGACTATTTCGTGCTGCCGGGATATTTGAATGGTTTGGGTTGATAAAGTTTAGCGCTAATTATTTTATTGATTTTACTTCCTTTTTCTTTATAAACATTTAAATAAGGATATATCTTTTATCATGTTAGAGATATATCGGTTTGTGTTACATATATCTCTAAGTTATCGAGCTGTTTCTCTATAAGTGAAATAGTAAGAGAGATATCTTTAAAACAATACGGAGATTTCATCTATTTTAGAAAGAGATATCAAAACAAAATAAATAGTAAAACGGCTTTCTAAAGGATGCAACAATGAGATGCGTCTGTCATGTATAGGGGTTAATGTATCTCTCTGATTTGACGTAATTTACACTTCCATTGGATACACTTCTAGTTTATTGTCAGAAGATGCATTACGTTATGAGTGTCATATAGGCTGACAGTGAGGACACTGTTCATGTTCACAGGCTCTCACGAGTCTGTACTGTTCATATATATATGCATTACGTTATGTGTATCCTATAGACTGACAGTGAGGACACTGTTCATGTTCACAGGCTCTCACGAGTCTGTACTGTTCGTATATATATATACATTACGTTATGAGTGTCCTATAGGCTGAGAGTGAATTCTCTGTTTATGTGTACAGGCTCTCAAGAGTCTGTACTGTTCGTATATATATACATTACGTTATGTGTATCCTATAGGCTGAGAGTGAATTCTCTGTTTATGTGTACAGGCTCTCAAGAGTCTGTACTGTTCGTATATATATACATTACGGTATGTGTATCCTATAGGCTGAGAGTGAATTCTCTGTTTATGTGTACAGGCTCTCAAGAGTCTGTACTGTTCGTATATATATGTATTACGTTATGTGTATCCTATAGGCTGAGAGTGAGGACACTGTTCATGTTCACAGGCTCTCACGAGTCTGTACTGTTCGTATATATATGCATTACGTTATGTGTATCCTATAGACTGACAGTGAATTCTCTGTTTATGTGTACAGGCTCTCACGAGTCTGTACTGTTCGTATATATATACATTACGTTATGAGTGTCCTATAGACTGACAGTCAATTCTCTGTTTATGTGTACAGGCTCTCACGAGTCTGTACTGTTCGTATATATATGCATTACGTTATGTGTATCCTATAGACTGACAGTGAGGACACTGTTCATGTTCACAGGCTCTCACGAGTCTGTACTGTTCGTATATATATGCATTACGTTATGTGTATCCTATAGGCTGACAGTGAGGACACTGTTCATGTTCACAGGCTCTCACGAGTCTGTACTGTTCGTATATATATACATTACGTTATGAGTGTCCTATAGACTGAGAGTGAATTCTCTGTTTATGTGTACAGGCTCTCACGAGTCTGTACTGTTCGTATATATATGCATTACGTTATGTGTATCCTATAGACTGACAGTGAATTCTCTGTTTATGTGTACAGGCTCTCATGCGTCTGCACTGTTCGTAAATACAATCTGATTCTAAATCGCAAGACGCGGCTTATACATATAGCTTAGATATGCCTGTAAGTTCCCCACATGTTAGTAGCCCCATGGAACTAGTCAATGGAACATCGTGTAGAACATTTGTTTAAACTGATTAATTTTACATCAATTGTGAAACTAGCTTTGATAGCATATCAATTACACTCAAATACTGTTTCTTGGAGACCAAACAAGTACTCGCGCCGTTTTTGTGGAAACCGAACCCGAGACCTTTGGTACGAGAGGACAACGCTCTACCACTGCACACCTGTTTTTCACATCGTGTAATAGTCTAAAGTATTCGTATGGCAATTTTGATAAGGGTGCAATTCACATCCATGAATCCCATTTATAACGCTTCATGTGTTCTATTATATCTTTTCAAAAGGATTTTTACTAATTATGAATTAATAAGTCTATAGTGCGAGTTACAAAACATTCAATAGTCCCTGATAATAAATCGAAACTGGCTGCGGATGAATCTTTTGTCTATTTATCCTTTGGGAGTATTTTATCTTTAATTTAAAACTGTCTCTTGAGATGTATGGATTAGAGACAGCAGTGCACTGAAACGCGAAACTGATGATGGATTACGTTTGGTAACTTTTGATCTTGTTGTATTTGCTTTGGTTTAATGTTGGTATCATTTGCATGTGGTATAATGTTGACTATATTTTACTGAAGAATTATATTGGCCATTTTGGTCGGTAGACCGAAATTACGCCAAATTTGAAAGCAATTTTTTTAGAATATGAAATTAGAATATTTTCGTAAATAACGATATCCGAGTAATAAAACGGAATTCTGATGACGGCCTTCCAGAAGTAACTGCATACATTTTGTTCAACCCTTTACCTCATATAGACGCTTTCTGACGCTTTCACAGCAGACGACCTTTGAAAACACTGTGACAAAAGGAGAAATTGCTCAAAACGAGAAATTTCTCCTTTTGCCAAAGTGTTTTCAACTTTATTCAATTATTATGCTATTTTTTACAGAGATCTTTCCCATTTTTGCCAAGATGCTTTCAAATTCGTCTGTTGCAGATTTGCTGTATGTGGGAAAGGTTTTAATGTGTTATTTTATGATCTATATTGACAGTCGATTGGGATTCTACCGAATTTGTACACATCATATTCAAAACGTTTCATGAAAAATGTTTATAGACATTGATTGTACGCCGCAGAGATTTACGGTGATGATAATAATGATATTACACCAAAACAAGCTTAACCCTTTCCCTCATATAGGCGCTTTCTGACGCCTTTGCAGCAGACGGCTTTTTGAAAACATAGTGACAAAAGAAGAAATTGCTCAAAACGAGCAATTTCTCCTTTTGCCACAATGTTTTCTACTTTTAATCATAGGTTATTCATTCAATTATAGAGATTTTCCATTTTTTGACAAAATATGTTCAAAGTCGTCTGCTGCAGAATTGTCGTATAAGGGAAAGGGTTAATTGTGCAAATTCTTATCTTCAAACTGTACGCCGAAAATCAGGGATATGGTTGAATACATTACATGATTTTCTGTTTTAATAAATAAAACATGTTTTATCTTTACATCAGTACAAAATCAAAACAGCAGTATTGACCCGCATTTTCCCCATATAACTAATCTGCAGCAAATAACTTTAAAACAATCGAAGACAAATAAACAAAACCTCACTTAATGATACTCGAACTATTAATTAGAGTAGAAAACGTTGTGACACATGGAGACATCTGTCATCCTGAATATTTCCCATTTTATTACAATTCTTCCAAAAGCTGATTTCTCTATGTTTGCCAAATGACGTTTATAAATCATTAATTGTCCAGTATTTATTTCATGATTTTTTTCTGTGATGTTTTGTAATTAAAAGAATGTCCCGTAGATAGTCCAATTTGACCCATGAACTGGTCAATCCAAGCAGAAGTAATGTCATGAATTAGTAGCAAGATTACGGGACGTTATAATAGTATGGTGGCACAAACCTGCCATTTCGGAAGACGAGTTTAATTGATTGGTTGATTGATTGTTTGGTGTATTATATCGCTTTCAACAATTTTCCAATTATATCACGGCGTTTCCTTGGTAAGTTACCAGTACTACAAGTCCATTTATTCCGACACTAGCCAGCCAGCCAATCGTAGTGCTAACCCCACAACCCTGAGCGCCAAGGAGGTAGCCATTATTACCATTTTTAAAGTATTGATATAACCCGGCCGGGGATCTAACTCACGACATCCCGCACCCGAGGCGGACGCACTACCAGTACATCAACGAGGCGGTTCGAGGACTTTAAAACCAACTAGGTAAAATGAATAAAAATGTCATACCAAGGTGACACACGTTGGATTTTTCAGGGACACAATCTGGTCTGGGAATTCGTTAGTCGGATGTTCTCAAAGCTTAATATGTCGTTCAGTGCCAAGTTTCTTAAAGAAGACTCTTTCATAGTCAAGCTCGGTTGTCTCCGATTTTCAAATACCAAGGGTATTGGGCTATTTAAGTGTCTAAAAGTCGCCTGAAACTGTATGTTTGCAAACACCTCCATATTGTCATTGGCGCTGCGAGAGTGAACCCTTCCCATCTGCACATTGCTTTGACGCATCGACAGCGAAAGGAGATATTGCTGAAACTGTATGTTTGCAAACACCTCCATATTGTCATTGGCGCGGCGAGAGTGAACCCTTCCCATCTGCACATTGCTTTGACGCATCGACAGCGAAAGGAGATATTGCTCTCCCCCCCCCCCCCCCCCCCCCACCCCCCACCCCCACACACATACACAATGTTTGTTAGTTTTAATAGTTAGCTTTACGATACATTAGCCAAAGCTTAACTAATCGCTCATAGGTGAGAATTGAAAATGAAAAGTGTAAGGGTTGTCATTCGCGCAGTGTAATTAAGATCTGCACTGTTCACATATTACTTACATAATTTCAATATGTTTTTTTTTTCAAAAACTGACTTGTCCAGTTTTGCATTTTGAAGAAGAGTTCATAGCACATTCAAGCAGTATCAAAATAAAACAAATGTGTATATTAAGATCCAACAGTAAAAGTCTGGTCTGACGGCGCGGATGCAACGCCTGATCTTGCTCTATATGGTTAAGGAACAGGCATCCCAAAATCCATTCAAGATCTGCATTTTTCACATATTGCTTACACTATCTTGTTAGAAGATTACGTCAACTTGTGCAGATTCTCAAAACATGCACTGTTCAGAATTGTCAACTTCTACCTTTTCGTACTACATGTTCATTCTGTGTTCACAAAGAACAAACGTTATAGGAAATTTACCTAACACTCACACCAATTAAAAGATAAGTTTGGCAGCCAACACTAAAGAACCAGGTTAAACGGCGCAGATATTCTGGAGAACCTTGTTGAATACTTTTGGCTAAGGCTTCAAAAGATCTGTTACGGCAGCCACATGGTTGAAAATCGTCTACTTTACTGACATCTGATTCAAACAAATCGTGTGGATCGTTTAACCCTTTCCCTCATACGACAATTCTGCAGCAGAGGACTTCGAACATATTTTGTCAAATAATGGAAAATCTCTATAATTGAATGGATAACCTATGACTAAAAGTTGAAAACATTGTGACAAAAGGAGAAATTGCAAGTTTTGTGCAATTTCTTCTTTTGTTACTATGTTTTCAAAAAGCCGTCTGCTGCAGAGGCGTCAGAAAGCGTCTATATGAGGAAAGGGTTAAATAATTCCCTTTTTTGTTTAACAGTTTGTCAAGAACCAAAATAGTAAAATGTATCATGGAATTTTGTAAAACTGTTTTTGTTTCTTGTTTTGCCCGCGAACGATCGACATGACCAGTTGGCATGTTCGAGCCACCATAGATTAGATATTGATTGATTAAACACTCATTGTACTTGTGGGACCACCACAATCGCCGAGCCGCGTATGTCGATGTGGGGTATTACTCGATCGCCAGACACTGAATAATAAGGTCAACCAATGCACACGCACTGTCACACCCTTACAATCACAGTTGTCCGTTTATATGGAATATAGACCGTATTATCTTGACACAAAACTAGAAGTGTATTCCCTCTAGTGTTGCAACAACAGGAAGTGCTTATAATGATAAATTTTTCCTTTAGCCATTATGTTTTCTTTCATTTATAGAGTATTCGATTTTTCTGTCTTTATACTTTCAGTCGTTTGATGTTATATGTGGGAAATGGGTTAACCCTTTCCCTCATATAAACGCTTTCGGACGCCTCTGCAGCAGACGGCTTTTTGAAAACATAGTGACAAAAGAAGAAATTGCACAAAACGTGCAATTTCTCCTTTTGCCACAATGTTTTCCACTTTTAGTCATAGGTTATCCATTCAATTATGGAGATTTTCCAAAGTCGTCTGCTGCAGAATTGTCGTATGAGGGAAAGGGTTAAGGATATTCAAATCGTCTCCTGTTATATTGATCCTCTACCGACTACTAGAAATAGGAGAACATGCACATGGATATGATAGTAGCGTATTTGTAGATGGTGCAATTCCTCAAACCCGTTTTCAAGACCGACTTACTTAAACATGTTATATCAGTTAAAGTTCAAATTACGCCAAATACATCCGCGGTTATGCTGATCTACGAAATAGTCCCTAAAAAAACTTTGTTTGTGTAGAAATGAGTGTACACCTTTATCAGAATCGATGAAATATATGACATTGAGTTTAAATTAATTGTAAATGTGAATAGATTGCACTGGAAATGATTAATTTGATTAATTGTAGTATTTTGACCTTGTTTGAAAGTGAAAGGTTTTGCCGGGCCCGATTTTGTCCTAAATTACGGTAACCATTTTCGCCGGGTGAATTCTTTCTTTTTTATATCTTTTGATATAGGGTGTTCTATCTGTGAAACGTTTAGAAAGTGGACTGAAACTGGTCGATTTACATGGAAACAAAGAAATAATATATTTGGTGTATTGTGACCGAAACAATGTTCAGCTATAAATACGTACAATGTTAACGAACTCCTGGAATGTAACATAGGTGTATCGACTCGCCGCACACTTCATCTCGAATATGTGCAAAATATGGGGATCAGCCAAGCGACGCAACTCTGGATCGTCTATCATCTGTTTTAAAGCCCACACGGTGATCTCCCCGCAGTTAAGTTCGTCGTACTGAAAAAAGAAGGAAAGCATGACACACAAACTTTAAATAGTTTTCCTATGGCGGCAGTCTACGCGTTTTTTGGAGTTTAAATATATAAAACCACTTTGAAAACAATTAATATTTCTGTGGAAAATCAATAAATGAAAATATAATTATTGAATAGACATGAAAGAATTGCGGCAAACGGAGAAATTATTCTTATTATGAGACACTATTTTCAAAGACGTCTGTTACAGATGCGTCATCGTGCGTCTGTATGTTGCCGCTTTCAACGTTTTGTATGGTTATACCACGACGATTCCTGTGTTACCAGTACTACTGGTCCATTTATCAGTCAGTCGTAATGAAAACACCACAAACCTGAAGGAGGGAATTATATTACTACATACGTACCATGTTAACGTATTTGATATGACATGTGTCTATCACTACATCACAGAGGCGGGTGCAGTCATCAGTCAAAACACATCATTATTGATCTCAGACTTTGTTTTAACCCTTTTCCTCATATAGTCGTTTTCTGACGCCTCTGCAGCAGACGGCCTTTTGAAAACAAAGTGACAAAAGGAGAAATTGCTCATAACGAGCAATTTCTCCTTTTGCCACAATGTTTTTCCACTTTAGGTCATAGGTTATCCATTCAATTATAGAGATTTGTTTTTTGTCAAAATATGTTCAAAGTCGTCTGCTGCAGAATTGTCGTATAAGGGAAAGGGTTGGACGATACTACGGCTCCACACTGCGAACAGACTAACATAAATTAGTTATCGACTAAGAACATAAATATTTAACCTTTTCCCAAATGAAACAAATATGCAGCAGACAAATTTGACAACATCTTAACAAAGATATGTCGTCTGCTGTAATTGCATCAACATGTGAGGAAGGGTCGAACATTTAACCAATGGTGACATTCGTGACTACTTGAGATAACAAGCGCCGTTGCAGAGTGGGTAGGATTGGAGATTTGAGTCCGGGCGTCCAAGCTTAAATACCCGTGCGCTGCGGTCATGGTTAAGTACACCTGAGCAAGGCACATTTCCTAGCCTAGTACTGGTCTGTCAATCCAGTTGATACACAAAGACACACTGAAATGTGTCGAATGAAAGTAGCTACATGCTAAATAGATGTAACATTGCAATGCTGAGTTTTTAAAATGGACTTGTCTAGCTTTGCATTTTGAATAGTCCATACCTGATTTCGGGAATATCAAAAACATGATTTGTCTGTCGCAAATAGTTTAGATCCTGGTCTGACGACGCGAATGCGCTCTGTGTCCTGATTCTATACTGTTTGCAACGTCATTGGCTCCACACAATCCCCTCAAGTAGTCACTATGTTATATTGGATGTTGACAAGTAAGTTAAATGAAAGAAAAGTGGAATATAAAAGCCAGCTGCACACTTGGTATGCAATTAGAGTATCATTATGAGACTCCGTCAGTTTGCTGCCAACATCTGTTTTTGCTATTCTGCATTTCTTTGGTGCTAGAATATTGCTTGAACTTTCTCTCATTTTGCTCTCCAACTTGAATAGAAATCTTGTTGTTTTATTCAAACAGAGGGAATATGTAATTCTGAAAATCTTCCGTCCTACATAGCCAATAACAAACTACATTCACAATCTACAAGACAGCCGTTCACCAATATTAAGGCCGTAAGATTTGTGTCCAAGTGTCCTATTGCAGCCACGTCAGATTAAACAGGGCTTTGTTAATCCTCTCTGCTTTTAAAACGTGAAGTGGTCCGCGAGTGTGAACACATTCTGGCTTCATTGCGGAAATGTTAGACCTAAGCGCATGTTACATGTAGACAGACAGCGAAGGCTCCGAATGGTAGGACTGTATGTCAGCACAGACTCGTCCAAGTCTTCACTGTCAGCAGATGTTACAAGAACCCTTTTCACCCAACGCCAGACGCCTGACGCATGAGTCGAGTCTTATTACCCTTCCGGTATGTTATCATTTAATATTACATTGGTGTTAAACTGGTTCGACTAAGTTTCCTCGTTTTATTGCAAAACGTTGCACCTTAGACAATATAACATATAGACGGACAGTTGATACCGTGGTAAACTGTACGTATGTAAAGGTTACCCTGATTATTCACAGTACACACAGACTTGACGTGACTCAATCTTCTTAGGAAATTGGTGCCATATTTCAATTACAGCGCCCCCAAAATACAAGCGTTGACGCTTGGGGTCACGCTCGTGTGATTTAAGACCAAACTAGCCTCATAAATTGCCTAAATTGCTATGGAGGCTGCAGCAGTCAGTCGTTGGTGTTAAAGTATCAGTACAATATTCACTTCAGTCTCTCTTTCTTTGAGTAGCTCAGGGTACATTCATTTTTTGGTTCAGACAGATGTCTTGATTTTTCAGTAGATTACATGGAAAGATATATTCATATATACATGTATGTAGGTGTGTAATTGCAACTACAAGTATGTATCTGTGAGCCTTTAAAATGAATGGTTTGTTGACTTATTGCAGTAGTTCTTGTAAAATGTCATTAAATGCATAAGTACAATATGCATGTACTATATATTATTTTATGACATGACTATGATTTGTAATTAGGTATGTACGAGAAACATTTTTTTTAGTCGAAAATAAAAGTTTTGTTCTGTTCTAACTCAGCAGTTAATTACTATAAACAATTGCAATTATATCACGACCTTTTCTTGAATTACATCACCAACGGTTATTTTATACTGACACCATTGCATCAGTCGAAAGTCTATCCCAGTAGTTGTAGTATTGAGTGCCGAGGTGAAAACGATTGTGTTTTATCATTTTTAAAGAGTTTTAAAGCTCTCTAGGCTGATGTTATAGCCACTCCATCATATGTTAGTGACATAGTTCATTAGCAATGACTAATTCCTGAACGTTGTAATAATTCTATAAGATTATGTTTTGTTGTGTCATTGTAGTGTAAATGACACGTGGTATGGAAACAACAACAACAACAACCATATGCTATTTGTAATGAAGCGTAGGTTGAGTGCCATTGGTGCATCTTTTATATTGTATTGTAATGTGTACACTGTTTGTCAGTAGCCTGTTTAGAGCATTCTTCGACCAATAGCGAACACTACAGGACCTCAATGGCAAAACTATTAACGACCCCAAAGCCCACACACAACCCCCCAATAAAAGAAACGAAAACAACTTTAACATACCTTTTCAAATATGCACCGCCATTTCTGAAAAAGAAAGAAAATGTACGTACTAACGAGAAACGAACGTTTTATGATCCTCTGTGCATTTGGAAAGGTCCACGTTGGCATTTGTAAATAGTGTAGGATCAGATCCGCCTTTGCATCCCAATTTTGCACATGATCAGAAACTCCAGAAAAGACTGAATAAATGTAATGGTTATTGAAACGTGTATATCTTAATCACAATGCGCGAAGGCGTAGCTTGATTTGCACTGTTCTGAAAGGTTAGATTTACCCTTTTGCATAGACTATCCTATATAATCCTTTCCCACCTATAAAAATTCTGTAGCAGACGACTTTGAGGATATCTTGGCAAACATTTGGAAAATATTATTAAAAAAAAGAAAAGGAGAATTTGCTCATTTAAGTATATATTTTTAACAAAGTTGAAAACATTGTGGCAAAAAGGAGAAAATGCTCATTCCACAAATATATCAAAAACCGCCTGCTACACATGCATCCAAATAGGTTTATATACGAGAAAGGCTTCAAGTGCCATCATGGCCCAACGTAATTAAGAGTCGGACATTCCAATCTAAATACCGGTTACGTACGCTATCTAGATCTGTGACTTGAATATGAGAGATGTCTGTGAGCAAATAACCAACCAATAGCTTTCTCTGATCGTTTCCGTCTAATTTCTCAATCTTAAAGTCTCTTTTTTTCGGCGAAAGCTGTTTAACCTCAGTTTTGACCTAGATGTTAAACAAATGATCTAGATTGTAGACCAATCAAATGTTGTATTTAATGAATAATGTCGAAGAAATAAAAGGAAATAAAACGTTTTATTACACTATACCTCTATCCCCCTCAAACGGAATGTGTCGGCCCGGATTAGCCTTTTCGGATTGCGTAGGCTGATCTGGGTCGATACATTACGCAGAGTCCATAAAGTTGGTTTTCTCGCGGGACTTCTCATATGTTTTAAACGATATAAGAAGTGTTCATTTCAAACTAACTCAGAAAGCCAGACGCCAAAACACTATGGTCTGAACAGAGAAACAAACATTTAAACGCTTTTACATTTAGCCTTTTTTTCCATACACAACAAATTACCAACAGACGAACTTGGAAACTTCTTGGAAAAGTAGAAGACATGATCTATGAATGTAAGAATGTATTGACTAGAGTTGATCAAAGAAAAGGAATTCCACGTTTGCCATGATGTTTTCAAATATCATCAGCTGCAGATGCGTGTATACATGCCAAATTGTAAAATTACCATCATGATTAAATGTCTTGGTAATTCAATCTTTATGCTGGTTACATGTATGAACGCATTTCAAAACATTGACTAGAAAGGTAAAGATGTACGTGTTTCAACTACGTTTAACCCTTTCAGCGCCGAATTGTTTAAAGTAGACTCTTCCATGTTCAAACTCGGACGACTCTTTTTTCATGTTATAGGATTTTTGGAATATTTTTATAACTCACAGCCAAACAATGCAGATTTCAGGTGAGACAGCTCGTTACGAGCTGACTCACCTGAATCTGTATTGTTTGCAAAAAGCTCAATATTGCCTTTGGCGCTGAAAGAGTCAATTGTATTTTTATTTGATAGTTTACGGCTAATTTCTCAATCTTATTCTCTCCGCATTTCACATTAATTGTGGATACAAACTAAATTTAGGTTTTGACTGAAACTCAAATCAGTATGATTTAACGAAAACATTCTCGATGAAGATAATACCATGTAATTTGTTGTATCAACATATTGTTAGAGTGAGATTAAGAAAAACTGAAAAGTGATAAGGCTTCAAAGGACAAATGATTGATTGATTTAGGTTAAACGCCGTTTTCCACAATGTTTCAGTCATATCACGGAGGCAACTTCACCTACTCATATACCAGTACTGCACACAACATACTTTCCAAGCAACTGGCTGCTTTTTCACATAGGCCCATTGGTGATAGACGAATGACGCATGTCACAGTGACGTTTGTAAAACGTCGGAAAGAATGTTGTCCGGACTGGGATTCGAACTCACAAACCCTAAATTGACAGCCAGTGTCGCTACCGACTGAGCTACCGGGGCTTTCATAAAATGAAAAGGACAAAGGACAAATGATTGATTGATTTAGGTTAAACGCCGTTTTCCACAATGTTTCAGTCATATCACGGAGGCAACTTCACTCCTCATATACCAGTACTGCACACAACATACTTTCCAAGCAACTGGCTGCTTTTTCACATAGGCTCATTGGTGATAGACGAATGACGCATGTCACAGTGACGTTTGTAAAACGTCGGAAAGAATGTTGTCCGGACTGGGATTCGAACTCACACACCCTGAATTGACAGCCAGCGTCGCTACCGACTGAGCTACCGGGGCTTTCATAAAATGAGCAAATTATGAACATTAACATATATTTTAACCCTTTTTAAAATAAAACAACTTTCGAAATATTAAGACAAAAAAAATCTAGAAAATCTATAATTGAGAATACAATTATTGAAACAAATTGGGAACATTATTACACCAGGAAAAGAATGCTCAAAATTAGCCATTTCTTCCTTTTGACACAATGATTACAAAAGTCGCCATCTGCAGATGTGACAAAAGCAGTTTGGTTGTGAAGAATGGTAATAACATTTTTATGATGGATCAGAGACATATAAATATTGATATGTTTCGGGCTTCATCAATTTCTTCTTTTGCCAGATTCATTTCATCCGTCGTCTGCTATAAACTCGTCAGATTGCGTCTGCAGGCGGGAAAGATTTATTCCTTTATATGACGATGGCGACCTTTTTTAGGCCTTTGCAGCAAACGACTATTAAATACATTATTGAAAAAAATATGACATTTATTAAACCTGTAAAATCGTCCTTGTTCACCATTAGTCAAGATAGATGTTCAAACACTTCAGATTTCACACGTCTTGTCTTAAATAACGGGTGAGACTTAAACCCCTTCCCCAATACGACAATTCTGCAGCAGACCACTTTGAACATATTTTGTAAAAAAATGGAAAATCTCTATAATTAAATGGATAACCTATGACTAAAAGTGGAAAACATTGTGGCAAAAGGAGAAATTGCTCGTTTTGAGCAATTTCTTCTTTTGTCGCTATGTTTTCAAAAAGCCGTCTGCTGCAGAGGCGTCAGAAAGCGTCTATATGAGGGAAAGGGTTAAACCCATTCTACATACACAATATATCTGCAGTAAACAACGTATACCCCTTCCTGATTTTCGTAGAAACGTCCGTGAATTAACATTTGGGCGTTTTTGGAATAACCTTGATATAAATGGTGAAAGTTGACCTAACGTTACTTAATTGTTAAAAATCGTTACATAACGCCCTTTAACAACATTGATTGTTACAGAGACATATAGAAACATTTGTTTTTGTGTCTCTGGTTGTTATCATCTAATGTCAAAGTTGTGTATACAAATCACATTGACAACCTGTTTGGTAAATAATTATACTTTCATTTTGGAAATAATTTTAAAAATTATCTCCAAAATGAAAGTACAATTATTTATCAAAAGTGAACATTTTTAAAAAAGAAGAAAATATTGATTATGAAAAATTACTCCTTATGTCACGCGTTTATAAATCTGCAGTAGGTACATAAAAATGCATCTGAGAATTGGAAAAAGTCCACTCAGACGGAGCTAATTTTATCATAACAGGTAGGTTTTTTTTTAGTTCAGACAGATAGATTGAAGACTGGAAAATGCACAAAATCAGACAAAACAAACTGTCAAACAGGGAATAATAATATTTCATCTCGACATAGTCTCCGTCTAAAAGATTAAGTCTCGCGCCAAGCTATTAAAATGTCGCGAGAAGATAAAATATATCCGAATCTAATCGGAATGGTTTCAGTTTTATTGAATTCTGATGATTCAATAAAACCAACGCTGTCTGGTCGAAAACAGGATACACTTGTATGTTAGCCTATTTGCACATGCAGATACATTTAGGCGCGTTTGAAGCAGACGACTTGTGAATAGGTTAGTTATAGCAAAAGAAGTAATTGCTAACAAAGAGCACGTTCTGACATTGCAACAATCGAGCGGCATGGGTTGGATGGGTCACGGCAAGGTTTATTGTATAGCCTAGTACTGGTTTGTTTACCCAGGGGTCACGAATAAGTGAACTGGCGTTGTGATAAAACTGAAATAATGTTGAAAACCTATATAAATCCCTATAAAACGAACGATAAATTGCATGTATCTATGTTAGATATAAAACTATTGAAGTGGGAAATGAAAAATCGTTTTCTGCCGACGATGCGAATAAACTTCCGGATTCGCAGTAGATTCCGGGGGTCATACATATTCAATAGAAGCTTTATTCGTAAGGATTCGTATTCGTTAATGTCACAAACTCGTATGAAACTGGCGACGTCTTCAATATTTTAAGAGTTGATAATGGACTGTTATCGGGTTTGCGTTTTTTTTAGTTGATTACTTGTAACACATTTGTGTGTCGTGACAGAAGCTGCGCATGTGTTATTTGCAGTTGATTTTTTTGTAGAAGCTAATTTGAATTTTTTTTTCAATGGGAACACCTATATATGTTTATTAATATACATATATGTTGAAGAGGCGTGAGATAAAACGGTTTCATTCTTCTAATATATTTTATTTCATTTTAACTGTTTATATTTCTGAGCAAATAGTTGCATCTATTTAATATATACTTGATTATAATATGAATTAGCGCCATGAACTGTTTAATTGTTATTAATAATTACTTTAGACGAGAGGAAAGACAAAACAATTGTTAGGACAATTAGAGACTGCACACTATTTTTAGGCATTTTTGTATTGAAATGAGAAAACACTATCTAGAACACTCCTTGAAAGATTAAATAAATGTACTTATTTGAATCAACTTAAAAATAGGAAAGACTATAGTGGTGCTGATGAGGCTGCTGCTGCTGCTGATGATGATAATGATGTTGATGCTATTGATGATAATGACAATGATAATGAAGGTGGTGATGCTACTAGTAGAATATATTGTATTTTATGCAGACGATGATTATGATATTTTTCAAGATTCATTTGTTGGATAAAAACCTCCTTAATATATAGGAATACACAGAAGCCTGTATGTTTAATTATATGGTATTGATTTGTATTCTTCTAATTCTAGGGGATATAAGTAAAACGAATTACATGTACACTATCTTGCCATAGAATTCCAGCTCTGGGTTCTTTCCCCGATGTATAGATAGTGTGTGTCATGGAATAATGAGAAGTACGTCCGCTCCTTCCTAACATTGGTAACCTTCTTGGAATAAGTTAAGAGAACTCGACTTTGATATACATGTATGGCTCCTAGTTAAGAGAACTCCACTGTAATATACATGTATGGCTCCTATCTGGGTTAACACTCCATAGTTCCAGCTATTGGTCTAACAATGACATGTCGTGTGCACATCTTTGTTCCAGGAAAGTATCTCACAATAAGAAACTATTAGTATTCAATGAGAAGAAATTTACCTTTATCTGTTAGTCTGGATGGTGTTTGACGCCAGTTCCAACAGTATTTGAGTCGTCCCGCGAGAAAAACAACATTGTGGACCCGGATCAGCATAAGCATGCCGCACAGGAAATCCCGAACAGACACGTTCCGCCTCCTGTGGATTTTCTGTTTCAGGAATCATTATTCTATACCTCTATCACCCTGAGACGGAATGTGTCGGCCCGGATCAGTCTGCGCGGACTGCGCAGGCTGTTCTGGGTCGATACATTACGCAGTGGCCATAATGTTGGTTTTCTCACGGCTCAAATGTTCAGTTATATCACAACGCTTCCGGGTAACTACCGGTAATGCTGGTACGTTTAACCTTACACTAGAGAATAAGTCATACTCCTGAGCACCAAGGAGGATTGTTTTCGATATGCCTGCTCTGATTTATCTTTAAGAGCAGTGTAGATCAAGATCCACCTGTTAATCTGCACAACTTATTTATTAAAATCGCAAATACGTGTTTTACATACTTTAATCCGTCAGAGAGTAACATATGACTTATGTTTAGATTTACCAATTAACAGAAATGTATACGTGGACAGTGAAAAGAAACGGGATAACATTTATCGCGTTAACACATAATTACATCTAAGACAAAATACAAATGCGAGGACTGGGAAAACTATGATGAGTTTGTCCATGTTAGAGCCCATCTTAGCTCGAAGCTTCATATATGCTTCAAGACCGCTTTACACCTCTCTCTCGTAGGGAGCAAGTAACCCTGATATCCATATAACGTTCGGTCTCAGGAAGTATACATCACAAATCTTTATCCATAGATACATAGATACATTAATATTGACATATTTATTCAGTCTGCTGAATTTGTTGGATAAAAACCTCCTTAATATATAGGAATACACAGAAGCCTGTATGTTTAATTATATGGTATTGATTTGTATTCTTCTAATGCTAGGGGATATAAGTAAAACGAATTACATGTACACTATCTTGCCATAGAATTCCAGCTCTGGGTTCTTTCCCCGATGTATAGATAGTGTGTGTCATGGAAAAATGAGAAGTACGCCCGCTTCTTCCTAACATTGGTAACCTTCTTGGAATAAGTTAAGAGAACTCGACTTTGATATACATGTATGGCTCCTAGTTAAGAGAACTCCACTGTAATATACATGTATGGCTCCTATCTGGGTTAACACTCCATAGTTCCAGCTATTGGTCTAACAATGACATGTCGTGTGCACATCTTTGTTCCAGGAAAGTATCTCACAATAAGAAACTATTAGTATTCAATGAGAAGAAATTTACCTTTATCTGTTAGTCTGGATGGTGTTTGACGCCAGTTCCAACAGTATTTGAGTCGTCCCGCGAGAAAAACAACATTGTGGACCCGGATCAGCATAAGCATGCCGCACAGGCTATCCCGAACAGACACGTTTCACCTCCTGTGGATTTTCTGTTTCAGGAATCATTATTCTATACCTCTATCACCCTGAGACGGAATGTGTCGGCCCGGATCAGTCTGCGCGGACTGCGCAGGCTGATCTGGGTCGATACATTACGCAGTGGCCATAATGTTGGTTTTCTCACGGCTCAAATGTTCAGTTATATCACAACGCTTCCGGGTAACTACCGGTAATGCTGGTACGTTTAACCTTACACTAGAGAATAAGTCATACTCCTGAGCACCAAGGAGGATTGTTTTCGATATGCCTGCTCTGATTTATCTTTAAGAGCAGTGTAGATCAAGATCCACCTGTTAATCTGCACAACTTATTTATTAAAATCGCAAATACGTGTTTTACATACTTTAATCCGTCAGAGAGTAACATATGACTTATGTTTATATTTACCAATTAACAGAAATGTATACGTGGACAGTGAAAAGAAACGGGGTAACATTTATCGCGTTAACACATAATACAGATTATGGCCCTAGCAATAATCTCATTTATTTTGGGGCTGACAAACCGTGGTGGGTTGGGAGTTGCTTTTAAATAGTGTTTTTGGAGTTTTGGGAATCGCTTACTTCCGGGTTAATTCACCTATCTGTTATGATCAATTCTAGACGACAAAGCGCTTGCATTTACTATTGGATTTGATTAAGCGTCTAATCACCTATTACGCAAAGTCTCGGACACTTCAAAATTTGAGAATATTCGGAACACTCGGCCTTTTTCAATCGGCTTCAAGGAACCATGCACAAAATAGATTTCGGAAAACCCACCCTCCCACCCTTATTTAGGCTATTGATTCTGCTGTGAGTTTTTTATGTTTTCAGGTTCATTTGATGCGATCATCGGAAATAAACAGCCCTTAAACAAACCAATTGCCATGGAACTGGATAACCGGATGGGTCTTGGTGTTAACCTTTGCGTCATGTGACTTTTATGGCTGTGTATCGTGATATTCATTAACTTTACAGAACGATAACCTTGATATAAGATGATATAAGGACATGTCAAAGTGCTTACTTTTGTTTTATGAGACCTGCTGTGATAATAGGTCATGCCATACACTTTACAGGATGTGTTTCTAAACATTTCGTTAAAACTTTTAGCACAGCATTTCTAGATTGCCTCCATTACTGTAGGGGGCAACAACATTCTTCGCTTGTGGTATTGGGATTCTAGCGGCCAGTGAGTGGGCGGCATAGTGATCTAGCATACCTAATAGTCAGAATTCATTGTTATTTATACCTCCAACGTCGACCTCGAGGCTTGGACTCTGTCGGCATCAGTCAGGAACGGGGCCTCGGGTGTCACGGACGAGGAGCTGGGAACTGTGAGGGGCTATTATGCATGGCATGTCTCAAGGATGTGGAACCTTGCAAGGCGGCTTCTCACAGGATTCCAACAATCCTAAGTTTAATTCATGGCTTTGTCTATGGCACGCACCATTGATAAATTATCTATAGGGGAGAGGGATGCCCAGAACAGAAAGCGGAAAAGGTCATGCTTTCATATAAAACTACTAGTCATACATATTTGGTGCGTGCAACTGCATAACAGTCTAATGATCACTGTGCCGTCCTCCATGATGGCTGAATACCACTTGCGTCCAAATTAACTCCACAATAATAGTGTTTATGATGTGTGTCGTTATTATTTTTTGTCTGGGAATAAATGTGTTGTATTTGATGATTTTACTTTTATGTTATTTTATTGCGGCGGCATCCTAAAATAATTACATCTAAGACAAAATACAAATGCGAGGACTGGGAAAACTATGATGAGTTTGTCCATGTTAGAGCCCATCTTAGCTCGAAGCTTCATATATGCTTCAAGACCGCTTTACACCTCTCTCTCGTAGGGAGCAAGTAACCCTGATATCCATATAACGTTCGGTCTCAGGAAGTATACATCACAATTCTTTATCCATAGATACATAGATACATTAATATTGACATATTTATTCAGTCTGCTCTTTTACACTTTGCTCGATGGCTTACACATTTAGCTTTTGTGCCATAATTGACTTCACCATTTTACACTTGTAGACGCCTTTTAGAAACAACTGTGATATAAGGAGACATTTCTCAAAAGCACAGTTTCTCTTTTTGCCACAATGTTTTCAATCTATTCAATAGTTATACACTTAATCATAGATAATTTCCATATTTGTTCCTTGATATATGGAAAGTCGTCTGCTGTAGATTATTTGTATATGTTGGAAGGGAAGGGTTAATGGAATGGCTGTCATACTGTAACTAGTATCTGTGCCAATGGATCCTTTGGTACACTGCTATACAAATAGTTTCGGTAATGTCTTCGCTTTACCAGAAACATTCTGAGTTCTTAAAACTGGTAGTTAAGCATTTCCCATATGAAGGACTGTTGTGACGTTTATACAGCAGACCAAGTTTTAAAACACTCTTTTCAACTTTATTCAAGAATTATACTTTTTTTTATCTAGAGACATTTTCCAGTATTTTATTGCAGATGTGTTGGTTATGGGAAACAGTGATTAAATACCTTCAATTATTGTAAACTTTCATATTGTCCCGTTCACTTTGCATTGCAAAAAAGTGATCATGATTATAGGTTATTGATCATGTACTGAGAAATCATCGTTGGACCGAGTTCTTGGGTTGACGTTACCGAGCTTGCGAGGCTACGTTCGCCAACGAACGAGGTCCAACGATGATTTCATAGTACAGGGTCAATAACCTTTTTATTGCATACTTTCATATTATAAATTATTTTGTTTACACGTTTAACTATTTTTTTTTATCTAGAGTAGATAAATCTGCTTCCGAAAGCGAAACAAAATGTTTGTTTACATAAGAAGTCATTTTGTTGCAAATGCCGTTTGGAAAGTTGAATTATAACGGTGACGTTATTGTTTTAACTGACGTCATGCACATTTTAGAAGCGCGGTTCATGTAACGGTATACTGTTAACCGGTCAAAAACGTACTGTTAGCATGATACAGTAAGAAATTGCCCGATGAGTATATGAGAATTTAACATAACAAATTCGCGTTAGGTATAATAATGATATGTAGGTCAGTTGTGTTTTTTTATATAAAAAAGAAGACCACTTTCTGCAACGCAAAGTAAACGGGACAATTTGAAAGTATGTAATAATCATGACCGGTGTCAAGAAGTGATCATGACCGTAGATAAGGGCGTGCGAAAATTCCGCATAATTAACATGCTAGGGACTACTGTTTTATGTAAACAAACATAGCTGACCTAATTATCATTATTATACCTCACGTAACTTTGTAATGTTAAATTATCATATACGCATCATGGGCAATTTATTACTGTCTCATGCTAATAGTACGTTTTTGACCGGTTAACAGTATACCGTTACATGGCACGCGCGTCTAAAATGTTGTTCATGCACGTGCATCACGTCATTTAAAACAATAAAACATTTAAAACAATAACGTCACCGTTATAATTCAGCTTTTCAAAACAGCATTTGCAACAAAATGACTTCGAATGTAAACAAACAGTTTGTTTCGATTCAAGAAACCGATTTATCAACTCTAGATAAAAAAGTCAAACGTGTTAACCAAATAGTTTACAATAGTGCGTTGGAATAATCTGTGTTGCAGAACTTCAACAGCTGCACAGGATCATCAGTGCTTCAATGTTACTTTTACGACTTGTTTTGTAACACTCTGTCGCAGAATGTCAACTGCTGCAAAAGTCGACAGTGTTTCAATGCTACTATTACAACTAGTTATTTGGAAAACTCTGTCACAGGGCGTCAACCACAGGATCAGTAGTGCTTTAATGTGTATTGTACGGCAAGTAATTTTGACAATTATTTCGCAGTGATTATAGGTAAACGTATTTGTCACGAAAAAAAATCATTTCTTACACTCTGTCGCAGAGCGTCAATCGATGCACAGGGTCGACAGTGCGTCAAGGTTAGGCCTACTGTTACGACAAGAGTTGTGTATGCTTGGTCGCAGAGCGTCAACGCTAAGAATTGACAACAATGCTTTTTTACAATCTGTCGCAGAGCGTCAATGGATGCACAGTATCGACAGTGCTCAAATTGTACTCGTACGACAAGTGTTTTGTACACTCTGTCGTTGAGCGACAATTGCTTCACAGGATCGACAGTGCTTAAATATTACTATCACAACAAGTGTTGTGTACACTCTGTAGCAAAGCGACAATTATTGCACAGGAGCGGTAGTGTTTTAAGGTATCTTTTGCGACAAGTCACTTTGACAATACTTTCGCAGTGCGTCAACTGTTGACCATAATCGGCAGTGTTTATAGGACAACGTAACTGTAACGAAAAGTGATGCACATGATCGACGCTGCTCCAAGGTAACTATTACGACAAGTGTTTTGACTCTCGGCCGAAGACCGTCAACCGCTTAACAGGAGTGACAGTGCTTTTAGGTAACTATTACAAGAAGAATTTGTGAACACACTCTCACAGAGCATTAATCATTGCACATGATTGATATTGCTGTCAGGGAACTTAAAGGACAAGTTTTTCTTACACTCTGTCGCAGAGAGTCAACCGATGCACATGATTCACAGTGCTTTAAGGTAATTGTTACGACAAGTATTTTGAACACTCTGTCGCAGAACGTGAGGTACTGCACGGGATGTTGCATTGCATGAAGTGCTGCACGAGATTAGAGGCACTTTATTGTATGTGTGTACGCTTTGCCGTAGATCATCAACTAATGCCAATAATTGACAGTAATTAAAGGTAACTGTTACGTGCATGATGTCGCAGTGACTCAACTGCTGTACATGATCGGTCTGTTACGAAAAGTATTAAGTGTACACCCTGTTTGCTGTAATAACCATTCTTCATTTTAGGATAATTTCAAGGTTCATAGGAAAACCACCCTTCGGGAATTGGCGACCAGCACAGATAAAATATCTATACTCTCTATTATCATCAAACTAAACCCTATGATGTGGGAACTCAAAAGATTCGTCTCAATGAAACAATTCCTTTGAGCACCCTCAACATTGGATTAGATGGTCAAACTACAGATTTTAGAAAACTTGCAAAACGATACTTTATCTAAAGGTCCGGAAAGAGTTTTCATCGTTTGAAACTTGTGACCTCCAGAAGTTGTTAGAAAGTTCATATAAATCTTAAAATAAAATGTTTTCATATTCATATGAGCCACGAGAAAACCAATAGTATGGACTCTGCGTAATGTATAGACCCAGGTCAGACTGCGCACTCCGCGCAGGCTAATCCGGGCCGATCCATTCCGTCTCAGGGGTATATAGTAATGATTCCTGAAACAGAAAATCCACAGGAGGCGAAAAATGTCTGCCCTGATTGGCCTGCGCGGTATGCTTAGGCTGATCTGGGTACTTTACACAGAGTCTACAATGTTGGTTTTCTCGTGGAACGGCTCATATATTTTATTATGAATTGAATTAAATTTAATGCATTTTTGATCCTAAAATGCCCTATTTCAACTTCAATTTCTTTTTCTGTTTTATCATTTTCCCATACTAGTCCGGTTAACTGCCCCTTATCAGAATATATGGAAATGTATTATATGGAAACAATGTAACATAACAAATAAAATGCATTATATGGAAACAATGGAACATAACAAATAAAATGTATTATATGGAAACAATGGAGCATAACAAATAAAGTGTATTATATGGAAACAATGGAACATAACAAATAAAATGTATTATATGGAAACAATGGAGCATAACAAATAAAGTGTATTATATGGAAACAATGGAACATAACAAATAACATGTTTTATATGGAAACAATGGAACATAACAAATAAAATGTATTATATGGAAACAATGGTACATAACAAATAACATGTTTTATATGGAAACAATGGAACATAACAAATTGCATGTTTTATATGGAAACAATCGAACATAACAAATAAAATGTATTTTTACGCTAGGGAGTGAGATTTCAGTGATGCTAATATAACAAATAGCGTTAAGAGAACATTAATCTAATTTCACTAATTCACACATCGTTCTATTTCCTTAATTACATTCCAAGAAAATGTTCACTGCTAACCCTTGTTAGCCTTTTAACCCTTTTCCTACATTAATATAAATTATAATGTCGTTGAAAAGAAAGTCTACGGATAAGCACTGTCATAAGAAGAAATGAGAATAATTGGAGTTATAAATACTTATAGAACAAGAAGAAAGGGTTGATAAAAGAAAGTGGCCGCCGTGATATGACTGGGGTTTTACAGTTTTCCAGTCATATCACGGCGGCCACTTCACCTATCCATGTTCTCAAATCGCTAGACTTGACGGATGGCTGATATGAATTATTAGAACTATTCCAATTCAAGAACGATGTAATAAATTGTCAGAATACACCATCATTTTAAAGTTACCGATATAGGGAATTCGGAAGACATAACAGTTGTTATTCAAACAGTTAGCTGGAATAGACAGATTTTATATCATTTAAATCTTGACACACGGAAAATAAGTCTTCTGATATTTGTGACCAGTGATGATCTAGATCAGCAAGCGCATGTGTACCGTGTTATCAGGGTCTGCAATGTTCACTTTTGAACGAATTGGCCTTTTCTGACAGAGATTAATAAACACTTATCCATGTACAAAATGTATAAGATTGTGTGAGCTGATATAGACATTTACTGGTCGATAATGTACAAATGCGAAGTAATTGATAAACCAATTTAGAGAGAATTCCATTTTCAAAACATCCGTAACATTTGTGTAAAAGTTGAGAGGTGTCACATAAAGACGGGTCTTCGGAGTTACTTTGCAACCAGCAAATGAGCCGTTCCACGAGAAAACCAACATTATGGCCTCTGCGTATTGTATCGACTCAGATCAGCCTGTGAAGTACGCACAGGCTAGTCCGGGCCGTAACATTCTGTCTCAGGGGGATAGAGGTATAGTACAAAAAAATCCACAGGAGGAAAAATGTATCTGTCCGGGTAAGCATGCGCGGCATGCTTAAGCTGATCCGGATCGATGCTTTACGCAGAGTCCTTAATCTTGGTGTTATGGCAAGACGGCTCCAATATCTAAATCAGTTTGTTCCAATGCTGTTTTATATTCTTCTTCGTGTCACGTCGTACAACATCATGGAAGTATGGTTTAGTTTTTAAAATTTGTTTTACTGGAGGGTTTACGCCGTTTTAAATATTATTTCAATTATATCACTGCGACGATTTATGACCCATGGGTAAACAAAACCAGTAATAGGTTAGGAAATTTGCCTTGCACTCCACCATGACCGCGGCTGGAGATCGAACTAGGGACTCCCAAATCCATGACGTTTATCACTCGGGCACTGCGAATGCCCGGCATATTGTATTACAAAGTTATATAGTTTGCCTTGTTATCATAGTGATCCTTTATATGGTATTGATCATTCCCTTATATAGAAAGCAGTTAATAACACAGTCCTGAGAATGTTCTAGGAGATGGCAAATACAACCCCATCGATGGTTTGGCAGGAGAAATGGATTGGAGACCACCATTAGTGCGACAGTGGAGATGGAGTTCCCACCATTTGGGTCAAAGTAATCACGTATGGATGGCGCCTACCGGATTACTAAGTGAACGGAACTCTGTTTAAACAATAAAGCAGCTGGTTTCCTGTCGTAATTAGTATTTCAATGTCAATTCTTTCTTTAATAAGAGTGATACATCTAGGTACAAGTGAACATCTGTGAGCTAAATGACAGGTTGTGGAGTTTTCAAAAATACACCACAGTACATTATTTAATTGCAACTTAGGTCAAAGAGTTGCAATAAAATGCCTTCTTTATTTTAACCTTCAGTTGTCACTATTTTGACTTCCCTTTTTTCCCCCAGGTACAACACCCTATATCACTGAAAAAAGTTACTTCTAAGCTTTTGAAGCTTTTGGATACTCCAAAATAATCGGGGATAGGGATGGGGCTGGTGGTGTGTTCATGAACATGCAGGAAAAGATGGTTCCCGGTATTTTGCACACAGTCGGGCTCTGGGCATAGACTGGTTTGCCACGTATTCTCCTTTCACTATCAGCCAAGGTTCCATTGCATCCTTCACATATTTACAGTGTATTTAAACCCATTGTCACATACATATTTACAGTGTATTTAAACCCATTGTCACATGCATATTTACAGTGTATTTAAACCCATTGTCACATACATATTTACAGTGTATTTAAACCCATTGTCACATACATATTTACAGTGTATTTAAACCCATTGTTACATACATATTTACAGTGTATTTAAACCCATTGTCACATACATATTTACAGTGTATTTAAACCCATTGTCACATACATATTTACAGTGTATTTAAACCCATTGTCACATGCATATTTACAGTGTATTTAAACCCATTGTCACATACATATTTACAGTGTATTTAAATCCATTGTCACATACATATTTACAGTGTATTCAAACCCATTGTCACATACATATTTACAGTGTATTTAAACCGATTGGTCACATACATATCCAATGCAGTCTGGTGAAGATATACACTAACATCTAGGCAAACGCGGGGTTTTAGGTACTATTTGTATTTGGTATACTTTGACCCTCAATATACAAGTATATTATGTAATTGTAGTTACCCTCTCCTATCCTGAGTTATTGTTTACGGTATATTATTTTTACACATGGGTTACGTAACGTGCAAACCAACCTTCGTTATTGACACACCCACTATTTACTATCACATAATGTACACGTGCAAATCAACCTTCGTTATTGACACACCCACTATTTACTATCACATAATGTACACGTGTAACCAAGCTGAACAAAGTTAGTTCAATTTATATGTATTTAAAGTAAATCCTGTGCAAAATACCATATTTGTTGAGCAATTCCCACTTTTAATTAATAATTACTCATTTTCTGCACAAATATTCCTGCAATATTGGTTTTTGGATGATCGTTACACACAGGTTGGACTGTACATGTAACGTCATAAGTAGACCCTGTGGCCGGGTGTTTTGATATTTTTAAAATGATTGCATAATTAATATTATTTCACTGTACTAAAATGTGTGTACGTTTGTTCATATCATCATCACTGCGGAGGAGCAGTGTGCGTTTATATTGTGTAGTACTCGTATACTCATATGGATGGTATTGATGGTATGGATGTTGTAAATATTAAATTAAATGTGCATTGACGAGATGTAAACAAATAGTACTTACTCGTCTGACCGAACACGGATTATATTAAAAGTAGGAATGAATTTGATCGTAATTTCAATTAATTGCTTTAATGCAATCTATAATCTGGAGAAAAATTGTTAGCTTGTGAAATAGGTCACGATATCTGAGACAATGCGTATACATATAAACATCCTTGACCAGTTCCCTACTTGCTTTATTCATTTGAATCGATAGAAACATCTTTAGCAGAGATGATAGCCCAGATATTCCTTCATTCACTTGATTGGATGAAGGTTAACGTTTATCCTTGTAAACGATTAACCAGGGGCATATTAAGATTACCTATACAAACCGAGGGCTCGGGGAAAAGTGGTCAAAAGCTGTGATTTGATTGACTGATTTGGTTAATACATGTCCTAGTGCTCGGTGATCAAAGTGTGTAATTTGATTGGCTGATTGGGTTAGTACATGTCCTAGTGTTCGTTGCGTTAGGAAAATGTAAATATGCCCCTGATGAAATGCATTACGTGTTTTGTTTTTATGAAGAATTACGTAGATTTCATCATTATTTCAGTTATATGACGGCGACAATTCACTAATTTGTGATCCCTTGTTAAACATACCAGTACTAGGCTAGGAAATATGCCTTGCCCCAAGGACACTCTACCATGACCACCGCGACTAAAGATCGAACCCGGGGACGCCCGGTTTCAAATCCAAGACGCTTACCATTCGGTCACGGTGGGTTCCTGCTATGTATTTAGAATCGCCTACTCTGAGTGAGCGGAATTGTAAGTCATGTTCAGACATATTCCGACTTGCATACATCACCAATTATATCCGTAAATTAACACCGACACCGTTGGATCAGGCACAATTCTAATCATGAAAACAAGAGAGCCAACAAAGGAAACCATTGCTACCATTATTACAGTTTGTTGTATGAACCCAGCCAGAATCGAACCATGCTTTATGCAAAATCTGAAAACACGACTGCCAAGTAGGCTTACCACTACTATTCTTTTGTAAGGTTTTTGGTATGACCCAACTCAGAATCAAGCCGTATTTTCCGCTTTAAAAACACCTTAACCCTTTCCATCATACGACAATTCTGCAGCAGAAGATGACTTTGAACATATTTTGTCAAAAAATAGAAAATCTCCATAATTGAATGGATAACCTATGACTGAAAGTGGAAAAAACATTGTGTCAAAAGATGAAATTGCTCGTTTTGAGCAATTTCTTCTTTTGTCACTATGTTTTCAAAAATCCATCTGCTGCAGAGGCGACAGAAAGCGTCTATATGAGGGAAAGAGTTAATGTACATGGAACAAGTTGCAGATTCGTTTTTAATAACA